>JAJTUV010001358.1:0-429375 GCA_021653895.1 Mastomys natalensis | reverse complement strand
CTTATCTCGGTGCGAAGAAATGAATTGAAAAAGTTTATAGGAGCTTTCTTGGTTATCAGAAAGTATCAAATCTTAAACACTTTTAAGTTGGTACACTTCGTGTATATATATTGAGAATTTAATAAAAGTTGATTTAATAAAAGTTGTGTTTAAAATCTGTACATTTCACTTTACAAATTGCATACCAGTTCAGATACTTTGCTTCTTTTTTTTTAAGAAGCTGGGGTTTTTTTTATTGGATTTTTGTTTTGTTTTTCAAGACAAGGTTTCTCTGTGTAGCCCGGGCTGTCCTGGAACTCACTCTGTAGACCAGGCTGGCCTCGAACTCAGAGATCCGCCTGTCTCTGCCTCCCAAGTGCTGGGATTAAAGGTGTGTGCCACCACTGCCCGGCTCGGATATTTTATTTATTTACATTTCAGATGCCATCCCCTTTCCTCATTTCCCCTCTCTAGAAAACCCCTATCCCATCCCCCCTCCTTTTTGCTTTTATACCATTTTAATTACATGCAAGTATTAAGTTCAGTTCTAAGTTGAGGAACTAGCAATACAACAGATGCAAATAGTCAAGGAACAAGCAAGAAAATAAACATAAATAGTCAAAGAATAAGCAAGGCAATAAACAAAATTCTGTGAACACTCCCGTGATTACTGTTTCTAAGTGCTTATCAGGATGACCAAAATATCTAAGCCAAATTCCCTGTCCTAGGCCAAAGTCATTTTCATGTCTGAAGCCTACTTCCTTATTCTAGCCAAAATTTAGATTCTTGTCTGCAATTACTTCTTTGTTCTAGCCTAATGTCAAAGTCCTGCCTGAAGCCCACTTTCTTGTCCTTGGCCCGTGTCAGATTCTTTCCAAGCAGCCCCAAAAGCTTTCTGCCTCTCCCACTGTTTTACTTCATAAACAAGGCTGAGCCTGTCTTAGGTCATTCTGACAAGAATGCCTTCCTTACCCATCATGCATTATCAAAAGCAATGCACTTCTGACTTAGATTGGTAAGGCCTGTGCAGAATCTTACCTGTTCTTGGCTTGCTAGCCTGTTAATTTAATAACTCTGTCTGGGGGTCCATTTTCAGGTTCAAGCCATGTTGGCTGCCAACATGTTGATGTTGCTAAAGACAAGCTTTATCACGATGAGCAGGATTAAAAGTATTAATAGGACAAAAAAAGGGCTAGCATGATCAAGCTTTATATGCCATTCTTGAAGCTTGACCAAAATAGAAATACTGACCTCAGGTCATGGGTAATTTTATAAGCAGTATCTGCTGCATCAATACTTAGCACAGCAGCATTCTTTAAATTCATAAACTCACTATGAAAAGTTAAAAACAGCCAGAGAGGTGTTAGAATTATGCCAAATACACTGCAAGTGTCTTTAAAACTTTTTCCTAATTATAATGACTACCACTATAAATTTTAGAATGAACATGAATCCAATGGTATTTGGTATGACACTGGAAAAGGCTTTTTACTCTTAAGACAGATACTTTTTTAATCATTTAGCAAAAAAATGTTACTAATGTGTTGAATATACAAGAAGATTTAGATAGGCATTTGGAACAACTGATTGATGCTCTTTATTCTATTCAAATTATTGGAAGGAGATTCAGACACGTTAAACTCTTGCCACTGAAGTTGACTTTACTTCTAATGTAGCAGTAAGAAAGATAAAAAAACCTAATGAAAATAGAGAGAAACCTGGTAAAAGAAGGGCCTAGAAACCTATCTATCACAGGGACTTTGCACTGGCTAGCATTATCTCAACTTGATATAAGATAGAATCATTTGGGAAAAACAAGATTAATTGAGAAAATGTCTCTACCAGACTGGCCTATGATGAAGTGGTATATCTCTTGATTGTGTATTTATGTAAGCATTCCCAGCTTACTGTGAATTGTGCCCCTCCTGGGATGATGGTTCTGGATACTATAAGAAAGTAAATTAAACAAAACAGAAAGCAAACCAGTAGGCAGCATTCCTTTATAAGGCTTCCTGCCTCTAGCTTTCAACCTTGTGTTCCTGGCATGTCCTTTCTCAGTGATTGACTGTTAAATTCTTTCCTTCCTAACTTGCTCTTGGTTAAAGTGTTTTCATGGCAATAGAAACCCTAACTAAAACAGACACAATTCCAATGTAGATCTCTATGATATAGACCACCTAGCTACTACCTTTTAAAGTCAAACGTTTTTACACACACACACACACACACACACACTTATATTTATAGAGTTTTTTCCATTAAATTGTTTACTTATTCACTTTATATTTCAATTGCCTCCCCCTATTTCCAGCCCCCCTCAAATAGCCCCTCTGATCATTCCATACTTCCCTGTCTCCTTCTCTGAGAAGGGGAAGGCCCCCCTGGGTACCAACCCATCCTAGCATATCAAGTTACTGTAATACTAGGCACATCCTCTCATCCTCTCCCACTAAGTCCAGGCAAGCCCCAATTAGGGGAACAGGATCCTCCGGTAGGCAACAGAGTCAGGAATAGCCTCCACTCCAGTTATTGGGAAACCTGCATTAAGACCAAGCTGCATATCTGCTACATATGTGGGAGGTTGGGATGTGTATGGAAGCCCAGGTCCAACTCATGGATGCTCTCTGGTTAGCTGATTCAGTCTTTGAGAGCCCACAATGGTCTACATTAGTTGACTCTTTTGCTCTTCTTGTGGAGTCCCTCAAATCTTCCCCCAACACTTTCATAAGACTCATGGAGCTCCATCTAATGTTTGGCTCTGGATCTCTGCATCTGTTTTGGTCAGTTGCTGGGTAGAGCCTCTCAGAGGAACATTATGCTAGGCTCTTCTCTGCAAGAAAAACATAGCATCATTAACAATGTCAGAGATTGGTGCTTGCTTATGGTATAGGTCTTAAGTTAGGCCAGTACTTGGCTGGCCATTGCTTCAGTTTACTCTATCTTTGTTGCTGTACTTCTTGTAGCAGGATGAACTTTGTCTCAAAGGTTTTGTGGGTAGGTTGATGCCCTTATACCTTCACTGGGAGCCCTGAGTATCTACAAGAGATGGCCATTTCAGGCTCCATATCCCCCTATTCTAGAAGTCTCTGCTAGAGTCACCCTCATAGACTCCCTTGAGCCTCTCCCATTCCAGATCTCTGGCAAGTGCTAGAGGTGCCCCCCAACCCTGCCTAAAACCTATTTCCATTTACTCTCAATGCCCTCTCTCCCTGGCTCTCCCTATACCTGAAACCCCCTTCCCAAGTTCCTTCCCTATAGCCTTTGTCACACAGTTCCCTTCCTCCATTCACTTCTGATTACTATTTTCTTTCCACTTCTGAGTGAGATTCAGCATCCTCACTTGGACCTCCTTGTTATTTAGCTTCCTTGGGTCTGTGGATTAGTACTTCATGGTCAATATCTACTTGTAACTAAGTGCATACTATGCATGTCTTTTTTGGGTCTGGGATCCCTCAGTTAGGATGACATTTTCTAGTTCCTTCTATTTGCCTGCAAATTTCATGATGTTCTTGTTTTCAGTAGCTGAACAGTATTCCATTGTGTAAATCAACCATATTTTCTTTATTCACTCTTTGACTGAGGGACATCTGGGTTGCTTCCAGTTTCTGGCTATTATGAAGAAAGCTACTATAAATATAGTTGAGCAAGGGTTCTTATGGTATGGTAGATCATCCCTTAGGTATATGCCCAGGAGTGGAGTAGCTGGATCTTGAGGAAGGATAATTACAAATTTTCTGAGCAAATGCCAACTTGATTTACAGAGTTGATGCATAAGTTTGCACTCCCACGAATAGTGTCGGAGTGTACCCCTTGCTCCAGATTCTCTCTAGCATGTGCCATTGCATGAGTTCTTTATCTTAGATATTCTGATGAGTATAAGATAGAATCTCAGAGTCATTTTGATTAGCATTTCCCTCTGGAGGGATCACAATCCTTTATTTCAAGGTGTACTACAAAGCAAAGAGGACAAAATCCTTTTAAAATTTATGTCTTTAAATTTAGTTCCTCACTCTTGGCTCACATGGATTGTAACAGCATAAAGTTTCATTCATTTTATTGATGATAGTCCTTCTGATGAGTGAAAGATGAAATCCCATGGAGTTTTGATTTGCATTTTTCTGATGATTAATTATGTTGAACATTTCTTTAAGTGTTTCTCAGCCAGTTAAGTTTCCTTTATTTTAACTATTCTGTTTAGATACTCAGGTCCTGCCAGGAGAGAGTTGGTCTCCCAAGAGTGAGCTGACACACTTGTAAGCACAGGTAGGACCAACACTTCTGCTCCAAGGGACTTGGCCAAAGCCTCAGGACACAGGAAAGGAGGAGCAGCTAGGAAGAGCATCCTTCTGGTTTCCATCTGTACTAGGAGCTGACCCTGTGCCACAGCTGTCCATACCCAAGTATTTCTGGGAAAGGTGCTGGCACACCTGTGAGCACAGGTAAGACTACAACTTCTGCTCAAATACCTGGGCCATGAGGAACCTGCCTAGACATGGGAACCAAGAAACAGCCAGGGAATGGATCCTTCTGGTTTCCCTCAGCACCCAGAGCTGATTCTGTGCCACAGCTCTCCAGACCTAAATTCCTCCTGGAGAGAAATGATCTCCCAGGAGTGCTGAGATACAAGCTTACAGAAGGGACAAGCCACAGTCAGAGACTGCAAAACAAGCTAACACCAGAGATAAACAGATGGCTAACTCAAGGGCAAGAATATAAACAACAGAAACCAAGGCTACTTGACATCATCAAAACATAGTTCTCCACCACAGCAAGCCTTGGATACCCCAACACACTAGAAAAGCAAGACACTGATTTAAAAAATTACATCTCATGATGATTATAGAGGACTTTAAGTAGAACATAAATAACTCCCTTAAAGAAATACAACAGAAAACAGGTAACAGGCAGAAACCTTTAAAGACAAAAGAACAAAATCCCTGAAAGAATTACAGGAAAACACAGACAAACAGGTGAAGGAATTGAACAAAATCATCCAGGATCTAAAACTAGAAACAGAAACAATAAAGAAATCACAAAGGGAGACAACTCTGGAGATAGAAGACCTAGGAAACAAATCAGAAATCATAGATGCAAGCATCACAAAAAAATAAAAGAGCTAGAAGTGAGACCCTCAGGTCCAGAAGATACCATAGAAAACATTGACACAGTAGTCAAAGAAAATGTAAAATGCAAAAAGCTCCTAACCCAAAACATCCAGGAAATCCAGGACAAAATGAGAAAACCAAACCTAAGGATAATAGTTATAAAAGAGAGAAAAGATTCCCAACTCAAGAAGCCAGTAAAAATCTTCAACAAAATTATAGAAGAAAACTTCCCTAACCTAGAGAAAGAGATGCCCATAAACATACAAGAAGCCTACAGAACTCCAAATAGACAAGACCAGAAAAGGAATTCCTCCCATCACATAATAGTCAGAACACCAAATGCACAAAACAAAGAAAGAATATTAAAAGCAGTACGGAAAAAAGGCCAAGTAACGTAAAGACAGACAAAATTACACCAGACTTCTCAACTGAGACTATGAAAGTTAAAAGATTCTGACCAGATGTCATACAGACCATAAGAATAAACAAAGACCAACCCAAGCTACTATACCCAGCAAAATTCTCAATTAACATAGAGAAAGAAAGATATTCCATGACAAAACCAAATTTACAAAATATCTTTCCACAAATCCAGTCCTACAAAGGATAATAGATGGAAAACTCCAACACAAGGAGGAAAACTATATACCCTAGAAAAAGCAAGAAAGTAATCTTTTATCAACAAACCGAAAAGAAGATAGCCACACAAACATAATTCCACCACTAATAGAAAAAAATAACAAGAAATAACACTCACTTTTCCTTAATACCTGTTAACATCAATGGACTCAATTTCCCAATAAAAAGACATAGATTAACAGGCTGGAAACATAAACAGGACCCAGCATTTTACTGCATATGGGAAATGCACCTCAGTGACAAAGACAGTTACTACCTCAGACTAAAGGTTGGAAAACAATTTTCCAAGCAAATAGTCCAAAGAAACAAGCTGGAGTAGTTTAGATATCATTTAGATTAGATATCATTCTAATATCAAATAAAATCAAATTTCAACTAAAACTTATCAAAAAAGATAAGGAAGGACACTTCATACTCATCAAAGGAAAAACCTACCAAGATGAACTCTCAATTCTGAACATCTATACTCTAAATGCAAGGGACCCCACATTCATAAAAGAAACTTTACTAAAGCTCAAAGCACACATTGCACCTCAAACAATACTAGAGGGAGACTTCAACACCCCACCTCATCAATGGATAGATCATAGAAACAGAAATTAAACAGAGACACAGTGAAACTAACAGAAGTTAGGAACCAAATGGATTTAACAGATATCTATATAACATTTCACCTTAAAAACAAAAGAATATACTTTCTTCTCAGCAACTCATGGTTCCTTCTCCAAAAATTGACCATGTAATCGGTCACAAAACAGGCCTCAATAGATAATAGAAGATTGACATAACACCATGGACTAAGCATTCTTCAATAACAACAAAAACAATGGAAAGCCCACATACACATGGAAACTGAACAACACTATACTCAAAGATGACTTGGTCAAGGAAGAAATAAATAAAGAAATTAAAGACTTTTTAGAATTTAATTAAAATGAAGGCATAACTTACTAAAACTTATGGGACATAATGAAAGGAGTGCTAAGAGGAAAACTCATAGCTCTGAGTGCCTCTAAAAAGAAACTGGAAAGACCATACAATAGCTGCTTAACAGTACACTCGAAAGCTCTACAAACAAATAGAAGCAAATACACCTGTGGGAAAAACCTGGCGGGCTGCAGCAGCAGGCCCTGGGCCCATGTGGCAGCGGCCAGGAACCTGGGAGGTGGAGGCTGCCTGGAGGCTTCCAGGCAGCATGTCTCACATACTGGAGAAAGGTCCCAGGTTCCAGTGGCTGGAGGCTTCGGTGGCGGCAGGCCTGGCAGGCCCCAATGATACGAGGAAGTCCTTGGTTCCAAAAGGCTTTATTGTCATGGCGGATGGTGGATGGATCTGGATGTACCCCCCCCAAACTCAGGGCAGGCCTGGGTTAAGTAGGGAGGGAGAAAGGGGGAGGTTCTGGGGCAATGCTTAATTGGCTCCACCCTCTGACCTTCATTAGTATGTAAATCTCTAGGGCCTGAGGCCTGTAGTTACACCCTCTACCTGTGCACTTTGGGAGGGACTGTAATGGCCTTCGTGACTGAACAATGTAGCTCTATGGAGATTAGACTGCTTTTCAGGACCCTGAGTTCTGGGGGCATGGCCGAACTCCTGCCGTTTCTCCCTTGGAGTCTCTGGGTTCTAGGCCCATGCCCAGCCAAGAACCAGGATACCCTTACACAGTCCCAAATACACCCAAGAGGAATAGAGGCAAGAAATAATAAAACGCAGGGCTGAAATCAAACAAATAGAAACAGAAAGAACTATAAAAAGAACCAACAAAACAGGAGCTGGTTCATTGAGAAAATCAAGACAGATAAACACTTAGCAGACTAACCACAGGGCACTGAGAGAGTATTCAAATTAGCAAAATTGGAAATGAAAATGGAGATATAACAACAGAAACTGAGGAAATTCAAAAAATCATCAGTTCCTACTACAAAAGCCTATACTTAAGAAAACTGGAAAATCTGGACGAAATGGGCAATTTTCTAGACAGATACCAGGTACCAAATTTAAATCAGGATTAGATAAACCATCTAAACAGTCCCATAACCCCTAAAGAAATTGAAGCAGTCATTAAAAGTCTCACAACAACAACAACAACAACAAAACGAACAAACAAAAAACAAGACAAGATGGATTTAGTGCAGAATTCTATCAGACCTTCAAAGACGATCTAATACCTATACTCTTCAAACCATTCCACAATATAGAAACAGAAGGAACACTGCTCAATTAATTCTATGAAGTCACAGTTTCGCTGGAACAAATACCACATAAAGACCCAAAAAAGAAAGAGAAGTTCAGACCAATTTCACTTATCAATATCAGTGCAAAAATACTCAATAAAATTCTGGCAAACTGTATCCAAGAATGCATCAAAACAATCATTCACCATGATCAAGTAGGGCTCATCTCAGGGATGCAGGGATGGTTCAATATATGGAAATCCATCAAGTAATTCACTACATTAACAAACTCAAAGAAAAAACTACATGATCATCTCATTGGATGCTGAAAAAGCATTTGATTAAATTCAACATCCCTTCACTGTAAAAGTCTTGGAAAGATCAGGAATTCAAGGCTCATACATAAACATACTAAATGCAATATAGAGTAAACCAGTATCCAACAACAAACTAAATGGAGAGAAATTGAAGCAATCTCACTAAAATCAGGGACTAGACAAGGTACTCTCTCCCTGTGTTTCCAATATAGTACTTGTTGTTCTAGCCAGAGCAATTAGACAACAAAAGGAATTCAAAGGGATACAAATTGGAAAGGAAGAAGTCAAAATATCACTATTTGCAGATGATATGATAGTATACTTAAGTGACCCCAAAAATTCCACAAGAGAACTCCTTCAGCTGATAAACAATTTTAGTAACATGGCTGGATATAAAATTAACTCAAACAAATCAGTAGCTTTCATATACTAAAAGGATAAACAAGCTGAGAAAAAAAATTAGGGAAATGATGACCTTCACAATAGTCACAAACAATATAAAATATCTTGGTATGGCTCTAAAGAAACAAGTGAAAGATCTGTATGACAAGAACTTCAAGTCTCTGAAGAAAGAAATCAAGAAGATCTCAGAAGATGGAAAGATCTCCCATTCTCATGGATTGGCAGGATTACTATAGTAAAAGTGTTCATCTTGCCAAAAGCAATCTACAAAATCTACACATTCCCCATCAAAATTCCAACTCAATTCTTCATATAGTTAGAAAGAACAATTCTCAAATTCATTTGGAATAACAAAAAATCCAGGATACCAAATAACTACTCTCAGCAATGATAGAACATTTAGAACAATCAACATCTCTGACCTCAAGCTGTACTACAGAGCAATAGTGATAAAAACAACTGTATAGTATTAGAACAGTGACAGGCAGGTAGATCAATGGAATAGAATTTAAGACCCAGAAATGAACTCAAGTACCTATGGTCACTTGATCTTTGACAAAGAAGCTAAAACCATCCAGTGGAGGGGGGGGGGGGAACAGCATTTTCATCAAATTGTGTTGGTTCATCTGGCAGTCAGCATGTAGAAGAATGCAAATCAATGCATTCTTATCTTCTTGTACAAAACTCAAGTCCAAATGGATCAAGGGCCTCCACATAAAACCATACACTGAGTCTAATAGAAGACAAAGTTGGGAAAAGACTTGAATATATGAGCACAGGGGAAAATTTCCTAAACAGAACACTGATGGTTTATGCTGTAAAATCAACAATAGACAAATGGGAACTCATCAAATTGCAAAGCTTGTGTAAGGCATAGGACATTCTCAAAAGACAAAACGGCAACCATCAGATTGGGAAAAGATCTTTACCAATCCTATATCTGGTAGAGGGTTGATATCCAATATATACGAAGAACTCAAGAAGTTAGACTCCAGACAACCAAATAACCCTAAAAAAATGGGGAACAGAACTAAATAAAGAGTTCTCAACTGAGGAAACTCGAATGGCCAAGAAGCACCTAAAGAAATGTTCAACATCTTTATTCATCAGGGAAATGAAAATAAAAACAACCATGAGATTCCAGATCACACCACTCAGAATGGCTAAGATCAAAACCTCAGGTAAGAGCAGATGCTGGTTGGATGTGGAGAAAGAGGAACATTCCTCCATTGCTGGTGGAATTGCAAGCTGGCACAACCACTCTGAAAATCAGTTTGGTGGTTCCTCAGAAAATTGAGCACAGTACTACGTGAGGACCCAGGTATACTATTCGGGGGCATATACCCAGAAGATGCTCCAACATGTAATAAGGACACATGCACTACTCTGTTCATAGCAGTCATATTTATAATAGCCAGAAGCTGGAAACAACCCAGATGTCCCTCACCAGAAGAATGGATACAGAAAATGTAGTACATTTGCACAATGGAGTACTACTCAACCATTAAACACAAGTACGCCATGAAATTCTCAGGCAAATGGGCAGATCTAGAAAACATCATCCTAAGTGAGTTAACTCGGTCACAAAAGACCACACATGTTATGTATTCACTGATAAGTGAATATTAGGCAAAGAGCGTGGAATATCCAAGATGCAACTCACTGACCACATGAAGCTCAAGATAAAGGAAGAGCAAAGTGTGTTCAGTCTTACTTAGAAGCGGGAACAAAATTATCAAGGGAAATAGAAGGTGGCAGGGACTTAGGAGGAAGAGAAGAGGGTGAGGGGCAAAAGAGAGGACGAATTGGACCTGTGAGGAGACGAAGGAGATATACCAAGGGTCAGGAAATTGAATAGAGGTGTGTAGCAATGAGGGATGTGTAACTGGGGATGCAAGCAAAGCAAGAGCCTCGCAGGACCCACGGGGATGACATTAATTGTAAAGCCCAGAAAAGGGAGGGAGAATCTCTTCAGACCATATCTAGAGGTTAGGCATGTTTCCCCAGTTGAGGGATGTGGCCACCCACCCATCTCCAAAATTTCGACCTAGAATTTGCTCCTGTATAAATGAAATACATGGCCAAAGAGTGGAACAGAGACTGAAGGAAAGGCCATCCAGAGACTGCCCCACCAGGGGGTTCATCCCACATGCAGGCACCAAACCCAGACACTATGGTGGATGCCAAGAAATGCTTGCTGACCGGAGCCTGATACAGCTGTCTCCTGAGAGGCTCTTTGGTTCTGTGAAGGCTTCATACCCCAGTGTAGGGGAATGCTAGGGTGGTGATGTGTGAGTGAGTAAGTAGGTGGAGAAGCCCCCTCATAGAAGCAGGGTAAGGGGACATGGGATAGGGAGTTTGCAGATGGTAATCCAGGAAAGGGGATAACATTTGAAATGTAAAGAAATAAAATATTCAATAAAAAGAAAATACTCTGTTTCAATCCTAATCCTATTTTGTAAATATATTGTTTACTTGCTATCTAGTTCCTTAATATCAGATATCTAATTTGTAAAAAGCCTTTTCTCATTATATAGGGTGCCACCTTGTTCATATGATAGGATTCATTGCATCATTGTCAATTTTTGGTTTCATGAGGTCTCATTTATTATCAATCTTAGTGCCTGTGTTAATGGGGTTCTATTCAAGGAATTGTCTCCTGTGTCAGTGTGCTAAGACTATTTCTTATTTTCTCTTCTATCAGGGTCAGTGTATTTGATTTTGAATTGAGGTATTTGATCCATTAATTAAGTTTTGTGCAAAGTGACAAATATAGATCTATTTACATTCTCCTACATGTAGGTATTTAGTTGACCAGCAGCATTTCTTGAAGATGCTGTCCTTTTCCTGGCTCATTTATAAAATACCTGATGTATTTATGTGATGAATTAATATCAAAGTCATTAAATCAATTCAATGGTCAACATGTGTGTTTTGTACCAATAACATGTCATTTTTATTACTATAGCTCTGAAATACAACTTGAGAATAGACATAATGATATCTCCTGCAATTATTTCTTACTTAAGATATTTTAGCTATCCTGGGATTTTTCTGTTTCCATATGAATTGTGCTGCAATTTTGATAGGGGTTGCACTGAATCTGTAGAATGCTTTTAGTAGGATTTTTCTTTATTAATACTGATTCATGATCATGGAAGATCTTTCCATTTTCTGATATATTCTTCAGTTTTTTCTTCAATATCTTAAATTTTTTATCATACAAATATTTTATCATAAAAGTATTTCATATGGTTAGTTAGAGGTATCCCAAGTATTTATATTATTCAAAGCTACTGTGAAATGCTATTTCTTTGTCTTCTTTCTCAGTCTGGTTATTATTTCTATAAGGAGGACCACTGATATTTGTGAGTTATTCTTGTATCCAGCTACTTTGCTTTGAATATTTAATAGATGCAACTGTTTAATGGTAGACTTTTTAGGGTCACTTATGTATACTAGCATATCATTTGCAAATACAGATATGTTGAATTCTTACTTTCAAATTTGATCTTCTTCATTTGTCTTATTGATCTTGCTACAACTTCAAGTACTTTGAACATGTATGGAGAGAGTGAATGACTTTATGTTGTTCCTTATTTTAGTGGAATAGCTTTGAGTTTCTTTCAATTTAAGCTAATGCTGGCTATAAGGTTGCTATAAACTATCTTTACTACATTTAGGTATATTCCTTGTATCTTAAGTCTCTCCAGGACTTTTGTCATGAAATGGTGTTGAACTTTTTTCAAGTCTTTTCTGTATCAAATAAAAAATTTATGTGGGGTTTATTTTAGTTTGTTTATATGGTAGATTTATTGACTTTGTGTATTGAACCATATCTGTATCTCTGGCATAAAATCTACTTTATCATGGTGGATGATCTTTTTAATATGATCTTAGATTAAGTTTGTTAGTGTTTCTGCATTTATGTTCAGAAGAGAAATTGATCTGTATTTCTCTTTTTTCATTGTGTCTGTATGTGGTTTAGATATCAGGGTAACACCTTATAAATCAAATAGGACAATATTGTTTCTTGTCCAACTCTGTGGAATAATGTGAGGTATGTTGGATTTATCTGTTCTTTGAAACTACTCTAAAACCATTTGGCACTGGGATTTTTTTAGTTGGGAGATTTACTGACTTTCTTTATTTTACTGGGATATATATATATATATATATATATATATATATATATATATATATTTGTTTAAGTTGCTTATCTGATCTTATTTTAACTCTGTTAAGTGGTAGAAACAGTTCCTATCTAGATAACTTTTTATTTCATTTAGATTTTCCAATTTGGTGAAGTAGAGGAATTTAAAGTATGTCCCTATGATTTATATTTGCCATATATAATCAATGTCTTGGAGGCATACTGCTGAGTAAACACATGCTTTCTAGCTCTTTCTGAACTCTGGCTAGCTAGTTCAAATTAGCTGTTCTGGCCCAAACTCCTCTTCAAACTGAATAATTCAAATTAGCTTCTTTCAACTTTTAATGTAATTGCTCTGCCTAGAAAAACTGCCCCTGAACTCAAAGAACTGTACTGACTTCAAAAACTAGCTTTTATTCACCAGGTGTAATTGTTGTCTTGGAAGGTTACTGCTGAATAAACTCATTATTTCTAGCTCTTTCTAAACTCTGGTTGGCTGATTCAAATTTGTTTCTCTTGGTTTCTAACTAAATTGCTCTGATTGGTGTAGCTGATTTTACCCTCGTTATTTGATTGACTGATAAAGACAAGAGGAACCCAATTACTGGGTGAAGATACGGAGGCAGGATCTTCTGTGCAGAACAGTAAAAGACAGGGAGGAGAGCAGGGTCAGACAAGCTGGAAGAAGAAGAAGATGGAGGAAGAAGAAGATGTACCAGGACCATGTGGCCTGGAGGAGATGCAAGTAGCTAGGAATTTTATGGCTGGGCAATAGAGTAGTGAAGTGGTATATTTGTCTATTCTAAGCATGCAGATTGTAATTATATTATTGACTTGTGTGTTCTTTGCTCAGGCATTTTGGGGTTGGAGATTACCATTACAAAGCTAGCTGGTATATTATGAGTCTCTAGTGTTTTCATTTCATGGGGCTAAGGGGAACTGAGTGAGTGGTAGCTGGCATTCTGCAGGCCAGCCACAGGGGTTGGATGGTCTGAGAAATTCGAATGTCCACTTCAGGCACTCCATGAAAAATGGTTGGGTTAGCTTAGCAAGTTAGCAATGAGAACCAGATCAAGACCAGCCACTTAGAACTAGTCATGGGTAGTGAGTGAAACTGCTGATGCCAGTGACTAGGCAGATTTAGCATAAGTTCATTTTTAAAACTACATACTACAGCTTAGTATCACACTAACTCTGGAAATTTGTTCTAATCTGGCTCCTCATTCTCTAACTCAGTCTGTCTTTATCTGCAACCTGTCTCTTGTAAAACTATCCCAGTAGATAGTTTTACAAGTAGTCTCTCTCTCTCTCTCTCTCTCTCTCTCTCTCTCTCTCTCTCTCTCTCTCACTTCTCTCACTATCTCTTTGCCGTTCTCTTAAGTCACCCCTCTTCCCTGCCTTTTCTCACGAAAGCTATGTGTATCTTATATATAATTCATGCTGTCAAATCTTTCTCTGATTCATCACTTTGTCTGCCGCTAAATTAGATGTCACTTTTAAACATGGTTGCTTCTTTCTATAAACTAATTTTTCCTTCATTGTTTATTGGGATTAAAAATGTATACTCAGAGCATGCCCATGCCCATAGTCCAGCTAGCAAGATTAAAGATGTGTCATTCTAATCAGATTATACAGACCTAGAAGATCTTTGGATGTGATCCCTTACCAGAGCAACCATGATCTTGGATTCAAATTTCTTCACAGTTGCTGATTTCTTTCCAAATAACTGTTTTTTTCATTGATTCTTTGTGGAGTTTTTTTCAGCCCTGAGATGATATTTTTGACTTCTACGCCTTTGAGTATGATTAATTATTTTTATTATTCAGATTTCAGATGTGCTACTAAGTCACTCATATGAGAGCACTCCAGTTTTCTATGTAGGCACTTGCTTCTTGAACTGCTTTTATTGTGTCATATAAGTTAGGGTTTGTAGTGTATTCATTTTCATTTAATTCTAAATTTTTTGTTTGTTTGTTTGGTTGGTTGGTTGGTTAACTTTTACATTTACTCATTCTTCATTCTGTAGTGAATTTTTCAGTTACCATTGGTACATAAGATTTTTGTTGTTAATCTATTGTGATTAATATCCAGCTTTAGTTCATATAAAAGGCAGGAAATTATTTCAATTTTCTTGTATGTACTAAGACTTCCTTTGTGTCCACTTATGTGATCAATTTTGGATTAAGTTCCATGAGGTGCAGAGAAGATTTAGTCTTTTGTTTTGGGTACCAAAGTCTCCCATTCTCAGTGTGTGAGGGGCAATATGTGATTTCAGCTGTAGTATCATTTCTTTAACAAACTTGGGTACCCTTGTGTTTGGTACACAGATGTTAAGAATTGCAACATCCTCTTAGTAAAATTTTTTGATGATTATGTATGTCTTTCATTATGTTGGGTTTGAAGTATATTTTGTCAGACATTAAAATATCTACATCACCTTTCTTCTTAGATAGGTAAATATTTTTACCTATCTATTACATTGAAGTGATGTCTGTCTTTGATCAGAAGGATGGATCCTATCTTTATATATATTCTGTTAGTTTGTGTTGTTTATTGGGGAATGGACACCATCAGTGTTGTGTAATAGCAATGAGCAGTATTTGTTTATTCATCTTGAAGTACATTTTATAATGCTGAATTTGTAGATAGATATTGTTTAAACTTGTTTTATCATGGAACATCTTATTTTTTTCTATTTATTTTGGTTGAGAATTTTGCTAGTTTTTGTAGCCTGGGATGACATATGTATTCTCTTAGAGTCGATAGAATATATTTCTATGCCCTTCTGGCTTGTAAGATCTCTATAGACAAATCTGGTGTTATTCTAATAACTCCACTTTTATATTTTACTTGAATATTTTCCCTTGAAGCTTTGAATATTCTTTCTTTGTTCTGTACATTTTGTGTTTTGATTATTGTTTGCTGAAGGGACTTTCTTTTCTGGTCCAGGCTACTGAGTGTTCTCTATGCTTCCTGTAACTTGATAAGTATTTCCTTCTTTAGGTAACAAATCTACCTCTATAATTTGGTTGAAATTATTTTCCGTGACTTTGACTTGAGTTGTTCTTATTCCTTTATTCCTAGTATTCTTAGACTTGATCTCTTCATACTGTCCCAGATTTCTTAGACGTCATGAGTCAAGAGGTTTTGTTTGTTTGTTTTGTTTCATTTTGGTTTTTGTTTGTTTTTGTTTTCATAATATTTTTATTGTTTATTTGGGAATTTCACATAATGAACCGTTTATCACACTTTTTCCTAGTCCTCTTAGATCTGCTCATACACCATTTTGACCTCCTTAATAAAAGAAAGAAAAAAGTTTAATTTGTGTTGTCCCTATACTCACTGGATCATGGCCAAACACCTAGGGACCAGCTCCTTAAAGAAAACAGAATCCTTCCCACCTATACCCCACCAGAAGACATCAACTGTAAAGAGCTACATTTCAGTATACTTATTGCAATTTGTAAGTGTTCTTTTTGATAGCCTAATGTCCAATAGAAACGGTTACTTTGGGGAAGGGGAGAAGTTGTCACAGAGATCTTTTATGTCCTATTTTTCTCATCTGTGAATCTGCAGTCATCAATACCACACCAAAACTAGCTTCCTTGACCTTTATAGTCAGCAGGAACATGGATCATTGTGAAAAAACCTCTTTAATTAAGGTTGAAATCTACCACTGACCAGATAGCCTTCTGGGACTCAGCACTATATGGAGGACTCCCTTCATTGGTAGGATTTTTCCTTCTATGACCTTGTCTAGGGAGTTCAACCAATGATCTTCTTTTCCTGGGTATTCCTTCCCCGAAGAGGTACATAATTCCTGGTTCACCCTGAGTGAAGTATATGTGTTCACGTTCACTACTAATTAAAGCAATATGAACAAGTAAGGATAGTCAGAGAGCTGATTCATTAAAGAGTACAACTGTGAAGGCCTTAGTAGTCTAAGAGTCCCTCCTAAGACTGCAGGAGAATGTCTTTTCTTCTCCAGCCCTTCAGGTACTCACCACTCTCTCCTAATCAAAGTGTTCTGCTTCCCCCTTTCTGCCTAGTGTGCAGACTCCCAAATGGGAAAAGTGGACCTCGAACCCCATTTCTGACTTCCTCTTCCTGCAGAATATTGCTGGTGCCTGGGTACCCAGAGAGGAATCTGGAAACCAGCATCCTGTTGTTTCCCTTTCTAGCCCAGGAACATCTGATGCCCCTGTGTGAAACACAGGCTGTGGACTCCCATTCTGGATGTTGCTCTGCCTCTTCCAGACAACATGTCAGTGGCACCCAGGAACCCCCAGCAGAGAGGCACACCATGGTATTACAGATCATGGACTTCCAAATGATTTCTGGTGACAGCATGGACCACTGATATCCATATGTTCTTCTGTGTCAGCATGTGCCATGGACCTCTGCATTTTCTTTGGTGGCAGTGCAGACCATAGACTTCAACACAACCCTCTGATACAGCATGAGCAAGAAACCATCATAGACAGAGACCTTGGTGGCAGCACTGGCAAAGGACATTAAATGGCCTCAAGTTGCAGTGCAGGCCATTCATATCAACATGATTCATGGACACAGACATGGCTTCAGTAAGTATCATAGACCACAGACATCCATATGGCCTTTGGTGGTAACATGAGGCATGGACATCAACACATCCATCTCTACTGCTGTAGGACTACAGATATCCATATTAACTTCAAGCTTCAACACATCCTAGGCAGATACCAAAGTGACCTCCAGGGGCAGCCCAGACCATAGAGGTCTTTAGGAGATCCAATTCAGAAAGTGAACTTGGACAACCTGTCTTTGTTCAGAACTCGGGCAATCATGTGGCTGGGCAGGGCACTCAGGGGCTGAATCTACGCAAGCTCCAGTCTGCTGCATACCATCCTTCCTGTTCTACTCAACAAAGACATGTTTCCAAATATACTACAGCCTTCTCTCACATCTGTCACTGCCATGCTACTTCTACCACACACTCTACTATCTATTGCTCCATTTTTCCCATCTCTCCATCACATATTGATTCATGCCAGTAGCACTGGAAACTATATATAGTTTTGCCCAAACATCTTTACATGTAAATATTTCATTGGAGTGACTCATAGGTCTGGTTCAAGATTTCTGGTTTCAGGCTTAACATAAACATGGAACAATTATCAAAACGTGTCTCAGTTATCTTCCTGTTGCCTAGAGTCAAAATAATGTGCCTGCTAGGCAGGGCATTGGGGGCAGGTTCTGTTCGAACTCCATATGGCTGCCATATACCTCTCTGCCCTAGTGGGGTTTTAATTTTGTGCTTGAAGCCTGTGAGCACTCTCAGTTTCCCAGCATTCAATAATAACATGTTTCCACTATGGGATCTCTAGACTGCTGCATGCTACTCTTCCTTTGTGTCAGCAGTGGGGCATGACTATTGTGCTTGTCAGCTATGGGCTGTATTGTTGTCCCACACTTTTCACCAACCAGCTGGGCAAGGAACATGGGCTGCCGCCTGCCTCAGTTGCTCTATTTTGGGAGCTGGCTGGTGGGCCTATGGCCATCCTTCTTCAATATTGGCCTGTTTCTGCAGGAACTCCAGGCCCCAGCACATCTCCCTGTAACCAGTGCTGGCCCTACAAGCAACTATTGGCTGAGATGCTGTAGCAAAGGGTTATATTCTCCACAGGGCTTGGCTCTTTTGTGCCATCTTTCTTTCCAATGTTGTGAGTCCACTTTATAAAATCATCTTCCTATGAGACTTCCTTTTATTTTTCTTGGTTGTTCTGGAGCTGTTGTGGACTCTGCAAATTCCTTTTCTGCTGCTGTGTCTCCCTTCAGAGTCTCCATGGATGTCTCAGACACCATTGACTTCCACAGAGAGTGCCACCTCTACCTTCTTTGTTTTCTCCTCTTGCCCTTACATCTTTGTTGTAATGATTAAAATCTTGACAGCTTCAGTATTTCCTCACAGCATGCTTTAAGTAAATTCTCCATCAGACACAGGCTGGAATCTGTTCTAGCTAGTCAGGAATATTTTATATTTAACATATTTTTTGATAAAATGTATCTATTTCTTCTATCATGTCTTGAATGCCTGAAATTCTTTCTTCCATCACTTGCATTCCATTGGTGATATTTCCCTCTGAGGTTCCTGTTTTAGTTCCTAAATTTTTCATTTCCAGATTTCTCTCAATTTTTTTATTATTACATTTTCACATTCACATATTGAAATGTTTCATTCATTTCCTTCTACTCTTTCTTAGTGTTTTCATAGATTTATTTTTATTTATTTATTTATTTATACATTTATTTATTTATTGGTTTGGAACCAAGATTTTGCTGTGTAGTCTTGGATGTCCTGGAATTCACTCTGTAGAGAAGGCTGGCTTCAAACTCACAGAAAATTGCCTGCCTCTCCCTCCTGAGTGCTGTGATTAAAGACATACACCAGCACTGCCTGGCTTGATAAATGTCTTTAAAGGATTCATTCATTTTCTCTTTAGTGACTGCTCTACCAAGTTCATAAAGGCTGCTTTATGGTGTGTGCGTGTGTGTGTGTGTGTGTGTGTGTGTGTGTGTGTATGTGCTTCATTTTTATTGCAGTATGGGAGAGTGCTGTTGTAGTAGGGTTACTGGACTCTAGTGGTGACATATGATCCTGTTTGTTATTGTTTTGTTTTTATACTAGCACCTAGGCATCTGGGTTTGGCAAAATTATAATTCTAAGGGTGATATCTTGTCTTGTCTTTGTTGGGTGGGTATTTTGTTTCTACATTTCTGTTGCCCTCTCTAGTTCTTAGGAGAGTATAGTAGATGTCTGTTGCCTGGTAGAAAATTCTTCTGTGATCCTAATGGATGTGTTTACTGGGCTGGGTGAGCTTCAGAATAAATGTGTTTCTTGATTTTGAGAACTGACACTTAGGAGTGGGGATGACCTGCTGGGAGAGAGCTGAGTGTGTACACAATAAGAAGGAAAGAAGGAAAGAAGGATGTTCCACTAAGATCTCCTCAGTCCCCTGGAAAGAAGGTAAAGTGAGGGTAGGGCAGAAAATCTGCTGCACAAATTGGAATGATATTAAGAGGTTTAGATTTAGAGGAGTTGAGGCAGAATTGAAGGTCTGCAGTTCCCCTACCTGCCTTCCTGGGTAGACTGGCCTGGGAGTTCACAGGTTGTTTCTGCTGGAGTTGGAGCTTGGGATAAAACAATGAATTGGAGAGGAAAGTTAGTTGGAGAAGAGCTAGCTGTGTGGTTCAATGGAGATGAGTCAAGGTTGAGGAGGAATGTTGCAGCAGTTTGTCTGCTATAGAATTAGAGATAAAGTTTGGTTTGTAGGAAGCTGAGGAAGGGTGAAGACATGCAGTAGCCTATTTTTTTTCTCTGGCAGGGATTTGGTTTGACATTTTTTCAGCATTTCTAACTATATAGCTACCCTTGCTTAGATTTCATTATGTAGACTATGCTCACCTTAAATTCTTTATACTCCTGCCTTAGGCTCCAGGGTGCTGCTATTATAAGCATATGCCATATGTCCAGCACTCACTCATCAATTTAATAACAAATATTGATTGTTTAATGAAACCTCTTATATAGCATCCCTGGACTGGGTTAAAATTAGCACTAGGTGGGTGTGTTTTATGGAAACAATTTGCCAAGCCTCTTCCTAACTCTGGTTTTAGTGACATCAAGTTGAAACCCTCAAATCATCTATGTTAGGAGAGGCATTTACACTCCAAACTGGAGTAACTAGTGTAAAACACAGAGTGAACCATTGTAACCACATTGTGTACAAGTTCCTGCCCTGTATTCCTTCATCTTCACTACCCCCCATGAGCTATCTTATCACAAATATTATCTGACATTTGTAAAATCATTTTGCATACTACTCATTTCCTAAACCTTAAGTTTCTCATCAATTTAGATGTTTATCCTTAATTCAGTCATATATATATACCAATTATCCTACAAATATTTACTAAATGAACCAATGGATAAAGCCACAATCATTTATACAACAATATTTTAAGTGTGAGTTACTAATTATCACCGATTACTATGAAGCTTGGACCTGAGTTATTTGGTCTGCTTCTCTAGATACAAGACTAAACTTGTAAGTGCTTGAAATGATGAAAGTCAGAGCCCAGACTGACAACAGCATTAATATAAAGCATAACCTTGGGAAACATTCAGATTATAAGTCACAAAGAAAGCAAGGAGCCAAGAACAGTTTTAGAACTGTTCTCAGTGATAATCAAACTAGTGCATCTAAAGGAAGACAATTGTTATCAAAATGTGGACGAGCAACAACTAATAATAATTGATAATCCTTTAAAGAGAAGAATTTATTCAAGTGTCATCACCAACATGCTGAAATGCTACCCTGAAGATGTACATAAAATCTAAAAGCAGTATAATCAGGTCATAAAAAACAGCATTAATATCACCCACCACATTTTTTCCTCATTTAGTTAAGTAGTGTGAAAACTCGTTATATTTCTTGATCAGGGAGTTTAATTTAATAAATGAGAAACATAGCACTTCTGGGGTTGTAAAATAAATATGTACACACAAAGCAGACAGATCTACTTAAGCTCCAAACTGTATTCATCTGTTTACAATATATTTTAATGGTAGAAAGATATTTTACATATTATATACTGCTAATCAGTAAACACATGATCAATCATTTTTAATAAATTAATTATAGGGAAAGTACATTGAATAGTTACTTGGTGAATTTAAATTTGAGAGGATGTAGAGTCACCTAAAAGATAAACTTCTGACATTTCAGTAAAGTGCAAGTGAGGTGGAAATATCCACCCTAAATGCAGGCACACCATTGCATGGGTTGGGGCTTCACCCTGAGTGAAAAGAAAGACAGGAGTTGGGCACAGGCTTTTATCATCTGCTTCTTAACTGTACCTCACAATGTGACCTACAATGTTGCTCTGTGTTTCTGATGCTAACTACCCTGCCATGACTGACAGCACATGGAACTGTGAGCCAAAGTAAGCCTTCCCTTCCTTGAGGTGCTTTTATCACATGATTTGTCCAGAAAAAAGAAATATATTATTATATGTATTATATATGCTATACAAGTTATATAATATATAACTCACTCCACCTTAAATATTTTTAAGTCTACCTACTAAAAGAGTGAAGTTTATTTACTTTGCTGTACAAGCAACCTTGAAAATTTTCTTGTTTTCTACACTCAAAGTTTTTATTATCCACAAAATAAAAAGTCCATTTCTCTTTTTCTTACTTCTCTGACAATCTTATTCTGCTTTATTTCTCAGTTAAATTATTCTAGGTAAAGCACACAAATTGAATAAAACAATGGTTGCTTTTTTTTTTAGGGAATAAGTTTTTTTATTAGACATTTTATTTATATTTCAGATGTAATCCCCTTTCCCATTTCTCCCCCCACCCAGGAAACCCCTATCTCATCCCTCTTCCTCCTGCTTCTATGAGGATGTGTCCCCACCCATGATTTCCCACACACTGGGGCATCTAGCCTTCACTGAACTAAGGACTTCCTCACCCACCTATGCCTGAAAATGTCATCCTCCCCTACTTATAGAGCTGGGTCCATGGTCCTTTCCTATGTGGTCCCAGGCTGATGGTTTAGACCCTGGGAGCTCTGATTGATTGGTATTGTTGCTCTCCTCATGGAGCCACAAACACTTTCAGCTCCTTCAATTTTCTCCCAGAGCAATTAGACAACAAAATGAAATCAAAGGGATACAAATAGGAAAGGGAGAAGGCAACATTTCACTATTTGCAGATGATATGATAGTATACTTAAGTGACCCTAAAACTTCCACCAGAGAACTCCTAAACCTAATAAACAACTTCAGCAAAGTGGCTGGATATAAAATCAACTCAAACAAATCAATAGGCTTCCTCTACTGGAAGGATAAACGGGCTGAGAATGTTTGCCTTTCTATGCTCAGCTTATTCTCTTAGCATCATTTCATTAAGCTCATCCATGTGGTAACCTGTGACAAAAATTCCCGTTTAAGGCTGAGCAACAATCTGTTGAGCATGCGTATGGTACCATTTACACACTCACACCTCTATGCACACTCAAGTTGCTTCCATCTTCTGTGCATTGAATCATATTGTTATGAATATGGATGTGCTCACAAAATTCCAAGGTGTTTTTTTTTCTTTAAGGGATATGAATAACAATTATAATGGAAGTGAGCAAAACTATAAACCAATAAATTAAACATTATGCTCTTGACAATAGATTAATAAAAGTTTCTACGTAAAGTAAAAACAGTAAATTTACCAGTTTTTATCAAGTTCAGCATAAAATTCCATGTGCTTGCCAAATATATTATTGGTAGGATCTTTTGGAAAATGAAAATAATGTGCTTCAATTTTACATATATTACATATGTAGATGCTTTAAATTATACTGAATTTATTGAATAATTACAAACTAAACATGTATAAAACCATTGATTAAAATGTTTAATATGATACAAGGACATTTTTGTTGTTCTTTATTATGATAAAATTCCACAAAATAAATGGTCTGAACTAGTAATAGGGATTATCGTAAGTACTCCATGAGCTATTTGTAAAATAGAACCTAAAGGTTCTAACAAACTATATATGTTGGATGAGAAAAACAACCTAAACATATGGCTACTTCTACAGCTATATCTTACCAGATGGTTAATACTAAGCTTAAAAAACTGAAATGAATTTCTTAGCATCTTAATATACTGTGTGATCTCATTTACCTGCTCAATGAATCCACATCTTTCTATAATATACATTGCTTAAAACTTGGCAGCAAGACCCAAGGCCATAGACAACTCCTCTATGGACAGAAAGCAAAAAGAATGGTAACAAGTGACCTCAACAGTTTCTGACCTGATTTTCTCTGAAGTCTTGAAACAAAAGTGCAATAATAAACCAACAGAACAAATGTGTGAAAAGTTCTGCTAGGTTCCTCTCACCCTGCCAAGCACATACATTATAGGAAGCTGATAAAGGCAGGATTAATAGTAATTCTTCTATTCTCTAATTCAGAAACTAACAATCTCTAAGAGTAATGACTTATTCAAGAAAGTAAGCCCCCTCCCTAGGCTATCTCTAATGTTTAGCAGAAAATTACAAAACTAAGTATCATAGTTCAGAAAGAACAAAAGTTTTAGCATTTTAATTATCTACAGTCCAGATATTTTAGTTATCTGTGCATAAAGAGCAAATTATTTTTATTGTTATTACATGAAACAAACAAGGATTTCACAAAAATTAATTATATTCATCAGGTAAGTAAATGTCTAGCAGATATAAAGAGGATTATTCACTGAAAGAGATAGTGAAATTTGTGGAGATAAATCGTCTGTCTAATACATTTCGTTTCTTCTCATTGTTTCCAGAAGTTACATTCTAGTGGGCCCTGAACTCCTATAGGAAATTGGGTTCAGGTGATGATCTGGTCACAGCATCCTCAGTAATTAAAATACCACTTGCACTCTATAGCCTTTGTGCCATACACTGCTGACGCTTATCAGGGCTGAAAAACCTGTTTTTTCGCTTGTCCTTTCTCTTATATAGCACCTCACCATTTTGTTATTTTCTTCCCCGTTCCCATTTTATTAAAAATAGAGTCTTTTCTCATACAAAACAACTTGATTACAGTTTCTCCTACTCCTCCCAACTCGTCCAGATCCCTATCTTCCTCTCAGAAAAAGTGCAGGCTTCTAAATGATAATAAAAAAGCATAACAAGATAAAATAAAATAACACAAAAGTCCATCATATCAAAATTGGATAAGGTAGACCAATAGAAGTAAATAAAAAACCCAAAGAAGGCACAAGAATCAGAGACCCACCTTTTCATACTCTTCGGGTGTACTATAAAAATTCTAAACTGAAAGCCATAAAATGTATGCAGAGGACCTGATGCAGTCCCTAACACTTCACAGGTATTTTTAAAATGCTTCTGTATCATCACAATCTGAAGAATACACCTCACTCGAAAGTTTCACATTTTCTCACATTGCATGGCCTTTTGCAGCATGTAAGGTACTCAGCTCAGAGTACATGTTCCCAAAGCTGGGTAATGCAGTCATGACTTTGCTTTCAGCCTCACAAAAGTGCCATATAGTATTATTGGGGTAGTTTGAATATGCTGGTCCTGGCAGTGGAACTATTAGGAGGTGTGGCCTCGCTAAAGTAAGTGTGGCCTTGTTGGAGGAACTGTGAAAGTGGGCTTTGAAGATCTGCCCAGCAAAGAAGAAATCTTCCTCTTGGCTGCCTGCAGAAGAGCCAGTTTTCTACTGGCTACCTTTGAAACAAGATGTAAAACTCTCAGTATCTCCAGCTCCTTGTCTGCCTTGGACACTCCCATGCTTTTTGCCATGATGATAAGGAACTAAACCTTTATAGGACTGCCCCAATTAAATGTTTGCATTTGTAAGAGTTGCCTTGGTCATAGTATCTCTTCACAGCAATGGAAACTCTAAGACATGATTTTGAAAAAGCTGTTTGTGGGGTGCCTTCAATCAAAGGTTGGGTTTCCTTGTTTTTGTTTAGCTTTTGCTAGTTGGTTTGTTTGAGGCTGTTCAATGTTATCAACCTATTAATGTTTCTCTTATGGCAAGCACCTCTAGAGCTTAAGCCTAAAGGAAGCTGAGACTATACTCATATTTTTCCTATAAGGCATATATCAGCTAACCTGTGCTTTAGAACACTAGACAGCAAGCACATTGCACCCTGCAAGAAGACGATTTAATAAGTGAAAACAATTGAAAAAGGTATAAAATGTGGGAAATGTGGCACTAACAAGAACTGAAAAGAAAATCTTGTACATGAAGAAAGCTAGGGAAGACAATGTTACTTTCCTTTACCAAGAACGTGTATGGTGGACAGCAGACTAATATGTTTCAGCCTTGTGCACATACATAGATGACCATAAAGGACATAATATTAATTTTTAATTGAAAATAGACATTCTTAAATAAACAGAAATTTTGAGCTAGTCTTTAAGGCATAAGGCTGAGAGAATAACATCAATGTTATAGGTTTCAGAACTACATAGATACAGAAATTGTCAGGATTCAGTTCCATATAGTACTCACTCGCTGCAGGATCTGCCTGTAAGCAGCTGTTTCTTAATGCCATGTAATCATGTTCAACACAGAGTAGAAAATCAAAATCATACAAGTGAACTGATTTTCATTTCAAATGATTATATAGGCATAGCAGGTTTCTTTTTTCTTCACTTAAACGTTAGACCAAAAATTTTTAAATCTTTACAATTGAAAAAGTTAAATGACATATGAGGTTGATCATAAATTATGGACCCATAAGTGAACTTGAATTTTCTGCTTTTACTTTTCACTATAAGAGGTTATTAGAGTCTCATCCAAAATTATGGCTTAGCCAGACCTGTGAAAATTTCCAACCCAGGCTCCACTGATCCCTAGGGCAAGGCCACCAGAGTCTAGCTATAGAGCTCAGATTAAGTATAAATCCAAGGAACCTGAGCACTGTGGCGTTTTATCTCCCTGACAGCAGGAAAAGCTGTATTTGCCCTTTGTCTCTCCATGTAACTGTTCACCAGAGATTTAGAAAAGTAATAAGTTTCAGAAGGACTAATATTTAAAATGAGCTTATCATGAAAAATCAATATAAAATAAATTTAATTTATGTAAAAAGTTTATTTTTGTAGTTTTGATGTATATATGCACACATGAGATGATTATTAGAATCAAGGTCATAAGTATATGAACTTTAGAATTCATAACCCTTCCTTCCAACCCAGTCTCACCTCTCTCCTCATCTCCTGTTTACATGTTTCATGATCAGATTTTTGTCACTTTTAATTCATTTATCTTTTACAATTTTATTTAGATAGAATAGATAACTTGGAATTAGAGTGCTAGGCATTTTTTATAGAACAGGTTTTTGAGGTTCATCATTATAGTAGAGTTCAATTCTTGTTATTGTTGATTACAATTAATTTGTGTATGTTGCGCTTAGTACAGTTGTTAGTTTGTTGACCTACTGACAAACATTTGTGTTGTGTCATCTTGGGGGCTACTGAAAATAAAGGGGCTTAGAACAACAGTAAAGTTTGGCAAGAACAGGACTGCTCCACAGTCTGCTGTGTCGTCTTCAACTCTCTCCACTTTAGCTACTGCAGGAAGTATGTAGTGTGCTATGGCTTTAATTTGCATTTTGCTAATGAATAACAACACTTAATGTCTCTTCATGTATTTGCCATGTATAAATTTTTGGTGTGTGACTGGTCAATTCTGTAGTCTTGCTCGATTTTTTTCTTTTTAGTTTCATTTTATGTGTATTGATGTTTTGGCTACATGCCTACAGGTGTACAACACGCTAATCTGATGCCTAGCATGGCCAGCAAAGGGCACAGGACACCCCTGTCCCTGAGCTGGAGTCACAGGTGGTTGTTAGCCACCATGTAGGTACTGTGATGAAACTCCGGTCCTCTAAACATTAGCACACATAACTTCTGTCACTGGAGGAAAACAAAGTATCTGAAACAATTAGTGCTGGGAAAATTAGATGTCCGCATGCAGAAGAAAGAAATTAGATCTATATCTAACATCTTGCACAAAAACTAACTCCAAAGGGATAACTTTTAACTTTTTTTCTATTGGAGCTCTTTTTGTTTATTTGAAGTCCTTCACATTTCAATCTGAATTTTGGAATCAATTATCAGTGGCCAGGGAGACTGATTTCTTGGGTTTTAATTTGAATTTCACTATATTTATATATCAACATATGGATCATAACACTATGAATTGTCTGCATCACCAACATATTATGTGGCTTACATGAATTTAGGAAGTTAATTTCTTTCTGCAGTATGGTATAATCTGGGAGTAGGTCAAAATGCTTGCCTGGGCTTGGAGAGGTCTCAGCTTGAAGTCCCACAGGGGCAGAGATCCTGAGTGGGGGTCTCCGGGCCCAAGCAGCTAACTGGGGAGACCAGTGGTCTCAGGCCTTGGACACCCAGATGCCACTGGGAGATTTGGAAGAACTGAGATGGAGTGGGCATATGGGCTGGACTGGCCTCAGCCAAGAGGAATGAGGGAGAGAAGCTCCGGCAGAGCCCCATGGGGTGAGAGACTCTTGGTTACAGGGACTCGCTTGGCTGGGTCCACTAGCTTGCTTGAGTTGGCAGCCTCCAGGCGGGAATGTAGAGAAGTCTTCTAGTGGGAGATTAAGCAGAAACTCAGTAGTCAAAGGCCTTCTCCATGGTTCCCCATGGCGGGGCCCCAAAGATACAAGGAAGTCCATGGTTTTAAAAGGTTTATTGTCATGGTGGAAAGTGGATATGGCTGTACTCCCCCTGGACCTCAGGACAGACCTGAGTTAAATAGGGAGGGAGGAAGGTCTGGGAAGGAAAGTTTAATTGGCTATGCCCTCTGGCCTTTAGGTATATCATTAATATGGCAATATCTTGAGGCTCTGCGGCCTGTATTCATGCCCACTACCTGTAGGGGCTGGTAGGGGCATTGCCCTATGTGACTGAAAGGCACGGATCAATGGAGGTCTTTGACCTCCTGTTAGGAGCCTGGAGTCTGGGAGAAAGACCAAACACCTACTGTCCCATTAGGGTCTGGGGTTCAAGGCCTGTGTTCAACAAGATACCAAGCTATCCTTTCATGGTCCCACAGACACTCACTATTTCTGGCTGTGTTCAATGTGTCTTTTTTCTTTTTTTTTTTTTTTTATTCTTTCAAGGTGATTCCCTACCCAAGCAGGTTCCTACATATTGGTTTGTTTGCTAATTACCTGAAAAATCATTCCTCAAACTAGGGATTTCTCTCTGTTCATACACATAGCATGTCTATTTCTGTTCTCGAGGAACTCTGGGTGCCGTGACCTACTCTGCCCCACCTCCTCAAAGGCAGACACCTCCAGACTCTGTAAGTGTTCCTCAGCCTACGCTGCATCCAGGAAGCTATCACAGAGTGGCATCCTAAGCCAGCAGACAGGCTTATCTCATGTTTCCTGCCATTCAGGAATTACCTTGTTTTCTGTTTGTACTTAGATAGTTAGCCTGATACCTGGTTTTAGAATCTTGCAAGTAACAATATTGAACTGTTCACTTGTTTTAAACTTGCATGAGAGATAGCGTTCCCGATCAAATACATAACTACTTTTCCATAAAATATAAATTTTAAGCTATTGAAGAGGCCTTGAATCTCTGAGGTCATCTCTGAATACCTAATGTTTAATTTTCAATGTTTTTATTTAAAGATGGGCTACCAACATTTTAATAATCTACCATTAAAAACACTAGATGACGTGTTTGTGACATTTGTGTCTGTGTGTGTCTGCGTGTATTCCTTTCAAAGATTATAGATAACTTTCAAGTAGTAGCCACTTGATTTCATCAATTCTATGGTAAATGTAATATAAACAAGAAATTGTTTAATTTCAAACCTGGGACAAATAGCTGAAGTTCGTATTTAATATGTCAAAGTGGACATGGCTTCCAGTTTCTCCCGGTACCCTTAGTCCCTCCCTGTTACAGATAGCTGGCATACCTGTAGGCTTAGGTTTTTTTATACCTACTTTTAATAAGTGTTCTTAAATGTTTTAACCTCCTTTCTAGCTCACCACCCACCAGAGGTAGTGGAAAGGAAAAGCTAATAGAGCAAAGGAGGATGTGGATCTGTTTAGAAATAGTTCTTTGGAGCAAATCTAATCTGTGTTGTCAGGATATCAGCAGCTCAGTTCACAGGAACCAGCAGTGTCAGTTTGATACCCTCGCAAACATCATTCATGAATCAGCAACTGCAGTTTGATCCATAAGAAACCACAAGACTCTACCAATTGAGTTTGTGAAAATGGCAAGAAGCCACCAGAAGATTTTTGGTGCATTTTTCTCTATGAATTCATAACAAATGATGACCAATAAGATTGGTAAGATGTACCAATATCACACAGCATAGTCAGTGAAGACCAGCTTCAGCAAAGCCCAACAGTGACCAGCAAAGAATAGCAAGGCATACTAATACCATCCAGCCTTGTCCACTGTCTATTGGACTATCTTTATATCCTTTCCAAATATCATGTATTCTCTCAAGTATCCACTCTAGTAAAACATTTTCTGCCACCAGAAAAACACCAGGAGTCTGTTCTTAGCAAAACATCTTACCACATGTCTGCTTCAGCAAAAACATTCTTTCATAATACAGTTTCCTAAAAACCAGCACATGACATAACTGAATCTCCAAAGAAGCTAGAAATTTCCACTCTAAGTAACCTGCCCTTTGGTAATTTTGCCCTCTTGGCTGCTGCACCTGGTTTCCTTCTCTCCCTGCTTCCTTCCCCTTGCCTTCTCCCCACATAAACCAGGTCAGTCTGGTCATCTCCACAGTGGACTCTCCTAGATGTTTCTGACTCTGTCTGCTCTCCCATATATCTATAATAAACTTTCTCCTCCACCACACCTCAGAGCAGTCATGTCCTTTCCTTTTCTTTTAACTTCGTTTTTTTTTTTCATTCATCTAATGGCAAAGCCCTGGGAGTGGCTTAAATTAGTTCCCTCCCAAAGAACCTGGCTGCTCAGAATCAAGCTGTTTATCCTAAGGCATATATGGATGGATGTGTGAATTGGGACATTTCACTCTTGCCGAGTCTCTCAGTCCACTTGGGGATACTCCAGATTGAAATTCTTGTTACCAGGACACTTACCCCCTCCCCTTCATGGATGGCTACCCTCAGGTATTTCCTAGAACTTTCTTAACTTTCCCTAGAAGCTTCTTATGTGTTCCTCATTCTCTGACCCTTTCCTTGCCCCCTGCCCTTGGAGCTATTTGGTCTACCTCTTCTTGTAGCCCTTAGTTCAAAAGTTTCCTGACTCAGAGGTTGCTAGTTTCCTTGCCTTCCCCTAGGAAGCCCTAAGTCCTTCACCTCTGCAATATTGGAACCTGCCCTCTGGTGAAGTCTCTACTTGTTCTGCTTTGTCCCTCATGGCTACATTGTTCTGTCTCTTAGCTGACTAACTCTCCTTAAGGCAGAGTTCTTTTTGTGACACTTCCTCATTTTCTCCTTGGACTCAATTCTTTTCTTGAGCTCAGAGATTTTCTGTCTTACTGAAAACAACACTCTGTCTTACTAAAAACAAGTTGGCCTCAGTATAGTTTGCTGTCAGATCACTTGAGTTCCAAATTTTCCCAGATTATAACAACTTCTCCCACAGCACAACCGAATTGTTGTGGGTAGCCTCAGCCTTGTATTTTGATCCTAGTTCCACCCTTCTGGGAGGGGCTGCAGAGGATGATTGAATCTGTACACAAATGACATCTTGTAAACCTTCTGTCCAATTAAAACCTGTAAAATAAAGGCTAAAGCCAGTGATTGGGCAGTAGAAGGGGAGGCAGAGAAAAAGGCTTAGGGGAGGAGAGAGTGAGAGGAATTTGATATAAAAGGAGGTAGAAGTAGAAGCCAGAATCGAAAGAGAAGGAGGAGCAGAGAGAGAAGCAGAGTGGGAGAAGTAGGAGGAAATCAAAGCAGAAGGAAGCCGGAGATAGAAGGAAGCCAAACGGAGGAGCCGGAACTGGAGCTGGACAATCACGAGGCCTGGAAAAAACGCAAGTTATAAGGGATCTCATAGCTGGGGATTAGAGTAGTGTAGTGGTAAATCTGCCCAATCTAGGCATGCTATTTATACCATAATTATTGAGTTGTGTCTTCCTTTACTGGTCTCATTCGGGGGAGACTTTACAGCAGCAAATTTGGGACTTAAATAATTTCTTCTACTACACCAAATGATCTCTTATCTCTAAGATTCTACAACTTTCCACTCTTAAATCTTTTGTTTCTATGATTTTTCTGTGTTCTGATCTCAAGAATTCTTTTAAGACTGTTGAGTAAACAGACTTCATCATGGGATTCATAAATTCATTAGGTATGATTAAATAATTTGTAAAATATGTAACAAAATGTCTTAAAACATAACAAAAGCTTATAGTTAAAACCTATACATATGAATTATTTTGCTACAAAATCTTATATATGTGATTCAACTCTGGCTTAGAGTATACTATATATGTAACTTGTATTCAACTCTTATGTTAAAAATAGATATACTTAGAAAACATGTTTCAAACAGCAACCATGTGACTTGCTTTCCTCAAGGCTGATGAACTCATCAAGATATAAGCAGCCACATGTCTGGCAGCCATTTTTACTAAGGTTAAAAAATACATGCCAAATGACTTCACTATCTTAAGATGATCACTTGGCATAAAGCAACAATTGAAAATCTTCTCAGTCATAAGGAGTCCTTAGTTTATCACTATATCTGGTTTTAGACTAAGGAAGCAACAAGTATTCAAAATATTTTGGATTAACATGGATTTTTGTAAAATAATAAAAATTTAAGGTTATATTTTCTACAACTGTGTATATGGTTCAACTCTGGTTTACAATATATCTCTGTATGGTGATAAAATTTCATGGATATAAAGGTCTATTCAAATTATGAAAAGCTGACTTAAAGATTTATATCTATGTACTTATGTCTTTGCTAATAGTTTAACACCAAGCTTCTAGAGGCACCATGTTTGATAAATAAGGTATATTTGATAAATAAGTTATGTTTGATTTCTTTTAAGGCTAAACCTAACAGAGATACAGCTGAAAAATCTTGATCTTATAATGGTTACTATTAAAGATTACTAAGGCATGAAAGTTACTAATCGCCTCATAAATGATCAAATACTTTAGTGTTTAGAACTATACTTGTGGTCATGTTAAGTATTAATATAATTAATTATAGCAATAAGATTTATTTAACCTTGTATTTGTTTTTAAAATTAAGCCTAAAATAAATAACTAAAAAGCAAGCAAAGTTATTTTAGTTTAGCTATATTTGAAAGATTGGTGGTCCTCAAACTCTTCAGATATCTGCTGAATATGACATTTAAAATGTTTTATAAAAACATTTCCCATAATAGAGAGAATTACAAGCTCCTGGTAGTACCCCTCTGATTTCTTCCAAAGAAGATGATGGGACACTGAAGAAATCCACCTAGAGCTTGCTTTAAATGCGGCAAAGCCAGTCATTGAAAAGCTGCCTTTTACCTTACTGCCATGAGGACCCTGACCAAACTGTGGACAAGCAGGATAGGTGAGTTGATTTTTCTCTTTGCCTAGAAAGGTAGGTCAGTCTTCTCCCTCCAGAGGAAAGTCTGTCAGATCTTCTGGACCTGGTGGGTAAAGATTGACTCTGCCCTGGAACCTTTGTTCCCTACTACTGTGAAAGAACTTAGGGTGATCATCCAGCAAGTTTCTGTCATTTTTAATAGATTTAAGAGCTGCTTGATCTGTACTTCCTGCTTACTCTGGTGAAATGTATCCTTCTCAAGTCTCTGATGGGGTTGATGATTAGGCTCCTGACAGATTTGTAAGTTTTAACAGCAGCAACCAAAGCTTCCTCCTCGCTTCTCTCCTTATGTAAAATCAAGCCTCAAGCCTCAGGTTCCAAGGTCTCTAGCTTAAAAAGAAACAGTTTAACTTGCTGAATGACTCTAAGGAGAGATAAGCTCACAAAACAGATTTCAAAGTAATTTTCTACTATTCCTTTATGTAAAGTAACTTGCTCTGCAATGTCTCTGACTCTGGCTATGCTCCCTCACATGTCTGCAATAAACTTTCTCCTCCATCATACGTATACCATGTATACATATGAGGAAAGCAGTCATGTCCTTTCCTCTTTCTTTCTCTCTTTCTTCCTTTCTTCCTTTCTTTCTTTCTTCCTTTCTTCCTTCCTTCCTTCCTTTCTTTCTTTTCTTTTCTTTTCTTTTCTTTTCTTTATTTTAATTTAGGGACATTTCAAAAAGTATCTTGAAAAATATGTTGGAGCCATCTAAGCAAATGAATGAAAAACAAAAGAAAAAAAGTGCTGATTGTTTGGTCAATTGATATTCTGAATCATTGTTTTAGACTATTTAGGCAGAGATTGGAAAAGTTAAGAACTTTCCTAGAGCATCGGATGAAGTTTTAGGTAGTTGAAATAGAAGTAGAGATAAATGAGAACTATCCAGTCATGATGAAGATGGCAAAACCACGCAGCTTGCATTGATGTAGCCATTGGGATGGAAAGGATTACTCAATTTAACTTGATGAGCTGCTTTATAATTTCCTCTAAGCAACCATTCTCTCAGGAAAATAATATCAGATGAATATAAAGCTCAGGCATACCTGCAGCAAATACTCTGATGCGTGTAAATGTAGCCATTCATACTCGGGTAATTATAACAGTTTGCAATTATGAGTACCTTGTCAGAAGTAAAGCAGGTGCAAATTAAAAGCATCCAGTGCAGTGACCTCCAGTGAGTACTTCCTGGTAGGCATTCCATTGTTCTGTAAACTAGGCAAATAAAGAAACTTTAGATCACAGGATTTTTTGATGGAAAAAAAAAATTCTTAGTCCAGTACTTTTTCAAGGTGTAAAATAATTTCATGCCACGTTGAGCAGCTGGAGTTGGAAGAGAAAAGGACTCTAATATAAGCTGCATGATTACCAGTTACTTGTAAAAACAGTGTTTTAAATAACATGCTTCAGTTCTATTTTAATGGTGATTTTACTTTGAAAGTAAATGTAGATGCGGTCTTTGAAGAAATAAGTAATGTACACTATGAAAATCTTGCTGATTTTCTTCAGAGAAATCTGTTTGTCTCCAGGTAATTTAAAAGTGTACAAAAAGGGCGAAATGAATACTTTACAACGTATTTGTATTTATACATTCTAATCTTTAACATAAAATAAGCTACAGAGGTATTTATAAGCTACAGAGGTATTAAAAACAGACACACTGAGAAGTTAAACAGTTTTTAAAATGTTGCAAGCATTAGACATTGGACAATAATAACCCTGAGGCTACCAGTATTATTTTCTGTACCAAGAAGATTTTATTAATTAAAGGATATTTCATTTATGGTCTTAGAAAGAGAGCAAAAATTATATTGAAATTAACTTAGCTAGGCTGAGTTATTATGAAGCCAAAATTTTTCAATTGCTCAAGAGCAAGACAAATGGGCAGACATGCAACAAATTAGAATATGACTTCCTGTTTCTTTATCAAATGACTTAAGAAAGTTTCCTTTATTTATCTTCCCTCAATTTGTACAATGAGCTTCTAACAGCCACCACTCTCCAGCTGTGGCTTGTATTCATCTTCTCCTCTGAGGCAACTACTTTTCCTTTTCACATTGACACCATTAGGATTTCTCTGAAGGCAGTTCTATTTGTCTCTTAGTATGTTGTCTAGTGTATCCTGGTTCTGTGGTTCCATGCATGAGACAGTATCCTCCAAGCCACAATTATTGATTTACTGTGTGTAGGCTTTAATGATATACAAGTAATTTTCAGATATTTCATTTCAAACAGTAAAACAAGGCTCAGGGAGACATCAGTGGGAAACATCATACTGTGAAATTATGAGGACCAGAGTCTGGATATCTAGCACTCATGTTTAAAACGAGGTGAAGTGGAATGGGTCTATCACCTTAGTACTGTGGTGTGGGGACAGGAGAGTCCTGGGATCTTGCTGAAAATAGCATGCCACAGGTTCAATGAAAGAACCTGGCTTTAAAAATAAGGTGTGAAAGTGATAGAGGAAGACATCCGAGCATCCCATGTACCTGCCTGAGCAAGCATGCCTGCACACGTGTATATATAAAAAATAAATTAAAACATGAGCAGCCAAGAAAAGAGCTGTATCTTCTAGACACAAAGTTTTGAGGAAGTTCACTGAATGTGGTCCTCATAAACTCCTAAGGAAGTGTCTCTTTGGAATGCAGCCTTACAGAAAAAAATAACAAAAACAACAAAATACAAAACAAAACAAACAAACAAAAACCCTACATGTATATGCACCTCATAGCAGCCTGTGAAATACATTCAAAATGTTATGGATATGCAATGACTGACTAATAAATGCTCAATTATGCTCAGAGGATTTTTAAAGATATCAAGCTTTTATTTATTCTTTGACAATTTCATTCATATACACATAAATGTATATGTATATGTAATGTACATGATGTATATGTATGCATGTATGTATAGTGCATTCTGAGTATTCTCAACCCCATCCTTCCTTGCCTCCCTGCCAACCCCATCCCTCCTACATTAAGTCCCTTTCTCACATTCAAATCTTTTTGTTTTGTCATGTGACCCAATGAGTTTAACCAAGAATTTCTGTATGACCATGAGCTTTGAACTATCAGTTAGATCTTGAGAGGCTTGCCTGTGGGTACACAAATTAGAAAAATGACTTCCTTTCCCCAGGAATCTACCAGTAACCAACAGTTCAGTAGGGTGGGGTATAATCCCATGAAGCCTTCTGTTGTCTATGACTGACTGATGACAGGCTCATTCTTGTACAGGCCCAAAGGAGGCAACCACAACTACTATGAGTTCATGATTTCAATGGCTGTGTCTTCTCCAGAAGATAGCATATTGTAGCCTTTCCCCCCAATGTTAAGACTCTTGCATTCCCTCCACCCCCTTTCCCTCAGTGTTCCCTGAGTTTGAGAAATGGTGGTATAAGTACCTTGTGTAAGTTGAGTACTCAACTTTCACTTACTGTCAGCACTTTGAGAATTCCACTTTTTTTCTCAGCATTCACCACAGCTCACTACAAGAGAAACATTTCAGATCAAAGCTGAAACCAGAGTTTTGAATGTTTATCTTTCAATAACTAAAAAAAAAAAAAAAAAAAAGAGAGAAATAAGTAACCCAGTATAGTCAATATCACATAATTGATATTTTTAATGTCTATTCTACCTAGCCATCCAGATTACAAGTATTTTAAGTACATACAAAATATTTAACAAAATATTCACTATTCTATATTTTAAAAGTTCAATAAATCAAAGGAAAATCTAAATCATCGAGTATATGCTTGCTTTAAAAATAAATTAAAAAGAAAAACAACCTTACCTCCAAACTTTGAAAAATAAATAATGCATTAAAAAAACATGTGAGTCAAAAATAAATTTACAGGAATTCTATAAAAATTTCAAAATAAGAATCAAATATAAGTAATTTGAAGGATGAAGCTAAAGTAAGAAATTGGTAGAAAATTTATAGTACTAAATAGCTCTATCAGAATAGATGAAAAGCATAATGAAAGATTTCATGGATATCAATAGGATAAGGTGATTTTAGGTATAGCTTCATACCAATAAAGTTGAATACTTTGAAGAAACAAATCAAGTCATATAAAATATGGAACTAGAAATATTCTTTGATAAGCAGTGATTTTGACTGACTTAACAGACTTTTTTTTTAAATGAACGTAAAGGAGTTATGCCCACAATGGTGTTCCAAAAGTACATAAACAATAAAACATAAATATACTCAGAATTGCATATGGCATCTAAGAGAAGGGAACATTGGTTGCTTTGTATAAATAGAAACTTCCTGGTATTGTAGAAGTGGACCACCTAAATCATTTTAAATAAAATAATATGCGTTGCCTGATATTTGACTTGGAGACAATGCAGTATTAAACTTCTGTTTCTTTGCTGGCTACTGCCTTTACCATTGGAGTTTTACTGGTTTTGTTTGCAGCTTGGCTTTTCCTTTCTTTCTTTTTTTTTTTTAATTGGATATTTTCTTTATTTACATTTCAAATGTTATTCCCTCTCCAGGTTTCCCCTCTGGAATCCCCTACCCAATTCCCCCTCCTCCACTACCCACCTAACCACTCCTGCCCTCCCACCCTGGCATTCCCCTACTCTGAGGCATTGAAACCCCTCAGGCCTAAGGGTTATCCAAAAGAACTTCATTATTAAATCACTTAACTGGTGATTTTTGTCAGAGTCCAGAGTAGGAAATACTTTCCAACCCATCCATTGAAGCTGACCATTCCTAAAAGTTAAAGAAAGACTAGAGAATAAGAGAAAAGATTAATATTCATTCTTAACGTAGATGTAAAATTATCACAAAATTTAGCATATAAAACTTATGAATATAGAGAAAAGATAAGTCAATTTGAACAGGTAAGATGTATCTCAAAACCTTTGTATATTAATCAAAACTCAGTCAATAGCTCACCACTCATGCTGCAACAGAACACCAGCTGCAGCCTTCCTTCTCCTCTCCCACTCTCCTATGGAACCCACAGATCATTCCCTACTAACCTTGCTTTCCTCCCTTCTCACATAATTACAGCACCCAACTTCAGCAGACACACTGGTGTTACTAGTTAATTAACTGGTCACACCAGCAGAAAACCAAGCAGACTACAAACAGCAGATCTCCTCTCCCTCTGTTCCCGCAAATCCAATCCCCCAGGTTAATGCCCAGCTCTGTGGCACAACACCTGCGACAGCCTTCACTACCCCTTTGTTTCTATGTCCTGTGGATCCCACAGACCTTCACCTACTCCTCACCTCCACTGCTCCATGCTTTGTCCTAGCCCTTAACCCCAGCAGGCACATAATCCTAACCCAGAGAATAGTAGTTTCCTGAGACAAGAAGAGAGAGAAGACAGGAAAAGAAATAAAAGATGTCTCTGGGAATGACAGATAGGCCTGTTAAGCACATTCATAGGTGAACATATATCAAATTGCACAATTTAAATATGTATAGCTGATTTTAGGCCTTCAGTATATAAGCAGGGTTGCCCCTGACATCTTCTCCCTTCTCTAAGTATATAGAAGGGCCATGGAGATTCTAATCTTTCGAAGACAGGGATAGAGGCCTGACTTCCAATAATTGAAGGAGACCTTGTAATGGCTCTGGTCCTCCTGTCATTGTCCAGTGAGGCATGAGGGCCATACCCATCCCGATGTCTTTTTCCTGGAGAGGGGATACTTTTGACATCAACTCCTATGCAGGCTTAAAATCAGCCATAGGCCTAAAATCATCAATAGGCCTGACATACATACATGCTAACAAAAAGTCTTGGGTCTCTGTGGAAAAACACTGAAACAGATGGCTATAAGCTATTGTAAAAAGGCAGCTTTTGTGGAAATTTACCAGCCTGAGTAGTCATAGATCTTGTAAATAGGTAGCCTCAGAGGATAGTACCAACTTAGATAAGGACAAGTGAATCATAGGCAGAGTCATAGTGACCTGTCCCCTGAACCTTCACTCAGCCAATACGGTGTTCTGAAAGATATTTGTACTCCCCCTGAACATTTATGCTCCAGTGTCATCTCCTTCCCCACGTCCTGCCTTTTTGTGTTTATAACCCCTGTGTGGATAAGTAAAAATTACAATTTGATTAAATAATTAAATAAATAAACAAAATTAAAAAAAAAGAAAGAAAGAAACAATACTAAAAAATAAATAAATAAATAAATAAATAAATAAATAAATAATATGTATAGCTATCACACATAATCAATAAATTAAGTGAAACACAAGCAGGAGACTGACAATTACCAAAGTACATTTAATATAGCTAAGTCCTGAAGATTGCTCTACACCTAGCATTTTCAGTTAAGATGAGTGATCTTACTCTTGGGCAAATTAGTTTAAGTTAGATTTATATTGTTCTCTGAAATAGAAAATTTATATAAAGTGCTTTTTTTATCTGATTCACTAATGTAAATTCTTAATTATCCAAATGTTATAGGTTACATCAACAAATTGAGATTTATTGTAGTTGGTGACATGCTGACAGCCCCACAGTGGTCTCATCATCACTTCGTTTTATTCCTAGCAACCATGGGCTACACTGGCAGCAACTGCATGCCTTTGAACCCGAAAAGATCTAGTTGTATCTGCTAATGAGGAACTGGCTTTCTCCACACTAGATCCTACTAGGATTAATACATTTAGCAAGTGAAGATCTCACTGTTTTTTGGGCCACTCCTAGAATAAGGCATTAGTTGTTGTTTATCTGAAATTCAAATGTAACTAAGAACACTGTAGCTTATCTGGCAATCGTTCGTGATATAAACAGTCCCAGATATCTCTCTTTGACAGTCCATATCCTGCAAACATTTCTGTTACCAAACAGAAAGCCAAGCCAAATGGAATTGGATAAAGAAATCTCTGTGCATAAAAATATTTGAGAGCAGGAAGAAGGCTTCCTATTTTTCAATTTTATCACTAGACTTCAGGGAAATCTGGTTAGATCAGGAACTACCAGTTATACAGTGATGCCCTTCCTAGTAACTAGGATTCAATTTATATTGGACCATCCAGGAAGGTCTAGATGTTAGACTAAGGTAGTTTAATATTATTCCATATTTCTCTTGGAGACATTCATATGTAAATGATCACATACATTTATTCACTAACACCAAAAACTAGTGAAAATTTTAGAACACAATATAATTTAAAACTAAAGTTCTTTTGAGGGGGCTGGAGAGATGGCTCAGTGTTTAAAGGCACTGGTTGCTCTGCCAGAGATCCTGAGTTCAATTTCCAACAACCAGATGGTAGCTCACAACCATCTACAATGGGATATGATGCCCTCTTCTGGTGTATCTGAAGACAGCTATAGTGTATTTATATACATAAACTAAATAATCTTTGCACACGTACAAACACACACACACACACACACACACACACATACACACATACACACACACAAACCTAAGTTTGATCTCCAGTAGCATACAGTTTAAAATGCTTTTGAATAGTTTATGATATTTTTGGAATACCTAGAATCAATCATTAAAACTGTAGATAGTTGTGGCAGGACTTTTCCTGCCCATTTTATTTGCAGTGGAGCTCTGCCATTGGATAGAGAAGAGGTAGGTGGAGCTAGGAGTTGGGAGGAGGAAGGAATGAGAGAAGAGGAGGGGAGATGGAGGCATCTGTTACCCTCCTGTCTCTAGCTATCAAAGGTAGTTATTATTATCAAGGTTAGATATTTGGGAAAACAATTCTAATTTGTGTGGGCATCTTGTGTATTGAGTATTTGCTGATATATAAATCTAATTGTTTAATATTTAAGTATTAAGAATCTTATTTCTACTTGGTACTAGAAATTGTTATAGCTACCGCATGGGGGTGGCGTATATTTCCTGGGTTTTGGGGGTTGGACGCCATGGAGTTGATTGGTGAGGGTAACAGCCATGCCAACATCTCATGGGTCCCAGGCTGGCACCACTGGCCAGCCAGTGCTGCCTTTAGTGCCAGAACATAGAGTGGGAACATGGCAGCCAGGTCAGGAGCTAGCCAGAAAAGCCCCTATTTTCTAATACCTCCTGCAACAGATAGTCTGTTGTAGGTGTTCTAACTAGAAGTAATAATAGGGAAGGATTATACTTGGTTAGTTGCTAGACTATTAAAATTACACCATTAAAATTTTAATATCCTTACTGATATAAGGACAAAAATCTTAGACTATACTTTAATTAAAACAATAGACAAGCTTTGATTTGTAGCAGAAAATTTATTTAAATGATAGAATATAATAAAGTAAAATACATACAACATTCTTATTACTCCAAAATTTGAAAAAAAAAAAACACACTCCATAATACCATTTAAATTTTCTCTTGTTTTATTGGCTTTGCCCCAAAACAAAACAAAATAAGATGCTACTCTGTTTAGTTTCAAGATTTCCAATCCAATTTTATTACTTTTTTTTACCTACCTCATGCTAGTAGAGTGGAAAAATACATTCCATGAGTCAATACTTCAAGGTTCATCATGTTATATTTCCATCACAAACAGATTTCATTATAGAGAATAAGTGTTGTACAGCTTACGACAGGCAAATTACAATATCCATTTAAAGTTTGGTGCCTACTACTCTATAATATTCCTCTTTAACACTCCTTTTATTGTTATTGTATGTCATGGGTCTTTTCTCACCCTCCTGCTTCAGTCTAAGTCATGTCATATGTCAAGCAAAGCCACCTGTCTCCTATTCATTTGGAAGTGCCCAACTGTAGTCTTAGCTAGAAAGCCAACACATTTTCTCATGAGGAGGAGAAGGGACCACCTACATGAGAAAGACATTTAATTTCTTTCTACTTGTCATCTTGTCTTTTGCCGCCTCCATGTTACGTAGGCAGACTAGGTTCATTCAGATATATTGTCCTTATGTACCTCAGGAAAGCCCTGAGAGGAACCCTCACCTTCTTGGTAGCATATCTTGCCATTATCAGTTCACTAGATATTCCCTTGTGATTCATAGCACAGTGCTGTGACACAAAGTATCAACGAATAACAGTTCTTCAGAATATTTGCAATGAGACAACAGGGACAGTCGACCCATAGGACACTAGTGATTATCAGAAGGTTCTTTCTTCTCACTCTCCTTTTGATATCATAATCAGTGCCTTTTTTCAATAATGCAGATGTTTGACACATTTTGTGCACCCCTGAAGAGTTGTAAGGGGTTGTTTTCAAATACTTCCTAGAATTAATTATTTTAGCTCTCACACCAAGATGACTGTAACTTTTCTATCCAAACTTTTAGGTCTTCCTCCCCTTTTCAAATTCTAATGTTTGGCATTCCTTTCCTGGTTTTATATTACTATTATTATTATTATTACTGTCAGTCTCCCTGTCCTCATCTCTCCCTCCAATCTCTCTCTCTCTCTCTCTCTCTCTCTCTCTCTCTCTCTCTCTCTCTCTCTCTTTCTCTCTCTCTCTCCATATATACCTACAGACAGCTTTCAGGAGGTGATTCTCTTCTTCTACCATGGATTCTAAGAATAAAGTCATGTTGACAAACTTGCATAGTAACATGTTTCTACAGGCTGGGCCCTCTTGCCAGCTCCTAATTTTATTCTTTACAGACTCCTGAGTTCATTTTAAAACAGACTACATCTGTCCTTCCATTCTTCCTTACATTCATCTAAACCTATCATGTTCCCTTATGCCACTGACATGCATTTCAAGGTATTTTACCATGTGTAAGTAGCACCTGATTTCTTGTGCTTGTCCTTTTTCTCCATAACCCATTATATGTTGTTGTCATCTTTTAATTGTTTGTTTTAATGCCTATTTTGACCTTTTCTATCTATGCTTGCAACAAGTCCAAAATTCAGTAAAGAGTGTCAGAAAGGCAAAAAATCCAAGATGAATCTCAAGGTATGAACCTTGGTTTTGACCTCAAGTAAATCAATGCTCCACTGTGACCTTGCTTAATTCATTTGGGTGCTCTCTGATGTTGCTTCTAGGCAAGAACTATATAATTCCACAATCTATTAATTCTAGTTCACTATTTCTATTTCCAACCTACTTATCTACCTGTCTGCTTGTCATCTATCTGTCCCTCTATTGCCTTCATTTGGTTGTAAAACTAAAATACACTTAACTTTTTTCCTCTCCTACTTTCCAGTGATAAATTCTTCAATATTATGGTACCTGATATGCCTTTACTTTAACCTGTATTTTATTTTATTGAATATTTTAGATTTATATGTCTACTTCATAAAAATGGAATGTATAGCTTGTAATGTTCTGATCTGTCAGTTTCAAAACTTTCACTTGTTCTGTTACCCCTTCTTGAATGTGTGCTCAGATACACACACATAAGGAAACACATAAACAAACACATATATACATAAGCACATATACAAATATAGATACATATACGCTTATACACACACCTACACACAGACACACACACATATATACACACATACATACAATCATACACACACATATACACATATGTATACACAGACACACATATACATACATACACATACACACATACACAAACATATGTATATACATATAGACACAAAACACACATAGACACATATACATTTATGCACACATGTACACACAGACACACATATATACATACATGCATACATAGATACACACACACTCATAAACACATATAGATACACACACATATAGATACACACAGGTATAGATACACACACATATAGATACATACACATACACAAACACATATACACATACACACACATGCTGACTCTTTTTTTTGGTTTTGGTGCCTTTGCCTAACACAGATGGAAAGTCATGTAAGCTCTATATACTTATGGATAAGTTCCTTTATGGCCAGCCTTAGTTGTCTCATGTGGTTTAAATGAGAATTACCCCCATAGGTTCATATATGTATATGCTTAGGAAATGGTACTACTTAAAAGGATTAGGAGATGTGGCTGTGTTGGAGTAGTTGTGACCTTGTTGGAGCAAGTGCATCATTGTGGACATACATTGAGGTTTCAAAATCCCAAGCCAGGCCCAGTGGTTTGGTCTCAACCTCTTCTCCAGCACCATATCTGCCTGTGTGCTACCATTCTTCCTGTCATGCTAATATTGTACTAAGCCTCAAAAACTATAAGCAAGCATCAATTAAATGCTTTCTTTTATAAGAGTTGCCTTGGTCACTGACTAAAACATCTCATGTGGAAAATTAAAGCAATATTCATATCTCAGAAATCATGTGGGATAGATAATCAATGTAAGATATTCAATACAATTCTAGCCTATAACAAATCTTCAGTTCTTGTTCTTCAAGCTCTTACTTCTCATTATTAATAGTAATCCCAATGTAACAAGGATTCCTTAAAAAGAATCTGCACGATTGGTCTTCAAGCAGGGTGTAACTGCAACCTACTGGACAGGTTGAGTTCCCTCAATATACTTTTAAAAACCTCTAGAAGAGTTCTCATTTGAAGATTTTTTGAAAATGATAAGGGAATGTGTTGTTAATAACTGACTACATTCCATAAGAAAAAATGCAGAAAATTTCTAGGGTTCATATCTCTAGTGAGGATGTTCTTTATCTCATAGCCAAAATAGTCAAGGCTGCCGCTGTATTGGTTTTGGTTCTGCAAGAATACCTCCAGGTTTTGTTTCATGCAGATTCATACTTCTTCATCCACGTGCGATCACTTTTATTTCCACAAACCAAATCAATGGGCCTCCCAATTTTCTAAAGTCTACTGTCCACTTCCCCTTCTTCTGTAATGTAAAACAAACTCTGACTGATAATCCAGGTCTTCATTTTTGTGTGTGCTCTGTTCTCTTTTCTGGGATTCCAACTAGGAGTAGATCCTGTACTCAGTAGATTCCTGCCCCCAACTAGGAGTACATCCTGTACTCAGGTGAGTCTTCAGTTCTTGTTCTTCAAGCTCTTATTTCTCATTATTAATAGTAATCCCAATCTAACAGGGTTCCTTAAAAAGAATCTGCACGATTGGTCTTCAAGCAGGGTGTAACTGTGAACCTGCTCCCCAATTTAACTGAAAATAAAGGCTAGAGCCTGTGATTGAGCAGTGAAAGGAAAAGGCAGAGCTGGAAGTTTTGGAGAAGGACAGAGAGGGAAGAAAACAAAGACCAGATGGAGGACAGAGGCAGAAGAAAATGGAGGAAGAGGAAGTGGAAGATGGAGCAGATCCACATGGCCTGGAGGAGCCGCAAGTAGCTAGGGATTTCATAACTGGGCAATAGAGTAGTGTAGTGGTATACTTGCTCTACCTTGGCGTGCAGCTTGTAAATATATGAACTGAGTTGTGTGTTCTTTGCTCGGTTGTATTGGGGTTGGAGATTTACTGATATAAATCTGGCTGGTATAAATATAAGTCTCTGGTGTTTTCCTTTCATGGGGCTAGAGGGAGCTGAGTGAGACTGGAATGGTTGTTGGCGTTCTATAGGCCAGCTGTGGGAACCAGGGCCAGACAGCCACTTGGAGCTAGCAGTGGGGACTGGGCAAGACCACAGTTGCTGGCACCTAGCTGGAGAAAGAGTGGGATTTGTTTACAAGTACACACTACAGTGGTTTCTGATGTGCTTGAGTTCCTGTCCTGACTTCCTTCAGTGATGAACAATAATGTGGAATCCAAGCCAAACTAATCCTTCCATCCCCAAGTTACTTTTTGTCACGATGTTTCATCATACCAATATAACCCTAATAAGATATCTTCTTGAGACTTTTGTTTATGGCCATCCTTGTCAATTCCACATTGCTGATTCTCTTTTTCCGATCTTGTTATTCAACCTGCCACTGACATGTTCAAGGTACCATTGTCTTAAACTATAAATATTCTCCTTCAACTGTGAATTTCCTTGTATTTGATCTGCCAGCTCTGATGCCAACTTTCTTAGGAAAGTTTGTTAAGATCTTACCCTCCTAGTCTTCCCTTCTTCCCTTCTACTCATTCTTCCATCAGGATTTTTCCACATAAAAATACTAATTCACTAATAGGTCATTATAGCCTGACTATATTATGACTAATAGGTCAATCCCATTCCTGTTTTAGTAGACTTCTCCCTGTTGCCTATTACTAAGTATTTTTTACTCAGGATAGTTTTTCATGTTACCACATATTTCTGATTCTCCATTTCCTCTGCCCTACATCTCCCATGTATAACTACCCTCCAATCTGATATCTTAACGATATATTCCAGTCACTTTGGGGTGCTATAGCAAAACACCATAAGCTTGAAAGAGTTGACTAGGAGATAATAGTAGTATGAAAAGTGTTTATAAATTAGAAATGAACTCATTGTTTAAATTCAAAAATGACTCTAAAATGTACCAGCTTTGTAATTTGGATATGTTAATTTTAAAGGTTTTCATAAAGATCAACATCTTTGTCTTTCCAATACGCTGTGGCAATGGAAGTTAAACAACATCCTATGACAGCAAATACATTTCATTAAGGTGGAACATTAATTTAAAGGTCATTTACCCCTACATCCCCCTTGAACTTCCATCCCAATTCTCATGTTGTCCAACTAACAGTATTTCAGAGCTTGCTTCCTAATACTTCCATGTACCAAAGCAACAACCTGAGAATACGTAAGTGCATGCTGTGTTTTGTTTTGGCTTTTTATTTGTTATAATACAGATTAGCAAGTATCTCTTCTTTTGTTAATATTCCATTTTTCCTATGGTCATTTCACTTTGTGCAAGAGATTCCTGATCTGTATTTGCCTGTTGTATGTTTGTTTGCTTGTTTCCTTTTCTTTTCTTTTCCCTAGATTCTATAGACCCTACAGTTCCTTTCCCTCCATTCCCAGGTGTACATGATGCAGGTCAGCAATGGGAAATTCCCTCTCTGTCAGGAATAATGTTCAGAGCGCTTCAGCCATGAGCCTAGCCAGTGTTTTAAAAGTAAAGTTTGTCATGGCTTTTTGCCTTATCACTTTTCTTTTACTAACCTCTATAGATCAGCGACTATTTCTCCTGCCTCTTGACTTCTAAGAGAACTTTTCATTAGCTTCTCAAATAGCTCTCTGTCAATCAAAATTGCAACTGTACTTCATGGCCTGTTTTTTTTCTATGTTTCTTTAGACAGGGGCTCACTAAATAGTCCTGGTTGCTATGAAACTCAGAAATCTACTGTTGCACTGCAAGGGCTAGGAATGGAGGCCTGTGCCATTGTACCTGGCTCCTGGCCTGTTCTTGTTTACTTCAATGATGTTAAGCACATATTCGTTGTGGTGAACAACACTGAAGAAAGAACAAATTTTCTCTTAAGAATTTCTTTCAACTTTCTCCCTTCCTGGTGTCATTCAGTCCTAGCATATTTCCACCTGAAGTTTCTCCCACATTCTATTTTGACCTTTGGGTGCAGATGCTGTATTGGAGCCACAGCCACAGCCACAGCCACAGCCCTTTAACTTTCACTGCTGCTACCCCCACCCCATAACACCTGTATTTTGCTCCCTGAAATTCCTTAGTCTTGCCTCATTCAGATTAATAAAAAGCTAAAAACACAAGCAGAATTCCTGTTCTTCTCTGAAATTGGATCCACCTTTCCCCTACCTAATCTAAAGCTTATAAGCAATCCATTATTAAAAAGATGTTTTAATTATCTCAAATATGCCTTTTGCTGTTCTTGCTGTGCCCCTGAGTTTCCAATCAGCATTCCCTGATTTGAATGGAGTTTCTGAGTCCCCTGTGTCATCTTCCCTTGAAGGCATCCCAGCAGCCCAGACTGTTATAGACAGAACAAGCCCTTCCACTCTTCCTGGGAAGCTCCTCTCTAAGGTAGACCTGATAGAGAATCACAACAGCTAAGTCAATGGAACATATTTACCTTCCTTCACCAACCTTTGTTTCTCTTTTCCTACTGACTCAGCATGTTTTATCAGCTCAACGTTTGCAACTGGCCTAGACACTGGCAGAGTGCCTGCTCACAGGTAGAAGCATCACTGCGCTGTCATCTCCAGGCAATTGCCTGTGGCTAGCTCCACTGTGGCTCTTCCATAGGCAGACTCCCTTTCTTAAGGAGAAGCCTGAGAATGTACTATGCTTTTACTTCCTTTGACCTCTTCAATAACTGAACTTCCTGAGCCTTCTGCCTGACATCAAAGAACACAACTATTTTAGAACACAACCCTTTTCTCTTGGTAGCGTTTCTAAATTAAGCCTGTTCTGCTTCTTCACTCTTTGCTCTTTCTTTACCTCACATCCAAGGATATTCATGCTGTCTCATCAGAACTACAAGCCTCCTACACAGGTAAAAGAAGATTCACAAACTAAATTTAGTAGGAATTTTATTTAAGATATATTGGCTGTAGAATATGTAATTATTTCTAATCTGAAAATTACAGGGGTCTGTTGTGATCTAGTCAGATATGGTATCACAATCATAGAAATTGTCAAACAAAATTAAATAAAAATCATGTATAATCTGCATTTAACTCTTAAGAAAACAGGGGAAAAAACTGAAATACAGTTAAGGCTCTTCTTAGCAAATGCTGCCATGCTCTCTATTCTTCATACAATGTAGATCCTTACAAAAACTCAACACGCCCATTTGTTTCTTTTCTCTTCTGTTTTATTTTTGTGTCACTAGCTAAAAGGTGACAGCTCACCAGTGCAGCAACACTCACGTACATGCTACCTTCCAATTTCCCATCCTTTATGTTCATTTCCTAATATTATCTATACATGGCCATCCTCAAAGGCCAAACTCTCTGGTCTTGAGTTACTCTTCATGCAGAAGAAAGGTGGAGGGTAGTCCACTTCACTCCCAGTGATAATCACATCATCAGACTCTAGACAATGAAAGAAAGCCTAGTAACTCCAAACACACACACGTGCTTTAAAAGGGGATCAGGTATGCGATGATTAATATTTATTATCAGCTTGATTGGAGATAGAATCATGAGGAAATGTGTCTCTGGCTGTGTTTACAGAAAATTTCAACTGACGAAAGAAGACAACTCTGACTCAGTGTAACATCACAGATAGACTAAATAACAAAGAGAAAACGAGCCGAACACGAGAATTCCTCTCTCTGCTTTCTGTCTGCAGTGTGAGATGCTACCAGCTTTCCTGCCACAACGACTGTATCCCCAGAACTGTGAGCTTCACAAGCTCTTCCTAACTTAATTTGCTTATTGTCAGATTTTAAGTCACAGCAATGGAAAAAGAACTTATACAAAGAAAGAAATAAGAATACAAGGATATGCACTAGCTTTTCTTCTTAAAGTTCAAATTCATTTCAGGTGGCTATTACAACTGACCGAAACAAAAAGAGATGGCAGCAAGATTTTATGAATCCTTCTTTTTCTATGTGATTTGTTTAATGTAACCTTGCTACATAAAGGTCTGAATCTAACAAACTCCAAGCTTAATACTGGACTGCAGTAATGAAAGCTCTGTTGTCACCATTGCAATGACATTTAACAAATCATTTTCTGTCTTAGTTTGGGTTTCTCAGAAGCACACGCTAATTTAAATATTTCACTACAATCAGTTGGCTTGGAATGTGATTGCCAAATGCCAGTAGCTGAGTGGAAACAAACTAAAGAAATTTATAACAAATGTGTTGTGAATCAAGATATTTTGGTATGAAACTGGGGCTTAAACTCCCCAAAATGAAAGAGAAGATAGACTTCTAAAATTAGTTAGGCATGGGATTTAATTTCCATCAAAAGATCAGGAGAGCAGTGGCATTGTATATATGCCAGGAAGAAGACATGCAGGCAGAGAAGCATCTGCTGCCAGCAGATGCTTACAACCAAAGAGCCACAAGTTCTACAAGTTGAAAGAAGAGTTGAGATCTGTGAAAATACTAAACTAAGGCTCTAGAGTGGGTGTCTTGCTACTCCCTCCTGGACAACTCACATTCACTCACACCATTTGAAAGTCACCCCATCCTATCACTTATTCACATTGCCTTTTGTAATAATGCACACTAGTGTGAGTAGAATAGAGTCTATGAGAAGAGTCTAAAACCAAAAAATGGCATGTACTATCTTTTTTCTTTATTGTTTGTTCTGTTTCTTCCTTAGAAGCTCGCCTGGCTAGTGCTGCTGCTTCTCATGATGCTTACCTGATAGAGTGACCCACACCTCCATTCCTATGATTCAATCCAATCTACTGTGCCCTGATCAGGTAGGGTGTCTGCAGTGTCCACTCACCTTTATCATTAATCATAAAAGAATGAAGGGAATCTGGCAAAATTCCATGAATGCTAGACATGCTTCCTTTTATCCATCTGTAGCAACTTTACCTACTTTTGATAGCAAGGACCATAATGATAACTTTGAGTCAGAATTACAACTTGCTTCTTTGGCTGCTCATCTGCTACTATGAAATCATAAAGTGACCATGTGCAAACCATAGCTATGATTTAGGGAAACACTTAACACATCCATAGGGAGAAGCCTATTCTTCCATTCTTCCTATTCTTGTGAACAGCTATAACTTATATTTCACCTTTCCCCAAATCTCATATGTAAAAGATATGACTCATATTGGCAATATAGGTAGTGAAATTTTAATACCTAATGTGTTAGGAAGTCAAGTGATAAGGAACATACCCTCAGGGATATTCTAGAAGCCTGGTCACTTCCTCTTTCCTCTTGCTGGTCACAAAGTGAGCAATTTGCTCTATCATACTTTTCTTCCACTATTTGATCCTTTGTCACAATCTCAAACCAACAGTACCAGTGACTGTCTACAAGAACCTCTGAAATCAGGAGGTAAAATAATCCCTTTCTCTTTATGTGTTGATTAATTTAGGTGTTTTAGAATTTGGTGACTCCCATAGGAATGTGGTCTCTAATCCAGAAAGTTTAAAGTTGTGGACAGAGGAATCACAATTGCAATCAGACAGAGACACTGATTTAAGTAATTCTTATTGATATTTCTTAATTCTCTTTCTTTCTACAGCATCATATAATGGCTCTACCTTTTCAGAGCTTAGTCCCCAAGCTAGTGTCATATACTTAAGAACAGTATTTAACATAGTATTTAACAAGGCCAGGTATTTCAGTTATTATGCAATAATGGAATTAACAGATACTGAGGCCATGTATCTGCCATAGGACTTCCATCCCTGCTAGTGGATCCCTTGGACCAAATGTCACCATGTGGAATTACAGTAGAATAAATCAGGCATTCACTCCCTAGGCTATAACTGTGATCAGAAAGGTACATATTCATGTTCATTGGCATTCTGTAAGTAAGCTCAGGTACTAAGCATAGCGTCAAAAGGGCACAGGTGGGCGATGAAAGTATCTACTGCACAGCATGAATCTCACTTTCCTCATGTGTTATTTGGACACATAATACTGGATCAACAATTATTCATATGTTTTTCAAATTTTATGTCCATAATGTTTTGTAATATAAGCTAAAAATATTACCCCAACTTCTAGAAAAAGAAAACAAGCCCTGTATTTGGTTTTATTTCATTTTCTATTTTACTTAGCTACCACACATGGTCTATTTGTAAATTTAGGCCTAAGGGGGAAAAAATTAGTTGACCTTAAAATAGTTATAAATGCAAAACAGAAAACTTGTTTAATCAGTTTCTAAAAACATTATTCCTATGCATAACATATGCAAAAACTAGGTGAAATTAATTTGAAATATAATGTGATTGAGAAGTTTACTAACAGGAGAGAAAGGTCATTAGTTAATGCATGCTTGATTAATATTTTACCTAGTATATTAAATTAAGACAATTTGTTTTATAGTCATGATTACTTAACAATACCTTTAATTCCTAAGATTACTAAAAGGAGTCTAGATTTTAACATTATTTTCAAATTTTTCAGAATTAATTTTCATGTCTCACTTGTATTTTCTGCCAGTTTAAAAAAAATCAGCTTTAATTATTTTCATAAGTTCATATCTGTTTCTGATCAAAACACATTTTTTATTAATTTGTGTGAATGTTGGTTGAAACTGTAGGGAGAAAATGATGGTATAGCTTTAGTGAAGGGGTCACAGTGTGAAGTCGAAGGACCAGTGAAGTGGAAAGAAAAGGCCTACTGGAAAATGTCTGGCAAGAACTCAAGGCTCCACTGACACTGTAAGACCAAAAAGGACATTCAGCTTCATGGTGGGCTCCACTGTTTTACAAGGGAAAGCACAGGTTCAGCTGATTAGCCCACATAGCAGCATGCATGAGTGACATGATCTTGCAGAGTTCTCTCACAAGTGAGAGTGACAGTCTATTGCCCTTGTCAGATTGGCTTTTCATTATTTGTATCTCTGAAAGAATTATGATTTTTTTATAGAATAGACAGCTTCCACTTTTATAATTTTTTTCTATTGTTTTCTGCTGACATTTTATCACTATGATCAATTATACTTATTTTAACTAAATATGTACAAACACATATATTGTTTTAAGCAAATTTTAGTAGCAATTTTATACTAAAACAGTATAACGATCTATTTTCACATTCCTGAAGCTGTTCAGTTATTCAACTGTAACTAAGAAATGTCTAGTATATTGTCTCTCCCAGTGCCAGTAATGAAAAGTGAGCATAAAACTGTGGATGCATCAGAAGAGTGTAGCTGGAAATACCTCAAACCTCAAAGCAATAAGAAAAATAATGGGCAAAGTCACACTAGGAAAAGAATATGTGGTGAGATCCTTCATGTCCTTTACAAAGGGCAAAGATGAAAAGGAAAAAGTCATTAGTGACAACAAACACCTGTCACAAGGCTTAGGGCTTGACAAACCAGAACTTATGACTACACCAGCATTCAAGATTAATGCTCTGTTTTGTTCACATGGAGAACCTTAGACATGATTAAAGGTCTGCTTCTCTGTCACACTCTCATGCTCTACCCATAAACAAAGATATGTCTTTTTCATCAGCATTGGAAAAGGCTATTCCACATTCTCATCTTCACTCTCAGAAGATAAAAATGTTACTGTAAGGTAAACTGACATTCTGTATCCCACTCCTCACACACATGTGGGCACACACACATGCACACACACACACAAATACACATGAGAGAGAGAGACTGAGAGAGAAAGAGAGAAAGAGAATTTACATGCAAAAATGTATGTTTAATTTCTTCACTTGTGGATGCCTTTCTTCTACTACCAAAGATGTCTATTTTTATTCATATTCTGGAAGCAATATTTAGAAACTAGTGTTTCAGAGTACTTGGCACTTTAGGAACTATCCAGGATAAAATAGTTTATTCTTTTCTACTCCTATTTCCAAACACTTCTGAGAATCTTGCACTAAGTAAACTAAGGCAGGGAAAGAAATATACCTTATATTCTTATTTATACATGCTCACTGAAGCCAAGAGTGTAATTCACATTATGATGAGACCTTGTAACTAACTTCCCTTCAAACACAATAGATAGCTGTCTTTCTACCCTGTGAACAACAAGAAAGGAGAAGCTAGTTTCAGAGGATTTCATTGTCTCAATATAGTCATCCAATATGGAAAACCCCATAGTCACTGAGTGGATGTATGGATAGAGCAAGGTTTTTTCTTTCATATTGCTGGAATTTAGCTGTAATGACAGCTGACATTAGTCTCACAAATACAATCTCAAATATAGCATGTTCCTAATACAATACCATTTCTCCAGTCTTACTCATCCCAGAAAGTAGAACATCAACCACTGCACTTTAAAGTCAAAAACCTAGTGTTACCATGACAACTTGCATTTCTAAAGTTCAAAGCAACTAATGTCAGCTCCTTGCCTAAAACCCTGCAGCTATTCATCAGTGAACTGAGACAAAATTTCAAATTTCTTACTACTGTCCTACCATGTGAAACAATGTTGTTCCCAAAGACCCTTCTAGTCCTTAAAGTCCAGTATCCTGGCAGCCTTTCAGCTCACAGACATCAAACTCCTTCCCACCACAAATTCCGAATAATAAATTTTTGATCTGCTTAATTTGGGACTTAGTCCAAATACTTCTCCAATATGGTATTCCAGTTGTATAACTCAAACCCCTGTCTCACTCCCCACCCCCTGGCTGTGGGTCTCTCTCTTTGTCTCTGTCTCCTCTCTCTCTCCTTCCCTCCCATTTTTCTTCTCTCCCCTCCTTCTGTCTCTTTCCTCTATAATGGGTTTTATTTGATTTTATTAGTTTCTACATGTATATCTTATGACTCTCTTCTACCCTCTTCTGTTTCCTTTGCTTTCTTACTTATTTGTAGTGATAGGGACTGAACACATGGCCTTGTGTATCTATGTACAGACACTCTACCACTGACCTATATCCTAGTCCTATGGTACTTATTATATTTATGAATATATATATATATATATATATATATATATATATATATTCCCTCCACTAACTCAATGTGTATTTATCCACTAAGCAACTTCTCACTCGAGAAGCAGGAGGTATATGTACACCAAGATTCATTATTAAAACTTCAATTTCTATGGTCTTTAGCTTATCCTATTCATATTTATCCTTAAATTGGTTTACTTCATAAATTATTAGAATACTATAGGAATGTGGTTTATAAATAAGTGTACATATGTTAGCTGGATATGCTAGCGCACAGCTATCATCATAGACTTAGATATTGGAAACAAGAGAATCAGAAACTGAATGTTAGCACCAGACACATTGCAATTTGAGGCCATTCTGGGCTATATGAGACCCTCTCTCAAAAAAACCAGAAAATATGAATATTAATGTGATGGCTATACTTTAGAGAACCCTGACTAGTACAATTAGTGATACATTATCAAGATTATTTGCTAACAGAATTAAGCAAATAAAGATTTTAAAAACTCTCCAATGGATTGAAAAAAAACTCCCAAATAAAAACTATGATGTCTGTCTCTAAGCCATTTATGGGTCTTTTTATACTCTTCAACAAATACTTATTTGCAGTTGAATAACTAATAAACATGGCCAACTCACTGTCTTTAATTAGTTGAAATCATTTTATGTATGCAAGAGTAACTAAAACTATATTTATAAAAACAAATTAGTCTAGGCTTGCCTTACTAGACAAAAATCAATTCATATATAATAGCATCTATTTGCATATAAACAATGTTATAAAGTCTTCTAAAATTATGTTGTCTCTTTTATAAAGGTTAAATGCCCCCCTCTATCTTCTTTAAGCTATTCATCAATTCAGTGAAAACGTTCAAGATAATGCAAAAAGAAATGTCAGCCAGAAAACGATCACAAATTCTAAATTAAGTACAATCTGAATTAACAAGGCTTTTTCTTATCTTCAAACCAACAAAAATCACTTATAATGTTCAAGGTCAGTACTTTCATTTTTAAATGATAAATCTGACTTTTAACTTTATTTTCATTAGTGATTCTTAAAGCTTGATGTCACATCATAGATTGGGAGTCATTAAAATAATAATTGTTATTAAAAGTCATACTTTCACTATAACAGACACATTTTGATAATTTTCAGATTATGGTTGCTTTCTTGTTCCCTTTATTTAAACTCTCCTAGACACACTAAAAATATGAATCCATTTCCTACTTGGAAAATATTTTTTTGTTCACAATATTTTATTTAAATATATTCTAATTTTCTATTTTACTGCTTTGTTTTCCTTTCCTTATTTCTTTGTAAACAGTAAAAATATTACATCCTTCTACAAAAGCTATTATCAAAAGCTTAGAGGCCCTCAATCTCTAATATCTCTCACTTGTCTTTCTGCAATCAAAGGAGAAACGATAGGTTGAGTAATGAAATTTACTAGCTGGTAGTAGTTACTAGTAAAAGTTACTCAAAAGTCAGTGCTTATACAAAATGTTATAATTTCAGAAGGAAACATAAATTTAGTACCTATTTCCATGCAGTTAAAGCATGAATATGACAAAAAGATTTTATACCTGCGAACATAAAAATTTACCTTTGAAATATATATTAAATGATAAAACTTCAAAGAATAGGTATTCTAGTCATATTTTAGCCATAAATTTATGATAAGCAAAAAATCAAAATAGATTACCTCTAAATTTCAATTTCAATTTTATATTTAAATTCAAGTTCAATTTTAAACATTTAATTGGGGCTGGCTTACAGGTTTAGAGGTTTAGTCCATTATCATCACAGTGGGAACATGGCAGCACCCAGGCAGGCATGGTGCAAGAAGAGCTGAGAGTTCTACATCTTCATCTGAAGGTTGCTAGTAGAGTACTAGCTTCCAGGCAGCTAAATTGGTATTTAAGCCCATCCCCACAGTGACAAACCTACTCCAACAAAGCCATACCTCTTAGTAGTGCCATTCCCTGGGCCAAGCATATACAAACCAACACATTCTAATTCCTGGTCCCCATAGGCTTGTGCAAACATTTGAGTCTATGGAGGCCATACCTAAACATACCACAGTTCAAAATACATTTAATCCAACCTCCAAAGTCCCCGTTGATTATAGCAGTCTCAAGAATGTTAAAACTCCAAAGTTTAAGGTTTCTTCTGAGATTCACTTAACTGTAATCCCCAAAGTAAGTCAGAAAACCAGCTGGACAAAGTCCAAAATCTACAGCTCCATGTCTGATGTCAAAGTGGTCTTCAGATCTCTTTTCATCTTTGTAAACAACAACAAACTTCTTTCTCCTGAACTGGTTCCACTCCATGTTAGCAGTTTCCTCAGCAGATAGCCCACAGCTTTGGCATCTCAAATATGCAACTCAACATTACAGCTTTTATTACAATATTTGGAATCCACACATAATCTTCTGGGCTCCTCCAAAGAGCTGGGGTCACTTCTCCAGCTCTGTCTTCGATAGCACTCTAAGCTCAGGTTGATCCATTCCATTGTGGCGGTTGCTCTTGGTGATCATCCCATGGTACTGACATCTCCAATATGCTGAGGTCTTCTGCTGCAACTAGGCTTTATCAATAGACTCTCATCATGGTTTCAAGCCTTAATTCCTTTTCATGACTCCTTCAGTCATGGGCTGCAACTGAGGCTGCCCGAATGGCCTTCATAGCCTCTCACAGTGCCAAGACTCAGCTGCTCTTCATGACCCCTTCAATACCTTCATGCCTTCAAAACCAGTACCACCTGGGTGACTCTTACACATTTCCAAGTACAGTTGCAGCATGAGGTACAGTCTTGGCTTCTCTGGAACACAGCTTCTTTGTGCTCTCAGAAAACACTTCCCAGAAGATTTCACCTCAGTGATGCTGGTCTCTTCTAAATCATCACTAATTTCTTAGCTCAGCTAACCAGCATCAATTGTCCCAGTAGTCCCTTCTGTTTTTCACTCTGAAGTCAGAGCCACAAGGCTAAAGCTGTGGAGTTCTGCTGCTTGCAGGAGCTGAAACATGCCCCCCCCCTTGTTCTATTATACTATCACCAGCTTTCTGTTTTCCAATTCCTTAACTACCTAAGCTTGGCTGTCCTGGAACTTGCTCTGTATATTGACCTTGAACTCAGATATCTCCTTGTCTTAGTCACCTGGATTATAGGTGTGTACTACCTTGCCTAGGCCTAAGCCTTTCAAAGCCGCTATGCCTCAAGATATCCATGCCAAGATCCAGGTCAGAAACTTGTGTCTTCCAGCCTCAAGATCTGGATCATCGGTGAGCCCTTCAATTCTGGATTGTAGTTCATTCCAGATATAGTCAAGTTGACATCCAGGAATAGCCATTACAGTTGTAATATTCAAAAAATCCAACATACTGTTAATATAAACACATTTCAGGCCAAAATAGCATTTTCTGTTATGTGTACGAACTTATTTAACATAATATAAGGAGCAGTTTCTGTTCAGTTTTTCCTGTTGAGTATACTAATTATCTTTTACCCAGACTTCCAGAACAATTATCAGTTCACATCTTGAGGACAAGTGAGAGGACCGTTTAATAATTACCATCAGCATAGGAAGTGTCACATAGTAATTCACCCAGGAGATGCACAGAAAGAAGGCACTCTTCTGTTTTTCTTTTTTCTTTCATTTTACTGGATGTTTCTGTTAATATTATTGTTGTAGGAAGCAGAAGATATCCTTATTTAAAAATGCAGGGAAGTTGAGCCTGGTGGTAGAGGCTTGAATTCCAGCCTCTGAGACTTAGGCAAAAAGATCTCAAGCTCAAGGCCAGCATAGGAAACACAGCCCAGACAGGTGAAAACTCGAAAAGGTTAATTTACCATATGCTTTCTACCTTTGCCATCATGGGCATTCCTCAAAAGATAAAAACTGACAATGGCCCTGCTTTCACTAGCTCTCAATTTAAAACCTTCTGCACATGCTAGGAAATTGCCCATCATACATGAATTCCCCACAACCCTCAGGGCCAAGGAATAATAGAAAGAACACACCAGACCCTGAAGGCCCAACTCCTGAAACAACAAACCACTACTTATCCCCCTAATGTACAATTAATGATGGTCCTGACAACCCTAAACATATTTAACATCTACAAAACCTCCAAACACCCTCCTATTTCTCTCCATTGGCACACACCAAAATTAGCTCCCCCATCCTAGTACGATGGCAAGATCCTTTGGATGGAATTTGGAAGGGACCAGACCCCCTCCTTACAACAGGAAGGGGTTTCATTTGTGTTTTTTCCACAGAACCAGCCCAAGCCTATCTGGGTCCCTGTCCAAAATGTCCGACACCACCCCCCAACCAAGAAGATGGCCCGTCTCTCACTAACAGATCGAGAACCAAAGAGGGGGAAGAGAAGGCAGAGGAGACGCCATGCACAGAGGAGCAGCAGGATCTCCTGGAAGGACATCCATGACATGGTGACAGCTACCCATGTGCCCTCCACAAGCCCCCCCTCCTCTATTCTCTTGGCTGTTTTTGTCATCCTTCAAGCTAACTCTGCTACTGCCCAGTCTCTCCCTAGCCTTCCCAACACCTACTATTGGAGATTCTATGCTAGGGAAACCTACAATGGACACAACAAAGTTATAGGAACCTAGGATTGCCCACTTGAAGGATGTCGAACCAGGATTGAGATTCCCCTACACCCAAAATCCATCTGCACTATCTCCAGCCCCTTTCTCTGCTTTCCTTACCAAAACACAAGTGAATGCCTCCAGGAGGTCTCCACATATGGAGGTTGCAGATATTGGAGCTGCAGGATGGAATCCACCAGTCGCGGTGGCACCATGCTTAACTACCTTAAAACTCATTTTCAGCTTTCTATTAGTGATCCATGAAATGAACGTTGACGAACCGGAGTCATGGGTAAACTTTACCCCAACGGCTATGCCAGATACCTGTAGCTGACCTACATGTCTCCTGTGAACTTGTCCCTGTCCCCAAATCCACCTTTACCCATGCTAATATTATCCAACAGGAAAACTAGTCACAGGAGGAACTACAAACTACCCTCTCCTGGCTACAGTACATCCAATATGCAGCAGACCTCCTTCCCTTAACAACCCACCCCAATTCCTCCCAATGCTTTTTCTGTGCCTCTCTCTCCTGACCATTATTAACAGCTGTTCCCATTAACTTTTCCCTTTACAACCTCCATGGACCCCTGCCCACGAGGAAAGCACAGGACATTCCTTTCTTTGACCTATCCCCACCTCTTTGCCTTGTAGGCCCCTCTTCAAAACCACATCTCACATGTGCCCATGACATCACCATCACCAAATCACTATGTGTTAACCCTCCTGCCTCCTCTGGTGCAAGGGCACTACAGGTGCCTGTATCAACCCTCATTTTCAGAGCTCCTGAGCCCCCATGAGTGTTGTCCCCCAGGTTTATCTCTACGAAACTGAAGAACTCTCCTTACAGACAGGAGGAAGTCAAAAGAAGAGAGAGAGCTTCATCCCTCTGCTCATTGGACTAGGCCTTGCTGTTTCACTTGGTGCTACTGGAACTGTTGGAGAAACCCTTGTCCAAACACAACATCTGGCAGGCGACTTCCAGGACAAGCTTGACCAGGCAGTGGCCTCTACTACAGACAGCCTTGAATCTCTTCAATGCCAAATAACCTCTTTAGCAGGAGTTGCTCCCCAAAACCAGAGGGCCCTAGACTTGTTGTCTGCTGAACATGGGGGGACTTGCATTTTGCTGGGGGAGAAATGACGCTTCTATGTCAGTGAATCTGGGCTGGTAGAACAAGATGTACAAATGTTCAAAGAGCTCCGGGGGAACCTCTGGACACGCTATACTCCCAACACCCCTACCCCTTGGTACTCTAACCCCTTGATGGCTTGGATTCTTCCCCTCTTTGGCCCCATACTAGCCATTGGAGCCTTGCTTCTCCAGGCACCCTGCCTCATTCAGTTTCTAAAGCAACAGATAAGTAGCATTGCAAAGGTAACTACCAATCAGGTCTTGGTTCAGTATCAAACTTTTCCCAACATAGGAGACACTTATTCTGATGACACCTCTCCTTTATAAAAGAAAAAGGGGGAGTTGTGGGGTGGTAGGCTGTGGGAAGCAGCTAGGTGCCTGGTTGAGCAAGTCTTGAACCCCGGACCTTTATCAGGACAGCAGGTGTTCGGCTCTGCCCCCAGGCCCTGGTTCTTTTCGTTCAGCTTCGGCCCTCCACAGCCCCTCCCAAAGGGAAGTCTATGACCATCAGTCATGAGGAACAGTGCCTCAGGCTCTCCCACATGTAGATGAGGTATCTCCAAGCTCTCAAACCAAGACAATAGGTGTATCTGCTGCCAGGCCCTAACCCCCTCTGGAACTGTATATAAGAGCTATATTCAGAAGAAGTAAAGGTGTGTTCGAGAATCATCCTGGTGTCCGAGAGTTTCTGTCTCAAGAGCTGTAACACTTGGGGAGAGATCTGCTCTCCCAGAACCTTCCTGGGACCAAGCTGCTTCCTTGCTAGCTAGTCAGCTTCCTATCGGCCCAGCTCAGGCCGGCTCAGTGCGGGGAGACAGGTGCTGCACCTGGGAGTGACTGAGCTGTGACAGCAGAGACTCCAGACTCGAGCAGAGGCAGCAGCGGAGGCAGGCAATCTGTCCTCCTTGCTTGCACTCATACCCTTTGGCCCAGACCTCTCACATCACGCTGGGCTGGAGACCAACGGACAGTGGAGATGCGGGCAGAGGACCCTCCCTGCTCTCACTCTGTCCTCAGCCAGGAGATCATTGTAAGACACCCTCCAGAACCGGGGGCCCACACCTGTCTCATAAAGTATACAAGAGGGCTGGGATCATATCTACTGGATGATAGCTTGCTTCACAGTCAAGAGGCCTTGGTAATCAGCACCAAAAACACAAACAGATTACAGGTATATTTACAAATTGTTTCTTAATACTTAGCCTTCCCAGAACAATGCTAATGCTGGTAGATCATATTAAGGTACACTCTTATTGTAATGATTATTTGTTGGCCTAATAATATTATAGAGTATTTTGGTTCCTCAACATTTCTAGAGAGATTTTTTATCTTCTAATTCAGTTTTCTTTTGATTTAACCATTGCTGCATACTTGCAACTTCAATTCCAGACCACAGGAATACAGCTAAGCATTATACTATACTACAGTCTACTAGTGGTGCTAGATACAATCCCTGTTGTGGTTTCAATCTGTAATGTGCCCTACAAGGCCATGTATCAAATCATTGTTTCCAGAAGGTAGTCCTTTTCTCATGGGCCATGGAGCCCTTAGAAGGGAGGAACTGTTTAGAAGAGAGAAAGAGATCATTCAGGTTAATCATTTAGGTCTGGTTCCTGTCTGCTTTCTCTGCTTTCTGGCTCAAGTGTTAGAACAAGTATCTCCATCACACATCCCTGTCACCATGAGTTCTGTACTTCTTCATTGTAATTGACCAAACTGCTGAAACTCTGGGCTTGAATAAGTTCCTTTCCCCTTAAGTTGTTCCTGTTGGGTATTTTTTTTTCCATAGAAATGATAAAAGTAGCTAGTATGTATTCTTACCCCAAAGACTTCGTTTCTAAATGTGCTAGTGAGCTACTGAGATCCAGCGTTTACTCCATCCTCATTAGGGGATAGCTGTTCTTTGATCAGCATTAGACATAACTTCTCATTTGTTACAGTCTTGCCATGGGATTATATTAATTCCAAGATATCTCCTGGTTCCATTTCTACATTGAAAGCTCTACATAGGTATCCAGTCACCTTCACCAATTGTCTTATCTATATTGCCTGCATGACTTGTGTTTCACCTTGGAATTTTATACTTTGGGTGACGACTTCTCCTTCATCCTCATAAATTAACCTGTGTTAGCTTCAAGCTCTTCTGCTGCACTGTCCTCATCTTTCTCACCTTTGTAAACATGACTAGAGTTGATGTTTTGCTTTAAAGTTGACCTTGGTTTAGAGATGTTTTGCTCTTCTGTCCAGACTACTAAAATTCTCCCCAAATTGGCAAAAGGCTGTTTCATTTTCTTATCATCCATGTGCTCACTGGAGTAGCACTTTTAATTTTCTTTAAGAACTTTTCCTTTGCATTACAAATATGTTTATCACAAGGGAGCTGCCTATGTCAGCTTTCAATATGCCTTCCATATTATGCTTAATTACTTAGTTTTTATTGAAAGTGGAGTGTATGTGACTCTTTTACTTGAACTATTAGGAGCCATTGCAGGATTATTAATTGACATACTGTCAATAACGTATGTCATGGAATATGGAAGTTGACAAAAGGGAGATAGGTGAACAGCCAAAATACATTTATCAATTAAGTTTACCATTTTTTATTGACACTATTAACGGAACCTTATAGTGATGATAATACTAATATGAGAGATTACTGGTCACATATTATTATGCAGAAATATTGAAGATTGAAATATTGAGAGAAATTCTGGGCTGGAGAGATGGCTCTGCCATTAAAGGCTAGGTTCACAAACAAAAGTATAAGAGAGAAATTCAAAAGTATGAAATGGACACAAAAAGTGAGATCATGTTATTGGGAAAATGGCACTAATGGATTTGCTTGAATCAGGGCCACCACATGACTTCAACTCTTAAGAAAACTTCCATGTGAAGCACAGATACGCAGCAATGGCAGAGACACATAAATGGATATGTAAAGTGAAGGCAAGTACCAGAAGTCTACTCTGCTGACAGGTCTAAGTGCATCACAAGTCTGAGTCTTAACATGAGCTTCTCTGGTATACAAATTTAATTGAGCTAATGCTAGAGTCAATTGGTGGCAACTTATAAATTCCCACGGCTGTCTTATAGGAGACTTTCTATGGGACACAAGACCAAGAATGAATACTCATTCAGATAATCAGTATGAAGAATTCAGTGGAAGCAAACACAAAGCACAAGACTACTCATACTCTTAGGAGCCTGAGTAGATGAAAATGTAACATGGCCAAGAGAACACTTCACAGAGCAAGAAGCTAAACTTCAAATACAGGGGGTTTTATTCAAAATGGTATTGAAAATTCATAAATAAACTTCTCAGGAAAAGACCTTAGAATGTGTAAAGAACTAAATATGATCAAGTAGACACCTCAGCCTAGTGCAGAACAGATGTTCTCTAGAACTAATTGCTTAGATGTCATGAGATTCATTTTTTATACTTCAACTTATTGCTTTAAGCTGATGGTATGCATAAAATGGCAAAGTACAGAAAAATTAAAATAGAAATAGAAAATTTAAGTCTAAAAAATGGGCAGTTAATTTTTTTAATACATGCTTTAAAATGCTATCCACTTGCTGGACAAGGATCATAAATTTCAACTTCCTAGAATCCAGCCAAGTACAGACAGCAGCATTAGTTACTTAACTTGCATGGCCTATAATATAAACTTGCTGCTAGGAAGAAACACAAATAAATACTTGTTTGTGACTCCCTGTGGGGATTTATCTATAAGTTCTTTTAGAGAATAAATTGTAACTGTAGGCAACAGCCTTATAGTGTACACAGGAAAATATCTCATCGGACTGTTCCATGCAAGACCCTTTAGAATGCCTTAATATGACTATGTCAAAATACAGCTAATTCAAAATCCAGAGAGAAGAGGACAATAAAATTCAGTTTGTGTGAGAACGTCCCTGGTTTTATCCAGAGACTGGGGATTTGAAGGAGAACAAAAAAGTGTATCTTAAGCAAAATTTCTTCAGTTTCTTTCACAAAAGCTTAATAGATATTGAGTAATACTTTCCTTCCTGTCCCATGGGTACATATATAAATATTTTGAAAAGTAAGAAAATTGAAATCCTAATACATATATGTAAGTCTTGATAAAAATACTTCTTCATTCTTTAGTAAATAGGTCAAGTAACTGTAAAGAATTTTGATAAAATAGTGATTCACATACTGTATCTATGTGTCATAGCTGTTATTTCACAATAGTGTTTACTTACATAATGCTATACTCACTGTGTAATCTCTCTATCAGAATGTCGACTCTAAGAGCAAGAATTATGGATGGTTAATTATAGTGGGAACAACACAGACACTTACAGCTTGCCACAAACAACCAAGTCTTAGATGGAACTTGGTACTGTAAATTCAGGTTTGTGAGAGATTAGACACAAAAATAGCATATATTTTAGATATACTCTCCAATTATTAATCAATAAAATAATTTGAGAGAATTAAAAATACTCATCTTGGGGACTATCTGAAAGAATTGGAGGAGAGGAAAGTAATGATCAAATATACTGTATGAAATAGTCAAAGAATTAATAAATTGATTATTTTAAAACAGGTCATCTGTTCCATTAAAAGAAATACATTGTCATTTGAAAATCCACATAATTCTACCTATTTGGTACCTATTGATTGACCACAAAATTGTGAATATTTGGTTACAGGCCAAAATAGAGAGATAGGTTTGTTTTTGTTTGTTTTGTTGTCTGTTTGTTTGTTTTGTTGTCATGGTTTTTGTTTTTTGATTTTTTGATAGGGCCATGGTTAGGATCTCCTCTTCGATTACTTACTTCCTTTAGCTTAAAGCTTCAATTTATTATGTCTGGAATCTGCATGTTTGCGTAGGTATGTTCCTAAACTGGAAAAAGTAACTTTTCCAGGTGGTGATTCCCAAAGGTATTGAACTTGTTAAACAAATAACTGCAATTGATGGAAATTAGGCAGCTGTGTAGCTCATTTCTGAGCCCTTGTCTTCCTTAAATGGTAAATGCTATGGTGGAAAATACAAGAGAAAGGAATATCTGAGCCCATCACACACAGTCACGATTTTCTTCATACACAATGTTTTCTAGTATATGGACTACATTATCACATATTCTCCACTCTAAATCTTTGGATTATTGTTGAAATTCAAAGAATGGAGCTGTGTGAGAATTCTGAGGGCTTTGAGAGAACTCTAAGAAAACAAGACATGAATCATGACCCTAGGTTCCTCAAAACACATAATTGTTCTTGGAATGTGTTTGCATGCTCCTCTCAGGTATGGCAGATAGGAGTTAGTTTATGTCAGCTAATGTTATTCATATGGCTTTACGGAAAAACACATTTTTGTCAAATGCAGCTTATTCTTGTGATTATTCACTTTTGTTCTTAACCCTCAGAGTATAAATTGTCTGAGCTCTGAATAAAGTAGCCTAATGCATGAGTCCACATTATTTTAGGCCCCACTCTCCCAGATTAATGCACCAACTAGTGTAGTACTTACTTTTTTACACGAAGGTTATATACACAAAAAGGTAGGATGTGGGGAAGGGATGACGCAGGAGCATAGGTGTTTAGGGGGAATACAGAAATCTTCCAGAACAGAGTGTCAGCTGGTGAAGGTCAGGAGACAGACCACTATGACTCCGCCTATGATTCACTTGGCTTTATCTAAGTTGGTACTACCCACCAAGGTTACCTATCTACAAGGTCTGTGACTACTCAGGCTTGGCAGCCCTTCACCAAAGCTGCTTGTTTACAATAGCTTCTAGGCTTCTGTTTCAGTGTTTTTTCACAGAGACCCAAGACTTGGTGCTAGCAGGCATGTATGTTAGGCCTATTGCTGATTTTAGGCCTTCATTGTATAAGCAGAGCTGCCCCTGACAAGATCTTAAGTATGCCTTGCCAAAATGTTGCATGACTGGAAAACAGGTATAATAGGAAATGTAGAGACAGAGATGAGTGACTGAGCAGGCAGCAAATGTCAATGGTTCAGCTATGGAAATGAAAACACATCAGTTGAGTGAGTCCAACAACTCAGTCTCTGTATGTCACTCTGTGTTGATGGAGAAATAAATTCCCTACCAAGTATTATATGACAGTGTGAGTCACAGCTCTTAAGGAATCAGTATGAGTTTACAGTAATCAATGCTGTCCTCTTATAGCAGATCTAGAACATGTGTGAGTATTTTCAAATGTCTAATATTCCCTATTTCAAGTATTCTTGTTTTAAAATTATTTGTGATGTGGGGCCAAGTTTGAATCAGTAGAATCATTTTTTTGTTTGTTTGTTTGCTTTTTTATTTTTTATTTGATATTTTATTATCTACATTTCAGATGTTATCCCCTTTCTCCACCACCCCCCATTACTCTCCTATCCCACCCCTCCTCCTTTTTTGCTTTTATACCGTTCAAATTAATGTAAGTATTAAGGTCAGTTCTAGGTTGAGGAACTAACAATACAATAGATGTGAATAGTCAAGAAACAAGCAAGACAATAAATCCAAATAGTCAAAGAACATGCAGGGCAATAAACAGAGTCCTTAATCACTCCAGTGATCACTATTTCTAAGGGCTTATCAGGATGACCAAAATATCTTAGCCTACTTTCCTGTCCTAGCCCAAAGTTATTTTCATGCCTGAAGCCTACTGCTTTATTCTAGCTTAAGATTTAGATTCCTCTCTGTAATTACTTCTTTGTTCTAGCCTGGAATTTAGATTGCTCCCTGAAGTTACTTCTTTGTTCTAGCCTAATGTCAGATTCCTGTCTACAGTTCATTTCCTTGTCCTTGCCTATGTCAGATTCCTTCCAAGCAGCCCATTTCCTTGTCCTTGACCAACGTCAGATTCCTGCCAGGCAGCTCCAAAAGCTCTCCACATCTCCCCCTTTTTTATTGCATAAACCAGACTAAGCCTAGAGCTCTCAGTGTCATGACAAATACCATTGGACTGATGTTACTTCTAAAATTTACAATGTTAGTCATTATAAATAGAAAAAAAATTTACAGACACCTGTAGGGTATTTGGCATAATTCTAACACTTCTCTGAATGTTTTAACTTTGCATAATGAGATTATGAATTTAAAGAATGCTGCTTTATTGAGCTTTGATGCTACAGATAATGCTGATAAAATTATCCATGGCTTGAAGTCAGTATTTCCATTTTGGTCAAACCTTAGGAATGGTATATATAGTTTGATCAGGCTAGCCCCTTTTGACCCGGGAATAATTTTATTCCTGACCATCGTGTTAAAGCTTGTCTCTAACTACATCAACAGGTTGGCAGCCAAAGTACATGACTTGAACCTGAAAATGGACAGAGCTATTATTTTAACAAGCTGGCAAGCCAAGGATGGGTAAGATTCTGCACAGAGCCTTACCAACCTAAGACAGAATCGATTTTTAGTACTAATTTTTATTTTTATTTGCTTACGATTAACTTTCATTATAATTTTTTTTTTTAAAAAAACAAAGATCTCTAAATCATCTTTCTTATCCTTTCCCTCATGCCCTTCTATTCCTTTGTACTTTTGTGGTGACACAAATTCTGTTTTCTTGATAAAATGTCAGGTATTGTGCATAATGGAAAAAGAAAGGTTACTGTGAAACATGTAACATTTCAGGCTCTGGGCCCCTGTGCACATTGTCATTTCTATTACTCTCTTTCACCAGTGCTATCTGAAAAACTATTGTGGGTCTTCTATTCTTATCAAAGTTGAGTGTCATATTTATCTTCTGCACCTGCCCTTGCTGAGCTTCTCTGCAGATATAAGTCCTCCTTCTGTCACTTGCTTGTTGCTCACTGCTCACTAGAACAACATATTTCAGAACCCACCTAGGGAAACTTCTCAGAGAAATGTCAAGATGTGTGTATAATTTTACAAGTGCCAACCAAGATGTTTTTTTTTTTAAATTAGATTATTATCACCACAAACACCTATTATACTTTTATACTTTCTGAAACAGCTTAGTAAATATGTTTTAAATACATGAACCATGATGAATTACAAAGAAATTCAGTATACCTTTTCCTCACTAAATTATATATTTTAATTATACTCATTGCATGATACTATTATAAGTTCCTATATATATATAATCTACACACAATTTTTCTACCACTGTGATATGGCTATTCCCTAACCTATGATATTCTACAATTTGAATTTAAATAGTTTTTTAATATACATACCAAATTTGTAGGCTGAGTACTTTTTATTTAAAGCTTTTTTGACCTAGAATTCACATTTCCTTTATGTGGCCAATGATAACTAGGCTAACATGTCCTAAATTAAATATTACAAGACACCAGATTGATTTAAGCAAAGTTACTAGGCTGTTTAAAATTCTGACTTCTTTTAATTTTCTAGATAATTATAACAGTATAAAAAGAAAATGGAAGAAGCACTTTTCTCTACTGTTAGGGAGACATGACCTTTCAACCCTAATAGTTCATAATTTCCAAAATGGCAAATGACTGTTACTAATCACCCACAGCTGTCATAGGTTATAGAGCAATTAAGACCTTCTCAAGAGATCATTGATTATTTTTTCCTTTGCTACATCCTGGCAAGAAACAAATGACATCCAGCTACATTTAAGTCATTTTAATGATTTGAGTGGATCACATTTATTATTAGAAGAAAGAAACATACAGGACACATTTTAATAATCTTTTTACAAATGAGTGCTTCAATTGCATTACTTAACAGGATGCTCTCAGTTTCTATGTGAAACAAAATAATGGTACCCTGAAATGTTCATCAGTTTATAGTGATGCATTAACAACACCCTACTGCTCTGCATTTTATGGGCTCCATCCTTTCCTCCATAAGGTCTCATAACCTACATATTGTATGCATAGGAAGTCATAAAGCTATGACCAGAAGAAATCAGTTTTGAAAGCAGCCATAATCATATCTAAGACTTTAAAATGATTTTGGAGACAAGAGTAATGAGCAAATCTCTAGGACTGGCTAGAATTACAGGTACAGATAAAATCAAGTTCTGGTTATCAAGAAACGATGGGATGAAGCTCAGTGCTTAAGATAAGCAAGCAGAAATGTGCTACCTATAGGCTACTCAACAAACCCTGAGGTCTAGATGACAGCTTCCATTTTCACTTACTTCTTTCAAAGGATGGATGACAAGTGCTAGATGAAGAAAAATGATAGACCTGATAGTATACATACAGAGCACATTCCAGAAGTTTCCTTATGAGTGCTAAGATTATTGGTTTTACATCTCAAATCCAGATATAGTGTTAAATTGGAGGCAATGGTCTATATTATAAATTATATTAACCCATAGTAATTGAAATCATGAAATAATGAAACCTAAAAGTGGGTTAAAGAAGAGAGGGGAGATCTGAAATTTAAATATCATTATTAAATTTAATATATAATTGATATTGTAGACAGTTCTTCAGTCCTATATTACCTCTATAATATAGTACTTTAAACTGGAGAAGAGAAAATTGTAGGGTTTTGTTTGTGTTTGTTTGTTTGTTTGTTGTTTTGATTTTTAGAGTTCATGGCTGCCGCTCTCTGCTATTAAAATGGTCCACTCTTGCTTCCTCTGGAAAGGATGAATGACTTTATTGCCTCATGTAGCAGAAGAGATAGATGGGGAAGAGACCATTTCCTTTAACCTAGAGGGTAAAAGAATCCAGCAGAAGTACTAACTCTGAGTAATCTCATTCCTTCCTGTAGTCTATACCTCTTTTTTCTTTTTTTTTTACTTATTATTTAAAACCATTTTCATACAATACATTTTGATTATATTATCCCCTCCTCCAACTTCTCTCAGTTTCTACCTACCTCCCTACCCACACAACTTCATAACCTCTCTCTCCCTGCATCCTCCCTATCTCTCCCCTCCCAATACCTTTCTCTTTCTCAAAAAGAAAATCAAAACAAACAAAAACCATTAAGACCCAAAATTCCAAACTAAAAAGCAAACAAACTTCAAGGAGTCCATTTTGTGATGGCCAGTTACTCCTGGGCATGGGACCTGTATTGAAGTGCGATTGATATTCCCAATGTCATTTTAAGGTAGGAAACTGGTTTTCTCTCTTTCCCAGCAGGTATCAATTGCAAATAGCTTCTTGGTCATGGATAGGACTTCCCATTCACTTCTTCTTTTCCCTCTTAGAGTTTTATCTGGCTTAAATTTGCACAGGTTTTATTTATGCTCTCATTATAATCTCTGTGAATTTATTTGTGTAACAGCCCTGTTGTGTCCTATTTCCATTGGCTCCTAACAATCTTTCTGCTTCCCTTTCCTCATAGATCCCTAAATCTTGATGAGAGGACATCCTGTCTAGGGTTTATTCCTCAAAAGCCTCACTCTCTGAATATTGTCCAGATGTTGATCTCTGTGTTAATTACCATATGCTGCCAAAAAAAGAGAAGCTTCTCTGATGACTGTTGGGCAATGAACTCATCTACGTGTGTAGCAATATATCCATATGAGTATATTATGAGTATGCTATGTTTGTTTAGCAAAACAATAGTAGTAGATTTTCCCAGAAAGACTATGATCTATCAAGTTTTAGGTTTAGCCATCTAGCAGTGACAGGTATAGGTTTCATCGCATGGAGCAGGCAATAAATAAATAAATAAATAAATAAATAAATAATAATAATAAATGGTTGGTTGCTTCTATAACATATTTGACACTACTATACTAGTATATCTACAACATTTCGTAGCTTGGTGGTCTATAGTAATTATACATGCATGTAACTGTATGCTCTAAAAACAGAAAATAATATTTGCTTTCAAGAGAAAAACATTTATTGAGTTTTCTTCATCTTGCACTGAGTTTGATAAAGAAGTTAAAAGATAATAATTCAAGTTACTTTGAAAGTTCTGATTCTATTCTTGCCTCCCACCATCAATTATTGTTCATGAGAGTACTGTCTATATTCTCAGAATTACTTCCAAGGATTGTCTGCTGTTTGTTTAAGAGATAATATCCCTCTCTGTAGTACACATCAGCCTGAAACTTATTATACAAACCAGGCTGACCTTGAACTTACAGTGATTCTCCTAAATTAGCCAACCAAGAGTTCAGGTTATGAATGAGAGTCACTATATCCAGCTAGTTTGAAGGATTGTAGAAAATATACAATTTAAATTATTATTTATATAATATACCAAGCTAAGTAGGGTTATAAAATTAAATCAAAAAGTTTAATCTGAACTTTATCCAAAGTAAAACTGATTAGTCAAGAAAAATTAAAGATCAGTTAAAATGTAGTAAAATAATTTCTTTGAAAGTTGAATTACAGAAGAATACACCCATGCTATTTTTTTGAAAAGCAAAAGCATAACCTTATTATTTTTCATTTTATTCTATTTTATTGTATCATCTGTTCTTTCAATGTTTAATAAACTCTGCATAAACTTCTCTATGCAATATTTTATGGTGTTTTTAGTCTAGAAATAAAATCATACACACACTCACACATATATATCAGTTAATAAGTAAATTATTTTGTATTATTCAATTTATGTATTAAGCATGGAAGGTAGAGACTTTAGAGAGTTGTTCTTCTCTTTCATATGTAGGTCCTGGATGGGTCTGGATTTCGATAGCTTGTACACTTTTTCTACCACTCTTGAAATAAGGAAGAAGTTTCACATCTGTCTTCTGAAGAGAATTCTTTTGGATATTTTACACTGAGGTGTAACATATATGATATGCTGGGACTCCTGTGAATCCTTTTCAAAGTTGGTGGCTATCGTTTCCCATATTAGAGTAAATTCTTCATCCAAGCCTCCTGACAGAATGTTCCCATGTCCTTCTATCTCATTGCTGAAAATAATCTGTAACTTACAATGCATTTAGTTTTAGACATTGGTTCCATTTAGTTCTGTGAATAAGACAAGATTTCCACTTCTAAAATTGTTTTCTTTATATTATAAAAGAGCTACAATTTATCATAACTATTAGCCAAGATGTTTAGAGAGCACAAAATCACATGCATGAGAAATACCCCTCCTCAATATTTCTCCTTAATCTTAAAATCTGTATGTGTTTTCATAGATTTTAGCAATATTTGATCCCAGAATACTCCTGTGCAGCCAATCACAAAATATAACTATACAGCATTCAAACATGAGGCTAGTTTTTGAGAAACACATTGTTAAATGCTTTGGTCAAATTTCATAAATTGAAGTTGCAAACAGTGAGGATAAAATTAAGTCCTTCTGTCTAGCACTTGATATACTTAACAAAATGAGGTAATTATGGAGTGTCTCAGGTGTTTTACCAGCAAAAACTTAATGTATTAACTAAAAACTCATTTATAGTTATAAGATACTCTAAAATAGCAATGACAGATACCATGGTGTAATGGCTATTCCGGGCTTGTCAACTTGACTATATCTGAAATGCAACTACAATCAGAATTGGAAGGTCACCTGTGATCCAGATCTTGAAGTGGAGGATACATTTCTGACCTGGATTTTGACATGGCAATCTTGATGAATAGTGGCTATGAATCCCAGGCGACTAAGGCAATGAATCTCTGAGTTCAAAATCAGCTTGGGACAAAACAAGTCCCAGATCCAGGTGTGGTGGTAGATACCTTTAATCTGGGCCACATCTTCTGCTGGAGACCTACATAAGGACATTGGAAGAAGGAAGATTCTCTCTTTTCACCTGCTTACACTTGCTTGCCAGCACATCTGTTGGAATCTACTAGCCTTGTGGGACTGAGCAACTACTAGATCCTTGGACTTCCCATTCACAGATGACCGTTGTTGAGGAGTTGGACTATATACTGTAAGACATCATAACAAATTCCTTTACTATATAGAGATTATATAGTTCTGTGACTCTAGAGAACCCCGACTAATATAAGACTTTCAGATCGGTTTGAATTTAAGATTAAAAGAATCTCACTGTCCCGGGACACATCCCGGGAAGTGGCACATTCCTTAGTCAGAGGACACTTGCTGAATTAAGGAGGAAGGGAGAGGATGATTAACATTTCTCAGACCACTGGGGAGAGAACCCACCTGTGGGTGAGGAAGGCCCAGAGCAGACAAGGGAGGTCCTTGCCACCTCATTCCCCAAAGACCACTCAGTTTAAAAGTCACACTGTTCTGCCAATCATATTGTGCCTAGTCATGGTTTCTCTATTCTACCCCCTAAACTGTATAAAAGCTATTCTTAGCTCCAACTCAGGGTTCTCTTCTTGCTTGCATGTGAGAGAACCCCAGTATACTGGAATCATTAAACCTCATGCAAATTTCAGTGAGTCCCTTTCATGAGTTTCTGTGGGAACACGTCCCCTGATTTTGAATCTTAGAATCCAACACTAGTACACATGGTACAGCACATAAATCATCATTTACTATCATCTTCAAGTATTATGTACTATGAAGAATTATAGTTTATACCTTTATACAACAGTGAAGGTCGTTTATTCCTTCACTGGAACGTAATGCTTTGCATTGTGATCTTTTACCAACTACCACGTCATGACAAGCCAGCTCAGTCAGTCAACAGGTTCTCCAGGGCAGGAGTAAGAATTAAAAAAAAAAAAAAAAAAAGACAATTAGGCAACATTGTAGCATGACCCCAGCCAGTTCTGAGGCTAAAGTGAGTTATTTTTTTCCAGTCTGCTTTTATAACACTTTCAGTAAATGCAAATGATATGATCAGTTTTGGGTCAAGGAGCAAGCAAGGCAATAAACAAAATCCTGTAAACACCTTTCTAGGGTCTAATCTGGATGACCAAGACAAAAGAAATGCCACCTGCCTCAGCTGAGCCCACTATGAGTTTTGCATTAACTCAAATGTAAATGTTCTTAATCTGGGCCTATTTTCAGAGTCCTGGCCCAAAGTCATATTTCCACCTAGAGCTTACTTCTTTTGTCCTGTCCCACATCAAATTCCTGTCAAGTGTCTAGAAGCGGCCCAAAAAGCACTCCACAATGTCACAAGTCAACAGAAAATTTTTACTGAAGTCTATTTTAAATTGTGGGACCATTATGCATAAAGATACAATAATTTTTAGTGTATATTTAAATATTTATATAATAATAAATTATTATATAATAGCATATATATTAAATAACTGCCTTTGGTTTATATATTTAATTCCCCCACATGGAAAATGTGATGGTTCTTGTTAACAATCTACTTGAAAGAATCTAGACTCACCTTGGTGATGGGACTCCAGGCATCCTGTGAAGAATTGTCTTGATTGTGCTTATTGATATTGGAAGGATCAGACTACTGTAGGCAAGGTTGGTCTCTTGGAAAAGGATCCTGAACTGAATAAAATGAAGAAAGTAAATATATCATTACCACACACTTGTTCTGTTTCCTGACTGTGGATGTACTATGACTATCTGCTTCAATACCTGCTGCCTTATTTTTTTCATGAAGATCTGTATCTGAGGTATGAACTAAATAAACCTTTATCATTTAAGTTGCTTTTGTCAGGGTATCTTATCACAGCACCAGGAAAAAGAAACTAAGATAGTAAGATAATAACCCAAATATACAGCAAACTTTTATTTGCATCCATAAGATCATCCATTATTTTTATAAACCTGTTCAACTTTAATATTTATACCTAGGAGTTATAGATAATTGACATAAATAATTTGAGAATAATACATCTTTTAAATGTCAAGTAATAAAAAATAGTATTTTATTTCCACTCTCTAATTACATGAAAAATAATAGAAATGCTTTAGATACACAATGCTCATTATTCTTTTTAATCATCAGAACTAGTGTTAAAACCTTCTAACAATTTTCCAAAGAACTCATTTTCAACTCCATCTAGCAGTTGAAAGACCATCTCTATGAACTTACCATAAGCCATAAAGACTATAAAGAATCCAAATATTCATCAATAGGTAAGTGGATAAATCGAAACAGTTCCATCTGTATACCCTAACATTACTCATCAATAAAACCTGAAGCTTTCATACTGTTGTGGGAAATATTAAAAAAAGAACTGACAGGCTTCCTGTGCTACTGCTGGTACCAGTGGGCCACATGGTCAAGAGAGCTCCAAAATCCTCCACCCAACTTGCTAAATTCCCTCTGGTGGGTCACTACCATGCCATCACCATGTTCAAAACCCCATGGCCTTTGTGATGCACATCAGGCAAACCCATGCTTTGCTTCCATACCTTTCTCTCATGAGCTCAGTTAAGTTGCCATGAGAAGAAAAACACCACAGAAACTTAGTTCAGAAACAATGGTAACTCCTGGTTACCTTCTTCTTGAGTTTCATGAGGTTTATGCGTTGCATCTTAGGTATTGTGTGTTTTGGGGCTAATATCCGCTTATCAGTGAGTGCATACCATGTGTGTTCTTTGTGATTGGGTCATCTCACTCAGGATGATATTTTCTAGCTCCATCCATTTGTCTAAGAATTTCATGAGCTCATTATTTTTAATGGCTGAGTAGTACTCCATTGTGTAAATGTACCACATTTTCTGTATCCATTCTTCTGTTGAAGGATATCTGGGTTCTTTCCAGCTTCTGGCTATTATGAATAAGGCCGCTATAAACATAGTGGAGCATGTGGCCCTGTTGCATGTTGAAATATCTTCTGGGTATATACCCAGGAGGGTATAGCTGGGTCCTCAGGTAACACCATGTTCAATTTTCTGAGGTATTGCCAGACTGCTTTCCATAGTGGTTGTACCAGCTTGCAATCCCACCAACAATGGAGGAGTGTTCCTCTTTCTCCACATCCTCGCCAACATCTGCTGTCACCTGTGTTTTGGATCTTAGCCAATCTGACTGGTGTGAGGTGGAATCTCAGTGTTGTAACCAGCAGCTGACTCAGACAGATACAGACATCCAGAGCCAAACAGTGGATGGAGCTTGAGGACTCTTAAAGAAGAATAGGTGGAAGGATTGTGGGCCCTAAGGAGATAGGAACTGCACAGGAAGATCAACAGAGTAAACGAACCTGAACCCTTGGAGCTCTCAGAGACTGAATCACCAACTGTGGAGCATACCTAGTCTACACAGATCTACCTCCATGGGCTGAACCTAGGCCTCCCTGCACTTATATTGTAAATGTGCAGCTTGGTTTTCATGTAGGTCTCAAACATCTGGAGTGGGGGCTATCCCAAAACATGCAGCCTGTATATGGAGTATGGTCTTCTAAAAAAAAAAAAAAAACAAAAAAAAAACAGTTGTTCAGTTATTCATGGAATATTATTTTTTTATATCTCTTGTATTCAGTTTGCAACTACTTCATTGAGAATTTTTGTATGTATGTTCATGAGGGATACTGGACTATAACTTATATATTTTTGTTGGGTTTACACTTGATTTCACTATTTCAATATTATTTGCTTTGTGAAGGAGCTTATTTTGGTTCTGAATTTTTTTAAACATAACTCAAAAAGTATTGCTTGTTTGAAGGCTCTATAGAATTCTTGTATAAGTATATCTGACCCTTGGTATTTTGCTTGTTTGTTTCTTTTCATTTTATTCTGTTTGAATGCTTTTTAAATTTTTTTGATTTGCTGAAAATAAAAATTAAAAAAAAAAAAAAAAGAAACAATGGTAACTCAATCTCTGGGTGCAACTAGAATGCTAATCTTGTAAGCCATATTAAATCTAAATTCTCCACTGGCGAATCCTGGCAGATGTGCCATAAACCAGGAGACACTAGTAGCTACATCTTGCCCTGTCTAACCTCTCTCCTGCCCCTTCTTTTCCTCCGTCCAACCTGGAAGTCCTGGCTCCTCCTCATTCAGTGATTGACTCCTTTATTCATTAGGGATTGGTTCACAAGAAGTCACCTAACTATGTGTCTCATTCCTTGTCCACAGCCTCTCCCAGGAGAGCAGAATTAGCATTAAAATACAAACATCACCAGGCCCATCCACAACATCATACAGAAAAGAAAAATGAATGAACCATAAGCAAAAGACGCTGTAAAAAATTCCAGAATGAAAACTAATCAATGATGACATCAAATGAATGTTTTTCTGGCAGTGTAGCACTGTTTGAATGAATGAAAACAACACTTAGAAATTTTGAGTGATAATAATTAATCTTAAGATATGGTCATTAAATGGGTCAATATATTTGTAAAAAGAAACACAGAATTCTAAAACATTATTTTTATGATGATAATAATTTACATTTATATTTATGGGCAAAAATCATTAGCAAGATGGGAAACTTGTAAAAAAATGAAAGATGCCGTACCATGTATGAATAATGAGCCAGAGACTTTGAGGGTAAATCATATTTTATCAATTCCTTCAAATGTTTTGATGCTTGCTGAAGTTTGAAAATGACTATAGCAGATATTTAGTTTTACTTTCCATAACAATGTCTTTGATGATTCTTTTCCTAATCATTTGTTTAATTTGTAAATTCTTAGAAGATGTCTATTAATGAACAATGTATGCATAGTAATAAATATACAAATCTACTTAAACTTTCTTAGCAAACATTGATTTAGTAACTCAGATGATCCTGAAAGAAAACACAAATATATTAATTGAAATTGTCTTAAGTCATCTCCTTCAGAGGGTATTCTTGGTTCAATAAAGGTAATTGAGAAAATCCTGTAGTTAAGAAAAAAGTAAAGTTTTCAAAAATTAGTTGACTGTTTCCTGTGGGATAATTTTGAGGAGAAACCTCTTTCCTTATAATTAGGTACTAGTATCACTGTTGTAGACTTGTGAAGTGATAGGGAAAATGTAAAAGAAACATAAACAGTATCTCCCTTAACGTCCTCTAAGTTTTTGTTTCAATGATGATAACTTTAAAAAGTGGGAATTTTGATCTTTATATACTGACATTGCAATACCAAATAGTACAAATGAACTTTGAACATAATCGTTTATATTATATAACTTATGATTCTTTAGAAGTATATCTATATAAACACTGCAGCTACTCTCTTATTTTGTTAGCTGTCATTTCTATGTTCCTTTCCTTTTATGTTTAAGTAATATGCTGACACCTCAAATCCTTGATTCATCACCACCATGAGTTATTATGCATTGACTTCATGTGGCTGCATCCCAAGTGAAATAATTGCAAATTTCTCATCCTAAAAGAAAGGCATACATGTATGAGTTCTTACATTAAAAAACAAAAACAAAAAACAAAAACAAACAAACAAACCTCTCTTTTAATTTTGGACTTCACTTTTGATGAATATGCTAAGAGTACTCTTACTTATTTATCCTATTGCATTTCTCCTATATAACATTCTAGGACCGATAGATCATTACCTAAACTATGAAGTAGAGGGCTCTCATGCACATTTTACTTACCTTTTATTTTTATGAATATGTATGTGAACATGTGTGAGATTTTGTGCACCCATGTATGCAGGAGCCCTCAGAAGCCAAAAGAGGCCACCAGACACCCTAAAATGGACATGCAGGTTAGAACCTTCCACTCAGGTGGTAGAAATCAACCTGGGTCCTCTGCCAGAAAAGTAATAAATCTTAACCACTAAGCCATGTACCTAAACCATTGTTTCCCATTTTTAAAATATAGCTCTATTTCCTACACAATTCATGTTAGCACAGGATCCTAATAAGAAGGCTATTACAGTGATTTAGCCTCAGATGGTGGAGACTTACAGGTGAAAATTTGAAGTTTAACTATAAAAATATTGGATATAGAGTGTAAAAAGAATGAATCAAGAATAATTTCTAGATCATGTGAATGATGTACGAAAACCTAGGGAGAAGGAGGCAAGGAGTGTTTGTAGAATCGTACTAGGTATCCTGAAAACACTTTGTATTTAACATATACTATAATGAGGTTTTGAAGCTCCATGAATTTATATGAAATGAAGAAAGGAGTAAACAAGAAAACCAAACTCTTAATTACTAGAATCATCTGTGGCCCAATTTTACTTGTTTCTATTTATTGATCCTATAGAACTTATTGATATTTTTTATTGATTAATCCTTGGAATTTACTGGCACTCAATTTGAAAAATATTCACATAGGATTATTGTAGGTTTCCTTAATGAATAACCCTTCAATTCAAATCTGCCTCCTTTGTATCATGCATTTGCAGTGTTGATAACCTATTGACTCTTTAATTACAGAACTGTTGCTACCTCTCTCTTCTACGGTGTCCGTTTTAGTCTTTATTAGTCCATTTTTGGGTGTTTATTTTGAATGCAGATTCAGTACAATATTGAAGCAAAAAGAAAACACTCTACAAATAATATTGAATATTGATGATATTTATTTGAAAAATTTAAGTAACTGAGTCATTTAAAGCAAGTATTGTCTCAGATTTACCAATTTAAAATGGCATTTATGGTAGATTTAAAATATATATTATATTAGAAAGTGGAGGAAGTTGTACGGCTGCTCATTGTAGGCATTTGAAATACTTTTAAAGAGAAACTATTATCAGTATACACATACCCAAACCAAAACCTAACATAAAATCTTACAAAACCTTGGGGGTCTTACATTTTATTATTTATTTTGTTTCCATGTGTGAAAAGAAGTAGGTCTAGAATGAACATGCCATTTCCTTTAATTGAAGAAAGGATTCAGAGAACTGATATTTTGCCAGTGTCATTAAAAATTGACATTTACTCTGTCTTTTCAATTGCTTCCAGAAATAATAGCTCCTTCAAAAAAAAGACCCTATTTCAGGATGGTGCATCACAATATTAAATAAAAATAGTGCTGTCTAATTTTCCCTCTTCAATGTTCTTAGAACACCAGGAATACTGCACAATATGATTTTAGCAAAAAAAAAAAAAAAAAATTGCCTGGCAGGCAGAAAAAAATTTTAAATTATTAAAGTATTATTTCGTTTCTGTTTTTAAGAACCAGACCTTATTGAGTTTCTCTGAAGTGAGAGCAGCATGGGAGGATTAAGGAGTTTGAGGGAAGGCCAACAGCCAGATCTATAGGGACTCAGATGAACAAAACATGCATTGCAGGCTAAAGACGTGGCTACTCACAGAGGCAGATGTGCAATGCACTGTGTTGTAAACTGGTGAGCTTCCTTCTTTCCTGAGGTCTGAGGGTTCCCAAATCATAAGAATTATGACAAAAGAAGAGTTAAATCCTGTTATCTGAATCTTATCATTTCCTAATGAAAACTGGGTTTAAAGGGTACATGTGAGGATGAAGTAATCAGAATCTCTTCTACTGAAAACATTCTTTATATGTTTTTCAAAGTGTTTTCCAAAACTATCAATAATACTGGATGAAATAAATACCAAAAGGTTAGTCATCTATGTGACCATGAAAACAAGTCACTGAAACATTTTATTTTAATTAAATGCTTTATCAACCAGGAACTGAACTTTTGATGTTTGTGAATGTTTAGACCTGTTTACAGAGTGTCATTTGTATTTGTTTTTAACAAAATTTATTCCATACGTACAGCTTTTTAGAAAGCCAGTTGTAGAGTAATAAAATTTGGCATTTCCAGTGCTTTAAAACACACATAAATGACAACATTTCATCTATTTACAAATAAAAGCTAAATTTTAAACACATTTTTTCTTTCACTCATCTTTCTAAACATAGCACATTATCTGAGTGATCCAGTAATTACATAGCGACATCTTCTGTATGTGGTTTAATTAGTTCTTTCTTTTCAAATGAATGAAACAAATCAAAATCATAAACAAAAATAGCTTATAACCCTCACTGTCAACACTTCCAACCACCAAATCCATTAACCTGTTTTCTAAACCCGTCCCTTTATATAAAAAGCAAACCATGTGATAGCTACGAATATATCTTTGGATCAGATTGTCCTTGGGATTAATTTTCAGCCTTGTTGTTATATGACCTGTGACCTCATCTGCCTTTTGCTTATGTTCCTCGTGCACAGAACTAGAGACACTGGTAACAACTACTAGTGACATTGTAGAAAGGAACAGCTTGGTGCATATGAGGTAACTGGAGAAGATTCCACTGCAACTGTTGGCAGATGACATCACAATAATAAGAGTAGGTTCAAAATAATATTACAAAATCACAAGAAGAAATACTGAACCAAAGAATGTTGAAGAACAGTATTTGCCATGAATATACTTCATTGAAAACAATACACATGTTTATTTTTAAAAATTATATCTTTTATTTTTTGAGATTATAGTATAATTAGATCATTTTTCCTTATATGCAAACCCTTCCACAATATTCCTCCTTTCTCTTTCAAATTCATACCCTCTTTTTTCATTAGTGTTTATATATTTGTGCACATGTGTGTATGTATGTTGTGTGTGTGTGTGTAATCTTATTTACATAAATACAACCTACTCAGTTCATATAAAGTTACTTTGTACGTATGTTTTGTTTGTTTTCAGAGCTGGCCATTTGGAATTGGATAAACAGTTGTTGCCTCTTCCCTTGGGAAGACTTTTTCTGCTCTCAGCATCCCTCAGTTGCCTGTTGTGCCATTTGACAGTTCAACGGCTGATGGCTGATTGCTGACATTCACAATGGGATAACAAACATTTCTTTCTTTCTTTTTTTCTTTTTTTCTTTTTTCTTTTTTTTTTTTTTTTTTGAGGTAGGATCTGGGCAACATAGCATAAAGACAAGATATTATCAGATATGAGTAATCTCAAGGTAAACATGTGTATGAATATTCCTTTCAGAAAGTCATACATAAAAATTCAGAATAAAATTCAATAATTACTTCTAACCTGTTGATTAAGCTCAAGTATAGAAAAATGTCAATGAAAATGAGAATAAGAATGACCTTTAAAAATATAGACATTGTGGGGAAGTGGCTCAGCTGGTAACGTGTTTGCCATGAAAGCATGAGGATCTAGGTTCTGATACCAGGAACCATGTGTAAAATGCCAAGTGTGGTAGCATATACTTATAATCCCAGCACAAAGAAGCAGAGACATGCAGATCCTTAGAGGTTCAACCAGCCTAGCCAAATAGGTAATCTCTAGGTTTAGTGAAAAATTCTGCCTCAGAAAATAAGGAGGAAAGCCAGAAATGTCACTTGGGTTCAAGCATGTGCTGCCAAGCCTGACCTGAGTTCAGTCTTCAGAACCCACATGTTGGAAAGAAACAATTCCTACAAGTTTTCCAGTGACCTCCACACAAGCACTATGATGCACTTGCAAACAATAAATCATTTTAATAATAGAAAATATAGAGTTTGAAAGACACTAAATCTCAATCTCTAGCCTCCACATGTGTGCACACATATAAGTACATCTGCATACATATGAACCTGTACACACACACACACACACACACACACACACACACACACACACATACACACAGTTAAATTTTGAAGTGTCAGTAGATAACTAGGGAAAAACAAAGGTGAGTATTGGGAAGAGTTGTGAGAATGGATAAAAATACTAAAACATAAGAATTCTAGAATTTAACTGAAGTAATAATCTAGTCTTGAGAAAGCTAGGCTGATTCCATGACAGGCTTCAATTGGCAGTTCAGGAGACTACATCTAAGAACTAGGCAAGTCCAGGCAAGTCAGTTACAAAGAAAAAAGAAGAAGAAGAAAGAAAGAAAAAGAAAACAGGCTTCAAGCAGTTAGTCAGAAACTGTCCTACCATCAGAAGCTGCCTGGGCATTGTCTTGAGGCAAAAAAAAAAAAAAAAAAAAAAAAAAAACGGTCAACAATGAAGAGGTTAGCTTAGAGCCTTTGGAAAATTCCACCAGGCCCCCTCCCTTCCCAAAGGGAGAGGTCCTTAGAGCATGTAGGCATCCCTCCCCTCTGGAAGGCAGAGGCTGATCACACTCCTCAGGAAGAACATGAGGGAGAGGGGGGAGTGAGCTGTTTGCTACCCCCTACCCCCGTACCCCCCCCCTCGCCACGCACAGATAAGAGTAGCTCTTGCTACCTCATTCCCTAAGGACCAATCAGTTTAAAAGTCACACTGTTCTGTCAGTCACATTGTGCCTCATGGCTGTTGCTCTATTCTATCCCTGAAAACTGTATAAAAACTGGTTGAATAGGTCAACCAGGGTCATCGCCACTCCTTTGGATGCAGGACAACCCCAGCATACTGGAACAATAAACTCCTCTAGCTTTTGTATCGATCTCAGGCTCCACGTGGTTCACTCGGGGGTCTCTGGTAGCTAAGGCTTGTCAGAATCTTACAGCAACAATTTCCAGACTTCCTTAGCAACAGTTTCCAGACTTCCCCAGCAAAAGTTTCTACCACACAAACCCCACCCCAGGCACCAGCAATGGTTCTGGAGTGTCCTTAGAGATAGAGCCAAGATTATGATAGAGGTCACCTACAGTTGATATCAGGAAACAGTTTGGCAGATCATCCCCAAACCGTGATGTCACTCACAGGTGACAGGAACCCTTGCATGTGTTGTCACGGCAATTGCCATACATTGCCCTCTTCCCCCACAATAAACCTCCTCCCATGTGGAACTGTATTGGCCTGATGTGGTCTCTCAGGACAGGAGCCATGCTTCTAATACAACACCTTCCTTTTCCCCAGAATTCCCCTAATATATTTAAATCCAGCCTGCTAGTTCACTTCCAGGTCTCTCTATCTTGGTAATGGGAGACCCAAGCATGCTGGACTTCTGCAGAATTACACACTTTGTGATTACATACTATTTGAGTCTAGAGTACCATTCTTTGAAGAATCATGGACCCTTACAGTCTGACATCAAAAAGATTTATATTAACAAAAAAGAAACCAACAAAAACAAATAAACAACAACAGAAAAAAACAAAACAAAACAGTAGAACACCCATAAGCCTAAACAATGAGAATAAACTGACTCAACCCACGGGTCTGATTATTCATGGGGTATCAAGGTGGACTGTCACCTGAAAGGAAACATGGGCAAGAGAAGGAACGGAGACAATGCAGCAGGAAGTTTTGTCAAGGTCTCAGTTTAATGCGGGGGCAGCTTACAGATATATTCCAGGCAAGGGAGAAAGGGAGGCAAAGAACGGGCAGGGATTCTATTCACTCTCTGCGGCCTTTCCCGGAATGTCCTGGGCAACGGTTCTTTATGAACAGGAAATCCTTTCTTAGTTGTAGGTCAGGTTCTCCCAAAAGAGGCGGTCAATGCCCTAGGCCATCTCACTGTTGCAACCAGCTCCCAGGAAATGCCAGAGTTCCTAGGACCTGAGACCCGAGAAAGTCCTTACTGACTAATCCTTCCACAACAGTGGACAATTCCCTGAGGCTCTCTTGGAACAGCAGGTAGTTTCCTGGATTTGGCTCCCAACAATAAACAAAAAACTGTGACCATAACAATTGTAGGCCAGTTACTCCATCATCACTGTATCTGTTTGTACTTAAAGATTAACTCACAGATTTTACCCAAAAGAATAGATGAAGAGTCCTTGTATAAGTTCTTTCTAACTTGATTTAACTTGGACCTCAAAAATACAGCTGATATTGAGAAACCATGACTAATTTGAAGACTGCCCTCATCATAAATATGTAGCGAGCAATGATGTCCCTGTGATGTCCCCTCAGTGGCTGTTTCAGAGAGCAGAGCCTGAGGGCTGAAGTGACAGCTCTCTCTATAATGAAGTACATTTCAGGGAGAAAGTTTGCGTAGACTCCAGGCCAAGGGACTTAGCTGCCAAACACTGGCAAAGGTACCCACTGCAGGTGACGCTCAAACACAGCAGCAAGTGAGAAAAATAGTCTCAGAAGAAATGCCTTAGCACAGTTAATTAAGAGAGTAAGAACTAATAGAATTTAAGATGCTATGCTGAGCCCCCATTCTTCTTCCTTTTAAATATTAGTTTTATATGTACATATTTATTAGTTTCATGTTGTATAATATTTAATAGTGCCCATAAAAACCCATTTTCCATCTTTCTCCTTGTAAACCCACCTGAAGTCCACCATAAATTGCTTTCTATACCTTGTACTATTCCTTCAATATACAGATGACAAACTATCCATTATTACTTCTGGTGACCAACTTGCCAAATTTGTACAAACTAAGAATATAAGATCTGAAAGTGAAGAATACCAGGTCCAGTAGCAAAAGTGGTTACTAGTTCTATTGGAAAATATATTAATATTTCTGTTGACTTAGAGCCTATGACAACCTTGTATCCACTTGTGCTTGTCATGTCTTTGGAATGCAGGAAAAATTAAAAAAAAAATATAGCAATGAAGGAGCTAGGGAAACCCTATTTACCATGTATACCAGGGCAAGAGTGTTTGCAAACTTAAAGAATTTACAGGTACTCTCTTTTTGTTTGTCCAGGAATATAGTCAGTGGTAAACAGTTCCCACATTCCAGCAAAGCTGGTACAACTAAAAGACTCTTGACACCTAATTGAGAGGGGTCCTTCTAGTTAAAATCCATTGAAAAACACTACCAATTACTGTAGTAGCACTAACAACAAGGAGATTATCATGTTTTAGAGATGGACCTTTTCAGAGATTGTATGTGGCTGCCATCTTAAAAAAAGATTTGTTGTCCAATGGTGTATACTTTCTTTTTTGGGGATAAATTGAAGGACCATATTCTTAAAACCTGGAGGTCCCACCCTGAAGCACCATAGGTGGATGCACCTCCTGAAAGTTACAAAAGGAGGCTTACAGCACAAATAACTTGTGTGTCTTCCCAGATTTGCATTGCCTTTTCTACTTTGTAGTCCCTCTACTACCCAGAGAGGGCTTTGGAAACTCCTTACCTTGGAGCACTGTCACTTACAGGGATCAGAAGAGGGTATGATGCAGCTCCAGACTCCAAGCCAAGATTCTAACTTTTTCATCCTTCCAAATCTCTATGAAATGCCATGCCATATGGATGATGTGGATTCCACAGGGACTGTCTAGATGGGACAAGTGACAAGACTCCAAAGTGGTGAGAGGTGACACATTCCTGTCTGTACCATATTCTAATGCTGTTCAAAGGGCACTAGATCTCTTGAACTTACTTTCATTGCATGGTGAAATACAGGCAGCTGTTGTTCTTTAATGTAGCCATGCCATTTCAGTATTAAGCCACTTTATAGTTGCTGTCTCTCCTTCTCTGCCTCTTCCTTTCCCTTCATTACTGATGCCATCCTGATAAAGCATCACCAAGGAGGTTTGCTTCTGGATGTCTCTTGGAAAGTTCTGGCTACATGTAAATACTTTGAGACTAAATATTTTAGGAAATTCTTTGCAAACTGAACCACAATTCCATGGTTTATTTATTTATTTTTTTATTACAGGAAGTATACCACAAATCAAAGACTGTGTTGGCCTACAGATTCCGCTAGACTCCTCCCAAGAGTGACCTAGCATCACCTGCTGCCATTGCCTGCCAGGTGAGAGCCAGGTACAGCACTGTAGAGAGAGGAGCCCGCTTGCTACCCTAGACCCCTCCTCTTCTCTTCTCACATCTTCTTCTGTCTTTTCTTGTCTTCTCTCCTCTCCTTCCTCTTCCCTCCTCTACCTCTCTCATTTCCTTTCTTTCTCTGTCCCACATGTTCCTGACTGGCCTCTTTCTCTTTTTGTCCTTCTCTGCCTCTCCTCACCCCTTCTTCATGTCCCTGATCCCTTCCCTTCTTTCACAATAAAGTTTCCTTATACTAGGTTTTTGGAGTGGCATGATTTCTCAGGAGGGCATGGGTACCCCTTTACTCCCACTACCACCGATTATATTTAACAGACTATATTTCAATAGTCATACTTTGTACTGCCAATAAAATGAAATGTTCATGCTCATCCAATGCCAGTCCTTTCATAACTCTCAGTAGGCATTCTTTTAAATTTTGCTTAAGTGTATTGAAAGTGTCTTTCCTCAAGCTATTTACTTTACTAAGCATATTTTTATAACTTTTGATTTGATGTGTTGTTTAAGGTTGAAATATTTGCACACTTTAGGAAAGCTCTTATGGCATATTGCTAAGATAAAATATACTTCAAAATATTTCTCTCTATTAAAAAAAGATTTAAAAGGAAGCAGTTGCTCTTAAAATTTGCTGAGCAGGATTATATGTAGGAACAGAATGCTTAATAAAATCCAACTCTATCTAAAATGAAGATGCAGAATATATTTTAGGGGAATAAAACACAAAAATGTATAATAGACACTGAAATTCTGTTTTGTCAGCTTTAGATTATTGGTAGAGAAAAGATCACATCTCAGAAAAAGAAAATTCTTAGCACGCAACATTGTCTTTTAGTAACAAGATGAGCAGTGGATGCAGAGAGACTAAGTAGGTTCTAAAAGAGATGATTGCAGATATTCAGGCTTCACTTGCAGGCAAGGTGTCCAAGCAGCAGGAGCTTCTCATGATAGGTCGTTACAGCTAAACTGAGGAAATAAAGAATGTGTAGTGTTGGGGACTCCAAAGAAGGATCATATTAAGTTCTCCTGATTTTCACAATTTATTTTCAGTTTTGTTCTAAAGATGTCTTCTCTAAGATGAATCATAAAGTTACAGAATGTTTTCCCTAAACAGATCCCAACACAACAAACATGAAATGTGTGCATCAGCTGAACTCTCAGCACAGAGGTGGGGATGTCTTACCAGTAACGAATTATAGACCTAAGACTGAGTAACCAGATGTCTGCTGCCTCAGGGATGGATTAGCACATCCATCTTGTTTTCCTCTGTGGAAAGTTCAGTGGGTTATGAAACGTGCTCTCCTTTTCAGTTCTGACATACAGCCTCTGAGAAAGCCATCAAATCTCTGAGGCCATGAATTTTCTTTTTCAGTTTCACCTTCATGTAACTGTTCTAACTTAGATCCATTTTAGAGACCCATGCTGAGTTTTCTTTAATGAAATGAAGCACAGGAACTCAGATTCATTTTAAAAGCATCAGGTACTTCTGATCTATGGGTTTGAATTTGGGTTTATAAACTTTGTAGAAAGCTATTCTTTTTTAAAATAAAATGAAATTTTTTATGTTAAGAACATGTTTGAAAGAGCAAGAAATATAAAAAACAATCTTGAAATCAGTGTTTTACTTGGTTATAGAGTCAACAACTTAATTTTAGGAGTAATAATTAGGAGGGAACAGAAAGAGATAAGGAGAAAAACCTAGTACAGTAGTTGCTTTGACCAGAATAAAAATAGGACTAATCTATGATAGAAGCTTGGAAACATACAATGACTACTGATTGTAAGTTTGGCATCATAGGGAGACAGGAGGAAAAAGAGAGAGAAGGAATAGCATGTTTTCTATTTTTATCTAAAATAGGAAACATCAACCAGTTTGAAAGACTGCTATAAACCAGCTTGCTATACTATGAGCTCCTGGAGAACAAAGCCTGCCGCTTCTTTATATCCCTACCTCAGCCTGCACACAGGATGTGATATAGATAGATGTTTACTGAATGAATAGATGACTGTGCAGCTTTTCAGTAAAAGGTAAGGAATAAGTATGATAAGGAACACAAGGAATTACATGCAATATTATTTGTCAGTGATGACCACATACAGAATAACACAGAAGCATTACAACCTGAGAAAGTACCTGTGTTTTATTGACGTCTTGCTATCCAAATTTTTGAGATTCCCTAACAGATATCTAATTCATGATGAAAGAAAATGTTTTTTTTGTATTCTTATAATTAAGTTACTGCTGAATTCTAAAATTCTTTCTTAAAATACTGCAATGTCTTTTGAAAGGATGCTATAACGACTAGTATACTCATTCCTACCTACCTCCACCTCATACTCCATATGCCACTTCTTTCTTTCTGCTTATCCATAACCAGCTCAATTTGACCCCTAAATCAGAGGCATGCCTCTAAACATTCAAATTTGTCTTTATTTATTTGGTCATGCTCACCAATTCATTCCGTCCATTTGATTGTGGAATACTTTTGAATGTGTTGTAGACACATTTTATGTGACAATAAGAAAATACTTGCCTGAATTTCATTGTAGAGATAAATCTTTCTCCATCTACTACGAAATTGTAGTCGTGGCTATTGTTCTGTAAGATTTTATGCCCTTAATACCAATTCAGAACATAGACCAATTAAACTATTACTTAAAATGCAGCCACAATTTAAATAAGTAAGTGACCTTGTAGATTTCTGCTTTGTCTAAGTAACATTACATTGAGTTTATTGTTTAAAAACCAGTAGGGGATTTGCTAGATAATAGATAAAAATTACTTCCAACACCACTAGGGACTCCCTAAAATGAATCCTTAAAAGCAATTGTGCCTCTCCAGGAAACACATAAAGGATATCTAAACCCTAGTCTTCTTTGTTTAAGCTCTCAACTGGTCACACTAGTATAACATAAATCCTGTAAACCTCCTCTTTCTGATCATGCTTGCTCTCCTGTTCAGGGCCTGTATCTTGCCATTTTGGAAAAACACTGTCATATGAAAACTTCTTTTATTTTGACCTACCACTATAATCATAGAAGAGTATATTCACTTGGTTTATTTCTAGAAGCAGTAAGAATTCATATATTTAATTGGCAAATGAATGTTCTATACAAAAGCAAGCATCATTTCTAACTATAGACTTTCTTCTTTTATTTTATGAGCTTTAATTTATTTTTATTTTTGAGATCATAATATAATAACACCATTTCTCCCTTCCCTTTCCTCCCTCCAAACACTCCTATATAATACAAAGGGTACCTTTTCATTCTCCTTCAAATTCATGATATCTTTTATCATTAATTATTATCACATGCATATATGTATATACATGTGCATATATTCCTAAATATCACCTACTCCGTCTATGTAGTGTTACTTGTATGTATGTTTTCATGGTAACCACTTGACACTGGACAACCAACAAGTGTGTTCTTACCTATGGATACAAAACATCTTCACACCTAAAGTTCAGGATCCATTGTAGATGAGTGGCAGAAAAAATGTAAGAGCCAAAGGATCAGGAAGTTTGCTGTGAGATTGTATCTCCTAGTTATGTCAGAAGCACAGCCATGATATCTCATCAACATGAATGTCTGTTGCTAATCAACGTGTAAATCTGAGCTAATCAAGGATGGCATGAATGGACATGTCAAAGCAGGTGAAGAAATGCTCGAAATTCCACAACTCTAACTACAGGCTTTCTTGTTGTGATTATTTATCATTTAAATGGTTACAGTAAGCTCATCTCAAATTTAGCCAATGTTCTTACTGAAGTGTCATTAGTATAAAATACATGTACCCATCTTTCACCATCCCAGCTTAACTTACTGATTTTCAGTTAGCAGATATCAGCTCACCAATGCCCTTGGCAACAGGCCACTTTCCTCTCTTGAGCTTCATCCCTCTTTTAAGATCACTATTGCCTCTTTTAGAATATGTCCATGCTCTATTGACACCTAATTACATCTTCACTGAAAAGCTTCCACCAAAGTTAATTTCCAATGCCAGTAAAGCAATTATGAAATCAACCTTAAAGTAGTTCTATTATATAGTGTAGGCCATTGTTTATTAATCATAAACTCTGTTGTCTCAAAATTATAAGGAAATATTCCCAAGGAGAGACCTCTGTAGGAGTTTACCTATATTCTTTTCATTAGATGGCTCTAACTTCTGGCTTTAATCTTCAATTTTTCAAAATGTGATAAGCTAACTTTACTGGCTAGTTTCATGTTAACTTTACACAAGGTACAGTCATCAGAGAGGAGAGAGCCTCAATTGAGAAAATACTTCCATATGATCAGGCTCTATATGATCTGCCAGTAGGGCATTTTCTTAATTAGTGGTTGATGTGGGATGGGCCAGACACTTCAGGTTTTGCCACCCTGGGCTGGTGGCCTTGGGTGCTATAAGAAATCAGCAGAAAGAATGGAAACAGGCAACCTTGGGAGGTAGGAGGTGGGGGAACCCTCTAGAATGTACCAGAGACCTGGGAGGTGAGAGACTGTCAGAACTCAAAGGGAGGGACTTTGGATGAAGTGCTCTATAAGGGGAGGGGGAACTTGTAGAGTCCACCTCCAATGGAAGGACAACACATCACATGGAGGAATGGGTTTCCAACTCACAGTCAAACACTCTGACCCAGAATTGTTTCTGTTTGAAGGAACTGTAAGGACAAAACTGGAAAAGAAGATGAGAGAAAGGAGGGCCAGTGATAAGCCCAAATTGGGATCCAGCTCAAGGGAAGGCCTGAGGCCCTGAAACTATTACTGATGCTATGGTGTGCTTGTAGACAGGAGCTCATCATGGCTGCCCTCTGAGAGGCTCAACAAGCTCTTTCAGCTGAAAAAGTCAGATGTAGATGCTAGCACCCAACCAATGGACAGAAGCCTCTGTTGTTGAATTGCTGAAAAGCTGGAACAAGCTGAGGAGGATGGTGGTCCCATGGGAAGACCAGCAGTCTCAACTGACCCGGACCCCAGAGATCTCTCAGATACTGAGCCACCAACCAGACACCTACACCAGCTGATATGAGGCCCAGAACACAGCAGAGGGTTGCCTGATCTAGCCTCAGTGAGAGAAGATGCACCTAACCCTTGAGAGACTTGAGGCCCCAGGGAGTGGGGAGGCCAACCGGGGGTTGGGGTTGGGGGTGCAGACATCCTCTAGGAGAAAGAGAGCAGGGGGCCAGGGAAGAGAGGAGGAATGGGATGGGAGTGGTCGTGGGCAGACCTGGAGGGGATGAAGTCTGGAGTGTAAAAAACAATTAAAAAATTAAAAATATATATAAAAAAAATAATCAGACTGAGCAAATTATGAAGAATAAGTCAGTAAGGAGCATCTCTCCATGAAATCTGCATCAGATTCCTGCCTTTAGGTTCCCGCCTTGAGGTCCTGGCCTGACTTCTGTAGGTAATGGACTGTGATCTGAGAACTGTAACCTAAAATAAACCTTTTCCTCTACAAGTGGCATATGGTCATGGTGTTCTATAACAGTAAATAAATTCTAACTAACATATTCACATAACTAAATTATCTACATGCTACTAAGTAAGCAAATATGATCTGTAACTGAAAACATCTTTTCAGATTTGACCTCTACAACATAAGCCACGAAGTATTTCTCATAATAAAAATAGTAGATAACATATAGTAAAAGGAACCTCTAGAAACTTTGATAGGTAAAAGTGATTTAAAAAGCAAAACATATTTAATCAGAGAATAAAATGCCACAGACTCAGAAGTAATTATTATAAAAGTAAGTGTGAATAAAACTGAATTTTAGTACAGCTTGAAATCGGGGATGGAGATTTCCCCAGAATTTCTTTTATTTTTGAGTGTAGTTTTCGATATCCTGGGTTTTTTGTTATTCCAAATGAATTTTAAGATTGCTCTTTCTATCTCTGTGAAGAATTGAGTGGGAATTTTGATAGGGATTGCATTAAATCTGTAGATTGCTTTCGGCATTCCACCTCACACCAGTCAGATTGGCTAAGATCCAAAACACAGGTGACAGCAGATGTTGGCGAGGATGTGGAGAAAGAGGAACACTCCTCCATTGTTGGTGGGATTGCAAGCTGGTACAACCACTATGGAAAGCAGTCTGGCGATACCTCAGAAAATTGAACATAGTATTACCTGAGGACCCAGCTATACCCCTCCTGGGTATATACCCAGAAGATATTTCAACATGCAACAGGGCCACATGCTCCACTATGTTTATAGCGGCCTTATTTATAATAGCCAGAAGCTGGAAAGAACCCAGATGTCCTTCAACAGAAGAATGGATACAGAAAATGTGGTACATTTACACAATGGAGTACTACTCAGCTATTAAAAACAATGAGCTCATGAAATTCTTAGACAAATGGATGGAGCTAGAAAATATCATCCTGAGTGAGATGACCCAATCACAAAAGAACACACATGGTATGCACTCACTGATAAGCGGATATTAAATTGTTCAAATACAAAAAAAAAAAAAAAAAAAAAAAAAAAAAAAACCTGAATTTTAAATTCAATTTTAAAATGGGAGCACATTATCAATTTAAAATTTTATGAAAAGAAAAATATAACCCATTGGTTTTCATGCCAGCCCTGGAATGAAGATCCCATGGCTTTGTGATTGTCCGCCTGGAGTGGAAAACATGCTTCTCCTAAAAGATCATATTCCAAAGCCACTCCACAAAGTTGCAAAATTATAGCACAATGGTGTGGCACTGAAAATGTCCTTTATAAGGTGTGACTGACACAAAAGGACAAAAAACATAAAAAATTATGTTGTGATAAAGAATATAACAGAACATCCATTTAATCAAATTCCTCAAGTTATTTAGAGACATAAAATAGCAAATTTTGTGAAATGACCTACAAAACGAAAGCATAGTTCATAAATCCAGATTGGGAATAGCTTAAACGCATTTCGTAGCATGTCTTTTTTAGTATTCTGGAAACAATTATAGGATAAAGTTACTGAAAAAGCTTAACAACCAAACCTAATGAGTGGATTTTGTTTTGTTCATTTGTACAACGGAGCTGAAGACATATTTCTCAGATAATTAGATGGAAGTTGAATGTAGTCTGGGCGTTAAATGATATTAAAGAATGGTAGTTCATTAGTTATGTGTTACAGTGAGATGACAGTTTTGTAAAAGAAATTCTTTTCAGCTAAAGATACACATTAAGTGAAATGGATTAGGAGTTTCCTTAAAATACTTAAGGAAGAAAGGAAGGGAGGGATGAGAGTTGAAACAAAGTGGGAAAAACAGCAATAATTGGGGCTGATTACAGATCTGTAGTAGTTCATAAAAAATTGTCTACTTACGTGTTTCTTTGAAATTTTACATTAAAATATTTTAAAGTGATTAAAGACTATGGTGGAAAGAAAGCTTGAGGCATCTTGGCATACGATGTCAATAAGGAACCTGTAGAGAGAGAATAATTATTAAATATGGGTTTCAATTAATTAATAATTTAAAATTAGAGACCAAAACCAAACAAATATGCCTTACATCACTGTGTATATAGTCCAACTAAGAGATGTAGATAACTCTTACATATAAAAGTAGCAAGAGACATTATTTGATGGGAAAGTATGAAGATTTTTCTTTGCAAACTATATTAATATTCACATAAGAGGGAGGGAAGAAAATGAAAGAAAGGAGATGGAAAAATCTAAAGGATGAATGAGAAGGAAGGAACGAGGGAGAAAGAGACAATCTGGGAATTAATTTCATAATCAAACAATTCAAGATTAGAATGAGGTATCATTGGAAAATCTTGTAAACCATACAAATAAATAGCCCTTTAATTTATTTTACATTAATAGTATAAGGATGGCAGATGTCTCTTACTAACCTATATACCTTTTTGATCCAATCAAATTTTAGCTGGATTTTAATTTAGTTGATAGTTGTAGTACTATTTTTTGTTAAAGAATAAAATTGATTAAATAGCCTTCCTTATGAGACCAGAAATTTAAAGAAGGTGAATGTGCCTCTTTATAGGAAACTCAATGAACCGGAATGAATGCTTGCCACAGAGTGATCTTCAGCCTTTCACTGTGAGTGGCACTGTTAGGCTAGGCTGGTTCCAAACTAACTGAAACACCCTGAAGAATTAGAATTACAGGTATAAACCACCACTCCATGCTATTTTGGAACAAGTAGCTGCTGTATGCACAGTGTGGAAGGTCCAAGTGCACAGTGCTGGTGGAAAAGGTGAGAAAACAAGACATATCTATATCTTTGTGTTTATATGAGACAGTTCCTATTTGGTGTGCAAATAAATGGCTACACATTGAACTATATGGTATATTCTAGAGCATAGAAAGAATGGAAGTAGAAAATAGGGAGAGAAAACAGAAAGGAAATAAAGCAAAGACAGACAGAAGGTAAAAAGTAGAGAATGAATAAAAGATTATACACAAACCAAAGATGATAATCAGTTGAATGAGCTGCCCAATTGATTCAGCCCACTGCATCTGACTCCTACTAAAAGTTGGTCATTAAGAGGGAATCTGAGCTTAATATGTGGAAATTCTGTTTTTGATTTATATATTTTTAGTGACATAAAATTGCATTTTCCATGGATAAAATAATTCCTATTGTATCTACATTATATTAATTTTCCAACTCATAAAACAAGACGTGGCAAGCAGGATCTTAAAAGTGCATGTAAGTATTAATTTGTGACCTCTGCTGGTCAGCGATTTGAGTAGAAGTTTAGGCTGTCCTCTGCTCTGGGTCCGACAGTGTTGGGTTCTAATTATCAGCATGGCCACATTCTCATCTGGAGCCTGGACTGAAAAAGAATTCACTTCCCCACTCATTCTGGTTGTTGTTGACAGAATGAATTCCTCTGTACTTTTAAGACTGAGGGTTCTATATCCTTTAGAGACTATGGAGTAAAGCCAGACTTTAATGCAAATGAAGCACATGCTTTACCTCTGACCTATGTTTCCTATCTCCCTATTTTTCTAATAACTATTGGACAGAGGGACAGCATGTGCACACACATACACACATATAAATTATTGTGTACTTACAGACAATATTTTTTGCCATATTCTATTCATGAAAACCAAATCAAATGCTCTACCTACACTCAAGAGAAGGGCATCAACATGAGAGCCTTTTAATGTTAATCTTTGTAAACAATATTTACATCATTCTCCTCCCATCATAGCTATTTATTAGCTTTCCAATTTTAGAATCAAACTATAAAGTATAGAGTTAATGAATTGTTACATGGTTGCTAATAGTAGGAGGAATGGTATCATCAAATGAAATATTTTCATTGGATAAAGGAACAAATAGTAAGCATATAATTTGCAGCCATAAAGTAACCATTGGACCCTCAGCCACAAAATACATAACTTCAAAAATGTAGGATAATTTTTTGTAACATAAATGCAGCACATACATCATGGATTCATAAAACAAATATCTGGAAGTAAGTAAGAACCAGGACAAACCAGGGTGCTCTTGCTTATGAGGCAAGAGCCACAGCTAAGAGTAGAGTAGAAGAAAGCTATTCTTTATAAGAATAAAAATTTTTATTTTTTCAGCTATTTATTTCTATTATGGTATAATTTGTATATTACTTTTAAATATTAGCCATATTAGAAATTTGGGAATTTGTTTTTTACATCTTTGGATATAAAAATTGGATAGAAACACATATTATGTGTATCTCCATGGCTTTTGAGTATAAAATGTGCTGTGTTGGATCATTTGGTTCCAGCTGGTGTTGCTGCTTCGGGGAAGAGCATGTGAATGTTTTGGGGTGTGTTTTCTACCTTGCCTAACTGCTTCACTGGAGAGAAACATTGAGTGCTATCTGCTTCTAGATCTACTTTGAACTCTGCTTTCTCATCTGTCAAGGTATAAGACTCTGTCCATAAGCTCCATCACCAGAGAGAGATCAAACCACTTTAGCTACCATTCAATCCTTGCCATATAGGTTGAGCTCTCTATCACTGTGAGCCAAAAGTAATCCTTCCTCCCTTCAGGAGCTTCTGTCAGTTGGTGGGCAGGGCAATTAATATAATCACTCACAGGTTTATAGCCATGGAAACTAGGTCAGAACCAAATTGGGTCAGCAAGCAAGTCTATAATAATCTAATTGATTATTATAGACAAATCCATAATAAAACCTTCATCTCATTATAAAAACATCCTGTCATACCTATATAATACATTGAGTATACATATTTTGTTGAATATATATTAGTATGATATATATATATATATATATATATACCAGAAGGCAGACAAACAAATTTCTGAGTTCCAGTTTAGGATTTGTAGTCTACTTTAAGCAAGTTGTTAATAAAACTTCACCTTCCTCGTGAATCTTTTCATTGTTGGATAAAGCGATGTGGTTTTCAACTCTTTTAAGCATCAAATACTTATGTTTCAAATAAAATTTTGGAGTATCAAATTTATCAAAAGATTGAAATGAAAGGAAAATAAGCCATACTGCATTTCTCTGGTTGGATAGTTAGGGTGAACACTTCAGGCTCTTCTCAGTTCTCACATACTGTTTGAGATGAGAAGTTCTTTGGTCTACATTCATGTAAGCCATTATCTAGGATTTGGTTGAAAGGCTCTCAGACAGACCAAAGTTGTACTAACAAGCCCCAGGAGATGCTACCATCATTGGCTTGCTCAACCTCCTTTCAGAAAGTTACTTGATGATAACAATCATTTTCTAATGACTACAACTTTATTTTCCAACCTACAACTAACATTACTTTATTTTTTTATGTAGTTCACTGACAATGAAACCAGGCAGGCAGTGGACTGCTGGCTGAAGACTTACCAGCTAAGTTACTGTCACAAATACTAATTGTACTATCAGTGTGTAGCTGTGGAGAATATAGCCTCTGGGTTTGATGAACTGGATTCAAGGTTCTGTCTTCCCACTTACTGACTGAATGGCATTAGTAATTACCTTCATCTCTTTGAACACCTAGGTTCTCATCTGTATAATGGGAATAATGGAAGTGGCTGCTTCCCAGATTGCTGTAAGGGTTGTGGGTCTGTATTATCAGCACTCAACACAGTGCCTTTTGTAGACCAACATTCAGAAGTCTCAGTCAGTAGAGAAGACTAAAGGATATTCCAAAACATTGTGTGAAAAATCTGAGCTCTTGTATGAAACTCTCTATTGCTATAGAATTATAACCACTCGTCTGTAAACTGAAAGTAACGCTGTTAAATGCAGAGAAAGAGCAGAAATGGTTTGTAGCAGATTGCAGCCACAGCTTTCATCAGGGCCTAAGTATTTATAGCTGATCAGGCAGTGTCAACTCACTGAGTTACACAGTGTGTTGCCAGAATGCATGGTTTCTTCTAACATGTAAGATCAGGTTATAAATAAAACACAGAGGAAGAACAGATTTCTTCTATGTTATAATTAATTAAGTCTTTCCTCAAACATTAACTGCATCCCCTTAGTTTTTCTGTCAGGTTTGGGGGTTTTGGGTTTGGTTTTTTTTTTTTTTTTTTTTTAAATTAAGGGAAAAAAATGTACTTGTAAGGCTGAAGTACCAGTTACTGAAAGTTTGAAGCTCTCCTAACTACACTACCTAAACAAGCAAAAACAGAAGGAAAGGAAGAAGGAAAGAGAGAGAGAGACAGAGAGAGAGACAGAGAGAGAGAGAAAAGAAAGAAAAGAAAAGAAAAGAAAGAAAGAAAAGAAGAGAAAACACGTTAACACTTTATAGCCAAACTTATACCAGTTTTATCATTCTGTCTTTCATATGCAAAATATTCCTTCTGATTTGATCTTTCTCAATCTCACCACATACAGATTATAGGAAAGTATGTTTTTCAAGTGTATTAAACAACAGAATTTTAGATCTGAACAAAACTATTAGAAACCTAACTAGAAATATTTTGGAATATTTTAGGCATCTTAACAGCAACACTTCTCAGTGATGTGGTATGTAGTTTATCATGTTGGGCAGCCAAGGAAGTCAATGGTTTGGGCTCAGGCATGGTGGAACACCAGAAGTGAACATTGTATGAAGTTAAACTATCACAAGGCTTTTTTACTTAAGCATGAAAATCCTTAATGTTCCTGCCAATCAAAAGTACTTTCAGAAAGCTTAGCTGCAAATAGGCAGCTAATTTAGAAAATAATCAAAAACTTTTAGCAGAATCTGAAAAAAACCCTAAACATTCTTAGATGACTATTGACTAAAGACAACACATATTTTAAAACAAATGATGAATTCATTAGGAGGATGGTTTGTGGCAGAGGGAAACATTGAAGATCAGAAACGTAATAAAGTATGCTTTATTCAGGAAGCCATGTGTGCCATACTGTAATCTCTAGATTAAAAGGCATGTGAACTGACTCTCCCAAATTTTAGCTGTAAGGAATCATGTGACCTTGGGCAAAACTTTGTGACTTCTTCATTTTGATTTAATCTTTTAATAAAGAAGTTGCTGGATCTTTTTTTTTAATTTTAATAGATTTTCTGTATTTGTTCTGAGTTGTAATATCACCAAGAAAAGTAAGCTGCCAAATCAAGATGGGTATTGTAAATCTAGTGAGCATCCCTCTTGTGTTAAGTAACAAACCTAGATTTTAATGTAACTGGAGTCATGCATTTACACTTAGGCAGCTATAAGGCTTTTTACCTATAGCATCATTTCTTCCCTAAAGAATTTCTCTCCTTTACAAGTAGGACATTTCTTCTTATTTTACCAAAATCATAGTATCCTATACTATGTAGAATGCTTGCAGAACAAAATTAAATACTACCTAAATCAAAAACAGAACAAAGAGGGCAGTTTTTCCTCATGAAATTCTTCCTCCCACTTAGTAGACTTCTGCCTCTTGTGCTGATGTCCATCACACCAGTACAGCCTGTACTTTTGCTAGTTCTCAGCCTGGAAACCCCCTACTGCCTGGCCACCTGCTTCCTGATAGAGTTAACCAGCATGTACCTCCCACACCAGATGGCTCCCTTCTCCTGCCTTTGCTTGGCAAGAATTTACTAACATATTTCTGCATGTCCAGTCTGGTATACATCCAAGGGGCCAGACTCTGTGTGAGCATCAGAGAAAGCCCACAAAGCCCAACTGAACTTAAATTTGCACTCCTATACTGTTATATGGTTTTTTTTGTTTTTTGTTTTTTTTTTTTGCTTATACTGTAGGGTGTTTGTTTGTTTGTTTGTTTGTTTACAAATGCTTTGTTTCCTTTAAATTTCTGTACTCCTCATAGTTTTCCAAGTCCACCCAACCAGTTCCCACCCCACTCCAGAACTTTATGTCACTTGACCATCAATCCTAGTGCCATCATTAAGAATGAAGAGCTTCTTTAGGACAAGAATAATTGCAAGTTTGGGGAGACGAGAGGATGTAGAGGAGAACACCAGACCTCAGGATCTACTTAGAAACAAAACTCGAAGGTGAAACTGTAAAAGTTGAAAAGTAAATTCATGGTCTCAGGGAACTGTGCAGAAGAAGAGCTAGAAATATTGTAAGAGCCAGAAGTGATGGATGACTCCAAGGAAACTGTGCCTTCCAGGCATAAGAGGTTTGACACACATATGAACTCACAGAGACTGTAGCAAAACACACATACACACACACAGAGAGAGAGAGAGAGAGAGAGAGAGAGAGAGAGAGAGAGAGAGAGAGAGAGAAGGAGACAGAGAGAAGAGAGAGACAGAGAGAGACAGAGAGAGACAGAGATGACCTGAACAAATTCAAACCAGATAGGATCCCAGCACTGAGAGGTGGGAAGTAGACCTGAGGGCGAGGCATTTACCAAAAAGTTATTTGCAACTGATACCACCAAAGTGAAAATCAGTTTTCTTCAACAGAGCCTGGCTATATAAATGAGACTACAGGTCAGGCCTCCTAACTAGTAAGAATCGACCAACACAAATAGAACTCTGTGGTGGTGGTGGATTTGTTTGCTTGTTTGTTTGTTTGTTGTAGAATTTTTATTTCATTTTGTTTTGTCTGCACATTTTGCTTGTTTTTCTTTGTTTCAATTACCCTTTTAATTTTTGTATGGGTTATTTTTGTGTTTGGATTTTGTGAGGGTTTTTGGGTTGGAGAAATTTGTCTTTTGGTTTTTTTTGAAAGAGAAAGAACATTAATGTTGGAAGGAGAAGGGGAAGATCTGGAAGAGTTGGGAGAGAAGAAAACACTCATTAAAATATATCATAAGAAAAAAAATAAAGAAAAAAGCTTCACATTTCAGATACATCTGTCCTCTCACTACCTCAGAAGTAAATACAGTTCTTGACAATGAGAGAATTAAAATTTGGTGTTGAAATGTAAAAAGTTCTGCATACTTGTGCTCCATCTATCATAATGGAAGGAACCACACCTCTCTTTCACAAACCCATCTCATTACATTTCACAAGCGAATGCACAAGAGCACACAATGGGAAGAAAATGATGCTTTCATAAAAACAGAAACAAGAATTTAATCTGTATTTCTCTCCACAATCACCACTTCCTTTCACTGAAAAGCTATGTACCTGAGTCAGATAGTTTCGTTAGTTAGAACTATGGAAGTTAGCTAAGGAAAAGGGAATCCTTACTGAGTGGTACAAATGGTACCACCTGCATGATGAAAATCCTAACAAAGCAACTTCTGAGTATATGGTGAGTTGTTCACTATTTTTTAACAGTCTTTTACTGTTAAATTTTATAGATATCTATACATCTGCCCCTGTTCTCAGGCTCTTAAGCTCCTCAGATGGTAAGGTAGGGGAATATGCTCGATGCCTAAAGTGGGTTTTGATGATTTGTCTATCTCCTGACATCATTAGGACTGTGTATATTCAGTAAATAAGAAAATATTTGTACATATTTCAAACTCACAAAATCTTCCTCCATCCACTGAGAAAAGGAAATGAGAAAAAAAATCAAGAGAAACCATAGTTTTGGAACAATTTCCACTTCAACATACTTTTCTATACTTGAAGTAACAAGAGAATGCACAAGAGCACACAATGGGAAGAAACGATGCCTTGATAAAAACAGCAACAAGAATTTAACTTGTATTTCTCTCCACAATCACCACTTCCTTTCACTGAAAGGCTATGTACCCGAGTCAGATAGTTTAATCTGATAGAACTATGAAAGCTGGTTAGAACTGTCTGAAAGTTCAACCAGTTTTACCACTGAGGATGTTTACCTAGATTTCTTATGAAAATATCATCTCTTTTCCCTCTTTCCATCTCACTAATGTGTAAAATGCCATAAATGTGCTTATCTGGATATCAAATATAATCATAACCTCCTTGCATTTGACTCATTTTTCTTCCCTCCCAGAGCAGCTATGGTAGATACTGGTCTTATGATGTTTGCTTGAAGCCTAGGCCCAGCTTCGTGCAATCTGTGCAAGCTTGGATGTCCCAGGCAAAATCTTCCAGTCTCACTTTCATCTGTAAAGTGACTATAATAACAATGTGCATGTGTGTGAAGATTAATGACAGCCGCATACAAAATTATTTCTTAGTTCAGTGCTTGCCAAATTGAAAGCTACAGAAGTATTTCTCATTATGATCTCAAATGGGAATACCAGACTAAAACAGTTTCTATAAGGAATTTGGGTAATAAAATGATTGTTTATAGAAAATTATTCTCATGTGAGATTGATACCCTCCTATAACTCAACTCAATGATCTGCCATAGTTTACAAATCTAAAATAATAATTACTATCAACTTGTAACTGAGAAGCATGTACCATTTTCTACAGATAATCACACTTAATCTAAGAACAGTACCTTTGAGGCAGGCTAATTTTTCTAAGTAGGAATATTGCTATTGTTTATAATAATTCTAAGTAAGCAAAATTCTGATTTTTACATAGTAGTTTAATAGTAGTTTTCACGGGAAAAAAATTTCTCCTTATACACAGAAATGTTGTTTAGAGTACCATCATCCATCACTGTCAAACCAGAAGAAAACTTGACTCCTAGCAAAGTAATAAAGGATAATATAACATTTACCCTTCCTGTGAGATACTCCTCCATGTTGAAAATAGATGGTGGAATTGTTACAAAAATGTGTTGTTAGAAATTACTCAAAAATGTGTTATTAGAAATTGCTCAAAATATATAAACAAAGGAGGTACCTTGTGAATCTCTACTTATAGACTTCATTCAGACTAATATTGTTAGCACAGACCTAATCAAAGATATATGTAACACAAGAAATAGATAGAGCTAGTATTTAATATTAACAGTGATATAAAGAGGAATGTAAGCCGGGCGTGTGGTGCGCACGCCTTTAATCCCACACTTGGAGGCAGAGGCAGCGATTCTGAGTTCGAGCCAGCCTGGTCTACAGATGAGTTTCCAGACAGCGGGCATACACAGAAACCTGTCTCAAAAAAAAACCAAAAAAAAAAAGAGGAATGGTTTAGGTATCCTTTAGTTTTTCATCCTTTTATATCTTAATTTCCTGAAATTTAAGATTATGGATATATATATTAAAAGTAGGCAGGAGACAATGTACAGGAAGGAGTGAGAGGGAGAAGAGAAAAAAGAAATGAAAGGAGAAGAAAGAGAGTAGAAAGGAAGGAAGGAGGGGGGAGAAAGTTCCTGACCATATCAGTTAGTAAAATGTTCAAAAACCTCATTAGAGTTGGACATTTATAGAGATCCAGATGCAAATTTAACAAAATGAGTGAACAAACACTTTAAAGTTGAAGGGAAATGCAGAACCCAGACAAGCTCCTTTCATAGGACACAGGGCACCCTAGTGGCTCTTGTCTGGTTTGCCATGTACCTGGGTGAGGTAGCCACTCAAAGCACATGGACATCCTCTATGATGTTACCCTGTGTTCTGTAGGTGAGATCTTGTATGAGCAGTTTTTCAGACGTTAACATCAGAATGAACTCTGACTTCCCAGAAAAGCAGCTCCCAACAAGCTGTGCAACAGAGTAAAGAGCTAGTGAGGGCTTGAAGTCAAAGTGGTTCACTTCGTGCATTCTCCACTTGCTACCTTGGTAATCTTGGCTATTCATTCCCTATAGGAATAAAATTTACAGAAATAGCTAGTCCATGTGTTTAACAGGTAGCAAATGAGCTACTGAGTGCACCTCAGAAGTCATGGATTAATATAATTTGTTCTTATTATTGCTATTAGCTAATGAAGGTTATGTGACCCACAATCTTTTCTTATTGTTAGTTTACAGATTGTTTGAAGTAAAATTCCATATTCAATCACAATTCACCTCTCATGAACAGTGTTTGCCTGCTCAGCTTCCAAAAAGTTGCACTTTTCTATTTCTGTTTAGACATTATAGTACATTTAACATTTATCACAAAGTGACTCAAATGATTCTCTGAAGGAGGTTATTCTATTTTTAAAAATCTCAGCTATTTCTTTTTCTAGCTACCACCCCATCTCAGGGCCTTTGTACTCCAACCTCTCATAAGGGTTTTCTTGGCTCATTGCTTTCCTTCCTGTCTCTTCAAACCTTCCCTTAAATAGTTTATTCCACTGGGGTCTATTCATGCCTCAAACTGAGACCACCAGTGTCACTTCAAAGCTAACCATGATGAGTGCAGCCTGTGTACCTCTTGGATAAATGTTCAGAACTTGATCACCAATACAGAGCACTGTGACTCACTCCTCACTTTTGAACATCCTTTGCTTTGCTTCTAAGATGCCCCTCATTCAATAATCTTTCCAAAGCCCTTGGTGATTCCTTCTCCATTGTCTACACTGATACCTTCTCTCCTAGCTAGTACTAATTTTTATTTTGTCAGTGTTATCAGTCACCCAGTATCCAGTTCCAGATCTAAATATTCAGCTATGGCCTGATTTTAGCTCTTAGGAAAGACAACTTAAATACAGTCTCTTAAAATAGAAACTCATTGTTTTGCATATAATTTTTGAATGGCTTCATGAATCAACATAAACTCTGAAATACTTGTCTCTAATTTCATGTAGGTTACCAGTGTTCTACATGATTTTCTTCTCTGTCATTTCCTATAATCAAAATACTTCCACCTATTGTGACCTTATCCCTGAACTATTGAACTGGCCTCTTGCTTTGCCTTCCTTCCCAAGGTCAAATTTTCCTATCTCTAGATAATTTTCCATATAGCTGTCAGTCTGATCTATTTAAATTATATACAAATATCTCTTCTCTTTTAGATTCATTGATGATAGAATAAAGTAGAGTTAATTGGACCTACATGACCTTAAATGATCTTTCTGCAACTTGCGGCCCTAGAATTTCAGGTTTCTTCCTCTATATTTTTTCTGCTGTGCTTCACTGTCACCCTTCTGTTGCTTAACCTAACTCAAAGTTCTTACCTAAAGGGTTTTTGAAATTTTTTCATCATTTAAAATTATTTCCTTTACTTTGAAATTATAATATGTCATTTCTCAATCTATCTCTATCTATGTCTATCTGTATCTTTATCTCTATATCTATGCTTATCTATCTCTATATCCATATATCTATACCTATATCTGTCTCTTGTTTTTGTCTCTGGTTCTGTCTCTATCTATCTCTATCTTTATAGATAACGAGAAATGGCTGAGGTCCCAGACTGAATAAAAGGACAAAGCAAGCTAAGCAACAAATGTCTCTGACTGCAGACACAATGTAAGCTATCATGAAGTTGCTAATATCTATCTATCTATCTATCTATCTATCTATCTATCTATCTATCTATCATTATCTATCTATTATCTATCATCTATTATCTATCCATATGTATGTATACATACATATAACATACAATATACATATATCCTTTCCTTGGTCTCTTTCAAATTCCTGCCTGCTTTCAGTAATTGATGTTCCATGCATTTCTGTATATATATCCCTAAATATATAATTTCAGTCTGTATAACTTTACATGTATATTTTTAAGACTGACCATTTTGTATTAGATTACCAATTGGTGTTCTCTGCCTTGGGGGAAGGCATGTAATATATTTTAATCATATTCTTTCTCCTCCTCAACTCCTCTCAGATCACCCCTCTGACTAGGATACTACTCCACAGCCTTCTCTTTTCTATGTAACTCTCTTCTACCCTGATTTCACATAAATGTGCTACCCCACTCCCAGAGAACCAGGTCAGATCTTCTGTATCATACTCATCTATTCCATTCTGAGGTTATAATTATGTAAATATAAGACTGCTTTAGTAACTTTCTACCCATATATGATAATTCCTTTTAAGACAGAGGCCTACTTGAATTTTACTCAACAATATTAATCCAAAGCCCCACAGAATCCATGATCTCAGTACATACTGAGTAGATAATCTGTGAGTTTCAATCATCCTTTTTCTCCCATCATACCACCTCTTCTAACTCAATCATACACTATTACTTTTCTAGGCTGCTTCAACAGCCTTGTAACTATGACTGCATTCCCACTGTCTTTTGTCATTAGCATAGCTTTACAGGTTAATATCCCAGAAGCAGAGCTCTAAAGATTTCAGAAACTTGAGTGGTTTCCCATTGTCCGCTCAGTAAGTCCAAATCCCTCTTGGCCACGAGCTGACCTTTCCAATACTAATCTGACCCTGATCACACTGAACATGCATGGTCCATTTCCATGTATTGAAATCCAAATAATTTTTGAAATACAACCAAAAGTCAATTCTTCCACAAACCTTTTTGTTTTCCTCAAATTAGAAATCGCTCTCTTGTTTCTCTGATTTCCTACCTTTCTTTCTTGATCCTTCTCAGTGAAGATTGTCGTCTCCTCTAGCTGATGATACATCTATCTAAGTATATACCACTAGCTTGAAAACTCTCTAGAAACAAGATGTCCAATTACCATCACGCACACTGGAAAGACTGTAAATATCTACTGAATGTTCTTCCTATTTGAAACATTTAGCAAGATGCCCAAGAACAATTTTCTCATAATTAGAAATGGAGAAAAATTCACCTGCATCATACCTCCTTTGAGGACAGAAATTGTTTTCACTGACCCAGCAGGTAACTTTTTTGGGCCTCACTTAAGTTTCTAACCAGTAAAGTGACAAAAATAATACTGAAAAAATATGCTTTCAGACATTTCCTTCTTCTTTGAAGATGTCATGAAAATTCTGTTGCTGTAGACTCTTTTGATAGAAATATAATGATGGTCTATAATTTTTATCATTCTTTTGTTAATTCCATTTGGGGGTTCAGACGGGCGATTGAAATTCTCAGTCTTGCTTGCTTGGCTTGATTGCTTGGTTTAGCTACTTTTTTTTTCAGTTTATTTTTTTTTTTGATGAGACCATTGCCAGTACAATTTTCATTAACAATATTACATATAGAATATAACTGTAATTTTCCATGAGAAGAGGTCATAAAGAATTTCTGTAATATTTTCAAAACAATATTTTTATTGAACATTTTATTTATATTTCAGATGTTATCCTCGTTCCCCATTTCCCCTCCACCAAGGAACCCCATTATCCCATCCCCGTCCTCCTGCTTCTATGAGGATGTGGCCCCACCCAACTGCCCACTCCCACCTCCCTACTCTCGAATTCCCCAACACTGGTCATCAAGCCTTCACAGGACCAAGTACCTCCTCTCCCACCTATGCCCAAAAAGGCCATCCTCCCCTACATATAAGCTGGAGCCATGAGTCCCTCCCTGTGTGCTCCCAGGCTGGTGGTTTAACCCTGGGAGCTCTGGTTGGTTGGTATTGTTGCTTTTCTCATGGGGACACAAACCCTTTCAGCTCCTTCAGTCTTCTCTCTAACTCCTCCATTGGAAACCACTGGATCAGTTCAATGGTTAGGTGTCAGCATCTGCCTCTGTATATGTCAGGCTCTGGCAGACCTCTAAGGAGACAGCTATATCAGGCTCCTGACAGAATGCACTTCCTGGAATCCACATCAGCCTCTAACTTTGGTGACTGCACATGGGATGGATACACAGGTGGGACAATCTCCAGACAACCCTCCTTCAGTTTCTGCCCATGCTTTGTCTCTGTATTTGCACCCATGAGTATTGTGTTACTCTTTCTAAGAAGGGCCAAAGCACCCACTACTTTGTTCATCCTTCTTCATGAGATTCCTAGGGTCTCTGAGTTGTATCTTGGGTATTGTGAGCTTTTGGGCTAATATCCAATTATCAGTGAGTACATACCATGTGTGTTCTTTTGTGATTTGGTTACCTCACTCAGGATGATAGTTTCTAGTTCCATCCATTTGTCTAAGAATTTTGTGAATTCATTGTTTTTAATACCTGAGTAATAATAATCCATTGTGTAAATGTACCACATTTTCTGTATCCATTCCTCTGTTGAAGGACATCTGGGTTCTTTCCAGCTTCTGGCTATTATAAATAAGGCTGCTATGAACATAGTGGAGCATATGTACTTGTTATACATTAGAGCATCTTCTAGGTTATATGCCCAGTGGGTCCTCAAGTAATGCTATGTCCAATTTTCTGAGGAACTGCCAGACTGATTTCCAAATTGGTTGTACCAGCTTGTAATCCCACCAACAGTGGAGGAGTGTTCCTCTTTCTCCACATCCTCGCCAGCATCCACTATCTCCTGAGATTTTGATCTTACCCATTCTGACTGGTGTGAGGTGGAATCTCAGGGTTGTTTTGATTTGCATTTCCTTGATGACTAAGGATGCTGAACATTTCTATAGGTGCTTCTCTTGGCCATTTGAGTTTCCTCAGTTGAGAATCATTGTTTAGCTCTGTACCCATTTTTAAAAGAGTTACTTGGTTGTTTGGAGTCTAATTTCTTGAAGTCTTTGTATATGTTGGATATTAGCCCTCTATCAGATGTAGGGTTGGTAAAGATGTTTTCCCAATCTGTTGGTTACCATTTTGTCCTACTGACAGTGTCCTTTGCCTTACAGAAGCTTTGCAATTTTATGAGGTCCCATTTGTCAATTCTTGATCTCAGAACATAAGTCATTGGTATTCTTTTCAGGAACTGTTCCCCTGTCCCCAAGTATTTGAGATTCTTCCCCACCTTCTCTTCTTTTAGTTTCAGTGTATCTGGTTTTATGTAAAGGTCCTTTATCCACCTGGACTTGAGCTTTGTACAAGGAGATAAGAATGGATCGATTTGCATTTTCTACATGCTGACCTCCAGTTGAACCAGCACCATATGTTGAAAATGCTGTCTTTTTTGTCCACTGGATGATTTTAGCTCCTTTGTCAAAGATCAGTGACCATAGTGTGTGGGGTTCATTTTTGGTACTTCAATTCTGTTCCATTAAGCTTCTTTTCTACCCTACAGAAACTGTAGTACAATTTGAGGTCAGGGATGGTGATTCCCCAGAAGTTCTTTTATTGTTGAGAATAGTTCTCACTATCCTGCTAATCCATGAGCATAGGAAATCTTTCCATATTCTGAGATCTTCTTCGATTTCTTTCTTCAGAGACTTGAAGTTCTTTTTTTTTTTTAATTTATTTTTTTATTGGAAATTTTATTTACGTTTCAGATGTTCTCTCCTTACCCCATTTCCCCCCTCCTCCCAGGGACTCACTATCCCTTCCCCCCTTCTCCAAGTTGGTGTACCCCCACCCACCCTCCCCGTACCTCACCTCCCACCCTCGAATATCCCACCCCACGATATCCAGCCTTCATGGGACCAAGGATCTCTTCTCCCACTTATATATAGCTCCCTTGCGTATATAGCTGGAGCCATGGGTCCCTCCTTAAGCACTCCCAGACTGGTGGTTTAGACCCTAGGGGCTCTGGTTGGTTGGTATTGTTGCTTTCCTCATGGTGTCGTGAATCCTCTCAACTCCTTCAGCCTTCACTCTATCTTCTCCATTGGGAACCCCATGATCAGTTTAATGGTTAGCTGTGAGCATTTGCCTCTGAGTATGTCAGACTCTTGCAGACTTCTAAGGAGACAGCTATATCAGGCTCCTGTCAGCATGTACATCTGACATCCACATCACGTCTACCTTTGGTGACTGCACATGGGATGGATATCCAAGTGGAATGGTCTCACTAGATGCTGAGAAAGCATTTGATAAAATTCAACATCCCTTCATGGTAAAAGTCTTGGAAAGATCAGGAATTCAAGGCCCATACCTAAACATAGTAAAAGCAATATACAGCAAACCAGTAGCCAACATCAAACTAAATGGAGAGAAACTTGAAGCATTCCCACTAAAATCAGGGACTAGACAAGGCTGCCCATTCTCTCCCTACCTATTCAATATAGTACTGGAAGTCCTAGCCAGAGCAATTAGACAACAAAAAGAAGTCAAAGGAATACAAATAGGAAAAGAAGAAGTCAAAATATCATTATTTGCAGATGATATGATAGTATATTTAAGTGACCCTAAAACTTCCACCAGAGAACTCCTAAACCTGATTAAAAAAAAAAAAAAACTTCAGCAAAGTGGCTGGTTATCTAGTTACAAAATCAACTCAAACAAATCAGTAGCCTTCCTCTACATGAAAGATAAACAGGCTGAAAAAGAAATAGGGAAATGACACCCTTCACAATAGTCATAAATAATATAAAATACCTTTGTGTGAATCTAACCAAGCAAGTGAAAGATCTGTATGACAAGAACTTCAAGTCTCTGAAGAAAGAAATTGAAGAAGATCTCAGGAAATGGAAAGATCTCCCATGCTCATGGATTGGCAGGATTAATATAGTAAAAATGGCCATCTTGCCAAAAGCAATCTACAAATTCAATGCAATCCCCATTAAAATACCAACTCAATTCTTTACAGAACTAGAAAGAGAAATTCTCAAATTTATTTGGAACAACAAAAAACCCAGGATAGCGAAAACCATTCTCAACAATAAAAGAACTTCTGGAGGAATCGCCATCCCTGACCTCAAGCTGTACTACAGAGCAATACTGATAAAAATGGCCTGGTATTGGTACAGAGACAGGCAGGAAGATCAGTGGAATAGAGTTGAAGACCCAAAATGAACCGACACCCCTATGGTCATTTAATCTTTGACAAAGGAGCTAAAACCATCCAGTGGAACAAGGACAGCATTTTCAACAAATGGTGCTGGTTCAACTGGAGGACAGCATGCAGAAGAATGCAAATCGATCCATTCTTATCTCCTTGTACAAAGCTCAAGTCCAGGTGGATAAAGGACCTTCACATAAAACCAGACACACTGAAACTAATAGAAGAGACGGTGGGGAAGACACTCGAATACCTTGGCACAGGGGAAAAGTTCCTGAACAGAACACCAATGGCCTATGCTCTAAGATCAAGAATTAACAAATGGGACTTCATAAAATTGCAAAGCTTCTGTAAGGCAAAGGACACTGTCAATAGGACAAAATGGCAACCAACAGATTGGGAAAAGATCTTTACCAATCCCACATCGATAGAGGACTAATATCCAGTATATACAAAGAACTCAAGAAATTAGACTCTAGACAACCAAATAATCCTATTAAAAAATGGGGTACGGAGCTAAACAAAGAATTCTCAACTGAGGAAATGCGAATGGCCGAGAAGCACCTAAAGAAATGTTCAGCATCCTTGGTCATCAGGGAAAGGCAAATCAAAACAACCCTGAGATTCCACCTACACCAGTCAGAATGGCTAAAATCAAAAACTCAGGTGATAGCAGATGCTGGCGAGGATGTGGAGAAAGAGGAACACTCCTCCACTGTTGGTGGAATTGCAAGATGGTGCAACCACTATGGAAAACAGTCTGGCGGTTCCTCAGAAAATTGAAGTTCTTGTCATACAAATCTTTCACTTTCTTGGTTAGATTCACACAAAGGTATTTTATATTATTTGTGATTATTGTGAAGGGTGTCATTTCTCTAATTTCTTTCTCAGCCTGTTTATCCTTTGAGTAGAGGAAGGCTACTGATTTGTTTGAGTTGATTTTATAACCAGCCACTTTGCTGAAGTTTTATTTTTCTTTAGTCAGGTTTAGGAGTTCTCTGGTGGAGGTTTTGTGGTCACTTAAGTATACTATCATATCATCTGCAAATAGTGATGTTTTGACTTCTTCCTTTCCTATTTGTATCCCTTTGACTTTCTTTTGTTGACTTATTGCTCTAGCTAGGACTTCCAGTACTATATTAAATAGGTAGAGAGAGAGTGGGCAGCCTTCTCTAGTCCCTGATTTTAGTGGGATTGCTTCAATTTTCTCTCTATTTAGCTTGGTGTTGGCTACTGGCTTGCTGTATATTGCTTTTACTATGGGCCTTGAATTCCTGATTTTTCCAAGACTTTTATCATGAAGAGATGTTAAATTTAGTCAAATGGTTTCTCAATATCTAGTGAGATGTTTATGTGGTTTTTGTTTTCCTTTGAGTTTGTTTCTATAGTGGATTACATTGATAGATTTCTGAATGTTGAACCATCCCTGCATTCCTGGGATTAAAGCCTACTTGATCATGATGGATGATTGTTTTGATGTGTTTTTGAATTCAGTTTTCAAGACTTTTATTGAGTATTTTTGTATCACTATTCATAAGGGAGATTGGTCTGAAGTTTTCTTTCTTTGTTGTGTCACCTGGAACAGCCCATGTTGTGCACCCAAGCTGCCTGTCTCTGTAGGCTTCCATCTCCTCTCTTGTTTGTTTGCTTGTTTGTTTTTTTAGACACGGGGTCTCCCCATGTAGTTCTGCCTGTCCTGGAACTCAAAGAGATTTGCCAGCTTCTGCCTCCTCTTTTAAGTGAGGAGACAAACTAGGGAGACAAATGTAAAGAATTCAGACGTAGAAGAAGATAATTAACTGATCAGGATAGGAAAGTAGACCATTGCCACAATTTTTCTTGAAAATTCTCTCAGGTGAACTCTAGGGAAATGGATTCAGAGACCATATAATTATGGCCCTCAATCTGCTTTTTACTTTTAGTGTTTTATTTTAAAATGCCATCAATACTAATTAGATATGATGCAAATCTCCATTCAATACATAATATTAAGCTGTTCCTGAAAGTGTTATACATTGTTTGCCATTAAGAATCTTTAGGGAAGAAGTGCTTCATTTTTACCTTTCAGGCAATATCTAATGTAAAAGAGAGCATAATAAAAGTCATAAAATATTTCTGTATTCTGGTTCAACTTCCTAATAACTAATCATGAATTACTGAGGAAAGTTACTATCTCTCTGAGCTACAGAACTGTTGTTGCTAAAATTAGAATAAAATGTCTAAATTCTCTGTCCTTGAGTATTTGTAAGAATCAATGAGAACAAATAAAATGATGTATATAAAAGCCTATTCTAAAATAAAACTGTGTGATTTTTAATGAGGTATTTTGAATTGAGTTAACACACAACAACAACAACCCTCAATATCAAAAGTATTTAACAAAAATCAAATTTTAACTTTTCTACATTACAAGAGAATATTCTAACTGTATGTTGCATATATAATTAGTATGATTTCTCTCTTTCCTTTCACTTCCTTTCTTTAGGTCAGGAGAACACACTATGCTGTACCTTTCTCAAGGCTTATAGCTTCAAAGCTGAAATAAATGCTCCTTTTCTCAATACCTTTTTCAAATTATCAGCATAAACAGGGTGAGTAAATGGTTATGAGTTGTGATTGAGGTTATTATAGTGTTTCCCACAATTCCTTAATGTCACACCTCAACATGGAGTTCCTGTTACTGTCACTATACTAAGCACCTATGTAGCTGGAAGCAGATCTTTATCATGAAGAGCACAAAGCTATACAGGACATTGGGTTTCCAGGAGTTGATCTGGTAAACGAGATTAAAACATTCAGAAAGATATTTACTGGCCCTTTAGATTGGGAATCTTCACTCTCATCTATACCTATTATCCTTAGGTTTGGTCTTCTCATTGCATCTTGGATTTCCTGAATGTTCTGTGTTAGGAGCTTTTTGCATTTTGCATTTTCTTTGACTGTTGTGTCGAGGTTTTCCATGGTATCTTCCGTGCATGAGATTCTCTCTTCTATCTCTTGTATTCTGTTGGTGATGCTTGCATCTATGACTCCTGATCTCTTTCTATGTTTTCTATCTCCACAGTAGTCTCCCTTTGAATTTCTTATTGTTCTATTTCAGTTTTAGTCTGGATGCTTTGTTCAATTCCTTCACTTTTTGTTGTGTTTCTTGAAATTCTTTAAGGGATTTTGTGTTTCTCTTAAGGGCTTCTACCTGTTACCTGTGTTCTCTTCAATTTGAAGGATTTTGTGTTTCCTCTTGAGGGCTTCTACCTGTTTACTGTGTTCTCCTGTATTACTTTAAGGAGTACTTATGTCTTCTTAAAATCCCATCATCATCATGAGAAGTGATTTTAATTCTGAGTCCTGTTTTCCTGTGTGATGGAGTATCCAGGGCTTGCTATGGTGGGAGAACTGGGTTCTGATGATGTCAGGTAACTTTGGTTTCTGTTGCTTGTGTTCTTTCGCTTGCCTTTCGCCATCTGGTTGACTCTAGTGTTACCTGTGCTCACTGTGTCTGACTATACCTAGGCACAGGGGAAAAGTTCCTGAATAGAACACCAATGGCCTATGCTCTAAGATCAAGAATTGACAAATGGGACTTCATAAAATTGCAAAGTTTCTGTAAGGCAAAGGACACTGTCAATAGGACAAAACGGCAACCAACAGATTGGGAAAAGATCTTCACCAATCCCACATCCGATAGAGGACTAATATCCAATATATACAAAGAACTCAAGAAATTAGACTCTAGACAACCAAATAACCCTATTAAAAAATGGAGTAAGGAGCTAAACAAAGAATTCTCAATTGAGGAAATCCGAATGGCCGAGAAGCACCTAAAGAAATGTTCAGCATCCTTGGTCATCAGGGAAATGCAAATCAAAACAACCCTGAGATTCCACTTCACACCAGTCAGAATGGCTAAAATAAAAAACTCAGGTGATAGCAGATGCTGGCGAGGATGTGGAGAAAGAGGAACCCTCCTCCATTGTTGGTGGGATTGCAAGATGGTGCAACCACTATGGAAAACAGTCTGGCGGTTCCTCAGAAAATTGGACATATCACTACCTGAGGACCCAGCTATACCACTCCTGGGTATATATCCAGAAGATGCTCTAACACATAACAAGGAAATATGCTCCACTATGTTTATAGCAGCTTTATTTATAATAGCCAGAAACTGGAAAGAACCCAGATGCCCTTCAACAGAGGAATGGATACAAAAAATGTGGTATATTTATACAATGGAATATTACTCAGCTATTAAAAACAATGAATTTGATAAATTCATATATAAATGGATGGAACTAGAAAATATCATCCTGAGTGAAGTAACCCAATCACAAAAGAACATACATGGTATTCACTCACTGATTATTGGATTTTAGCCCAGAAGCCTGAAATACCCAAGATTCAACTCACAGACCACATAAAGCTCATGAAGAATGATGACCAAATAGGGGAGCCTTCAGTCCTTCTTAGAAGGAGTAACAAAATACTCAAGGGTGCAAATATGGAGACACAGTGCAGGACAGAAACTGAAGGAGGGACCGTCTACAGACTATTCCACCTAGATATCCATCCTATGTGCAGTCACCAAAGGTAGAGGCTGATGTGGATGGCAGGATGTACACGCTGACAGGAGCCTGATATAGCTGTCTCCTTAGAGGTCTGCAAGAGTCTGACATACTCAGAGGCAGATGCTCACAGCTAACCATTAAACTGAGCATGGAGTTCCCAATGGAGAAGATAGAGTGAAGGCTGAAGGAGTTGAGAGGATTCGCGACACCATGAGGAAAGCAACAATCCCAACCAACCAGAGCCCCCAGGGTCTAAGCCACCAGCCTGGGAGTGCTTAGGGAGGGACTCAAGGCTCCAGCTATATAGGCAAGGGAGCTATATATAAGTGGGAGAAGAGATCCTTTGACCCATGAAGGCTGGTCGTCGTGGGGGGGGGATACTCGAGGGTGGGGAGGTGAGGTACAGGGGAGGGTGGGTGGGGGTACACCATCATGGAGGCGGGAAGAGGGGGGAAGGGATAGTGAGTTACTGGGAGGGATTGGGGGAAATGGGTAAGGAGAGAACATCTGAAATGTAAAAAATAAAAAATTTTACAAAAAAAAAAAAAAAAAAAAAAAAAAACATTCAGAAAATACTGTCCAGGAGTGGTTTAGTTCCAGCTAGGATCAGGGAAGAAATGAATTTTACTCATGGAAGTTTTAGTCTAAGATCTTAGCTTGAATCCACACTTATCCAAAAAACTGACTTGGAAATGTATTTTTCCTTATCCAAAAACACACATTCTTAGATGCTAAAAGTCCCAAGCTACCATGATTTTGTTGACTTCTTTATGTAATCTAAATCCTGAATTTAATGGAAAACCATAAGTTGCAATTGTATTTTAATCGACATGGTATACTGTTTTTATATTACCAAAAGGTCAAATGTCATTAACACCAAATTAAACTATATTCCAAAATAATATTAAAGAGTAAAACAAGATTTTTGAAATCGAACTCAATCTCTATATGTCTCATCCTCCTCTAAAGTTGAACCTCAGCTCAGAAAGAATAGCTTAAGGTTCTATAACTAACACATTTGTGACTTTCTCTACTTTCAAGCTAATATCATTCAACATATCAAATGCAATGTTGTAGACCTGTAATCTCTCTAATACGAAACAACTCGGGGGGTTACAGAAGGAAAAGGATCTCAAGTTTGAGGCCAGTTGGGATATAGAGTAAAATTTTGATGAGAAATGAATGAATATTTTTTAATTGAAATACAAATTTCTTGAAAAGCTATTCTAGGCTGTGCCTTTTCCATGAAGCTTAGTATATATTTGCCAAGGGCTCATAACACAAATAAATCCTAGTGGCTACTCAAATGATTGACAATTAAATTGTCCTTCCCCCACCCCAAATATATCAAGTTCAGACAACTAGGTAATGGCTGTTATAAAAAAAAAACTAATCTGATTTTAATTCAATATTTTATGTATATAAGTTTAAACATTTTCAGAAAAGATATTGACTTATCCATAAATTATACTATGCTTGTTTTAAATTTATTTTTTACATTTGTTTTTAGGATTAGTTTCTCCTTTTATCTGGATTTCAAATAACCTCCCAGTAGCCATGTCTTTGTTTGATAGTACAATGACTCTAAAGATAAAATATTCTAACATCAATTATTTAAAAATGAATTTTGCTAAGTAAATAAATTAGCTAATTACAAAAATAAGGTATGTGGATAATCTATGAAAATATAATAATCATTTAATCAATTTTATCACATTGTACATTTATATTCTACAAAGTCAATGCATTTCTGTCATAAAAATTTAGTATCTACTTTATGAAAAACAAGACATTTTACATAAATTTTCATCTTTTAGCCATATATCACCATCACTGACTCAAAAGTTTTGCTTTCATTCAGTTCCTGGTGTTTCTATCAAACACCATGAGAGACAAGATTGCAAATGTAATGTCAATTTTTGTTTTATTTCTATCAATCCACAGGAATTAATTTACTCCCCTTCTGAAGATGCTTTTTCAAGATAGTAGAATATGTCCAAGAGAAAAATAGCAGGGAATGGGAAGCCACCTTTGAATGTGTCTGTAAATATATACATATATAAGATTAGAGCTAAATGTCGAAATGCATTCTGGGGTTCTCAGTATCAGGAAGTCAAAGCCAGAGGATCTGTGGGCCCAGCAGCTCCAGGCTTGCCTGACAATACAATGAGATCTTATCTCATTTTTTTTTTCAAAATTCTTTATGTGTATTCACACAAAGAAACAGTCTTCAAAACATGTAACTTCATAAATTTAGAATACTACATGCTTTTCAACATTATAATCACATTAGTGTTAGTACACATATTGACATGAACAACAAGATCAAGAATTGAGATTTTCCTTGTTCTGTAATGATAGAATATAGTATGCTAACAGCATTCCAACTGATAAGTGTATTTTAGATCAATGGCTGTCTTATTTAAATACTGGGTCTCTCCATATCACTATTAACTTCATATTTATTTCCCTGCTATACAAATCATTTAATTTTTCTCAGTATCACTTTCTTACTGTGCCATGGGAAATATAAAACATATTCTTTTTTTAACCTTGTAATTGTGAGTGCCTGTTAATTATGTACAATATATTACAAGTTATCTAAGGGCAGTGATATGTAGGAATACCCAGAACTAAAATAAGTTTATACAAATAAATACAATTTTAAAAAGTAAATCAAGAAAAGGAAAAATGATATGATCTGTGTGCAGTCAAATATCCATTCACTAATGTGTTGGAAATCATATAAAACTATGATTAAATGTTACATAGTAGATAGATGATGTTCGGTTACCAGAGAAGAAAAACTTATTAAGGGAAGTAAGGGTTATTTGTGTTGGTGAAGGTGCTAAAATAAATGACACCACTTATTTAAGAATACACCAGATTTCCCAGCTCCAATTTTCAACCACAATGAAAATGAAGAATAAGGTGATTTGAATATGTTTGGCCCATGGGAAGCAGCATTATGAGGAGGTGTGGCCTTCTTGGAATGGGCGTGGCCTCATTGGAGAAAGTTCATGACTTGTGGGGATGGTCCTGTGCTCAAGGTCCTCCCAGTGGAGAAGAGACACCCTCTTCCTGGTTGCCTGTAGATGATAGTCTCCTTTCTGGCTGCCTTAGAGTCAAGATGTAAAACTCTTGGCTCCTGCAGCACCAAATCTGCCCACAGGATGTCATCCATCAATACTTCCCACCATGATGATAATGGACTGACTCTCTAAAACTGTAAGCCAGTCCCAAATAATGTTTGCCTTTATAGGAGTTGCCTTGGTCATGGTGTTTCTTCATAGCAATGGAAACTTTAAGACAAAGAGTGAGACTTTTCATGTTCTGTTTGAGGAGATCACTGGTTATAGTCTGCCATCATTTAATATTTACACAGAACGCAGCCTAAGCACTTTGATGTCACTAATTTTACAATTTAAAATGATCACATTATAAGCAACTGACAGTATATTGATTTCTGTACTGTAAACTGAAACAAAGTATGTCATATCATTGAACATTTAGAAATATGACCATTTTCTTGGGCCAAAATCAGTAAAAATAAGTTGATATTTTATTCTAAGGACATTGTAGAAGATATTTAATTTGACCTCAACATTTAAATAGTCACAATATTCATAATTCACTTAAGCTATACAATAATCTTAAAGGAAAATTTTAATTTCCTGATTATCCTTTTTTAAAAAAGATTTATTTATTTATTTTATGTATATGAGTATACTGTCACTGTCTTAGACATGGCAGAAGAGGGCATTGGATCCCATTACAGATGGTTGTGAGCCACCATTTGGTTGCTGGGAATTGAACTCAGGACCTCCGGAAAAGCAGTCAGTTCTCTTAACTGCTGAGCCATCTCTCCAGCCCTCATGATTATTCTTAGAGGAGGTAACATTTGGTTGTAATGTAAAGGAGTTGTTTTGTTAGATGTTAAGGCCTTCACTGGAGACCAGGTTGACTCACTCCTATGCAGTAGCCTGTGATACATCTCATCCATTTTTTCTTTAGTCATCCAATGAATTACTATGAATCAAATCCTACTATATAATCAAAATATAATCTTACTATATAAATCCAAAAATAATGTGCTTATTATCTAGTGTTTCTTTTTTTGTTTGTTTGTTTTTTTTTTGTTTTTTTTGGTTTTTCAAGACAGGGTTTCTCTGTGTAGCCCTAGCTGTCCTGGAACTCACTTGGTAGACCAGGTTGGCCTCGAACTCAGAAATCCGCCTGCCTCTGCCTCCCAAGTACTGGGATTAAAGGCATGCGCCACCACTGTCTGGCTTATCTAGTGTTTCTAATTTTAAAAAGAAGCACACTTGTTATTTATATATAGTCATGAAGTAGATCAAGACCTTGGCAACTTTCCTCAAAGATAAGGACAATAACTATGCAATATGCTATCTTCATAAAAACTAAAAATGTTCCATATAGGTAAATGTATAACATAACAGACAGAGAAGAAAAGAGAAATGTAGCAGGATATTCCCTCCACCCCCTGCTACATTTTACAATAAACTCGGTAATTTGGGAGGAGCTAATGTGGGAGGAGTAAGGAGAGGAAGAGGAGAAGGAAGAAGAGGAGCTAGAAGGAGAGGAGAGAGGTAGCAGCCATGGAGAACCACGCATGTATCAAGAAGAGTCCTGAGTACCAATTTTTACCTAAGGTTAGGTATTGGGTAACAACTCAAATAGTGTGGGCATATTGTTAATTGAACATTTCTAAATATATAAAGCCTTTGGATAATAATTAAGCATTAGAGTTTCATTTCTACTGGGTACTGCATAGATGGCAGGCATTGTCTGGGGTTCAGCCAAGCTTTGTGGAGACAGTGTGGTAGACTGGAAGAGCCATCTCCCATGCTGGCATCTCATGGGTGGCAGGGCCAGTGTTTCTGGCTGGCCTTTTCTAGCTGTGGCAGTGTAGCATGGCCTCTGGCCATGGAACATGGCGCACAGCTAAGCAGAGCCACCACTCGTTAATGAGCCCGAAGCACAGCTTTTTAAAATATTATCCTTAACGAGAAAGAGGAGGGGGACACAAAAGATGGTCTCAAAAGAGCTGTGACTATGTGATTACTTGCCTCAGCTCTTACCCTTCATTATAATTGCTGTCATCTTCATCCTTTTTTATATTTCTACTAATTAAACTACAACTGTAACAGGAATAGCTGCTTACACCACATTCATATAGTGCTACTAATAGAGTGTATAGCCTGAAGATTAAATAAAAATTTCTTCTGCCTTTGGCTTCTTACTCCTAAAGCAGTTTCCCCTGGTTTTCATGACACAAATTCCTGAATTTATTTATGTATTGTTTTTGTTTGTTTGTTTGTTTACATAGCTTCTAGAGTAGCATTTTCCTAACGTTGCATCACTGGAAATGATCACCTCTTCTCTGATACTGTCTTTCTCCATTATTTCAGATAATCACATGATGTTAGTAGCTCTTCTCTCCTCAGTTTTATGCCAAATCTCCCCATTCATCAAGTGTACATTTCCCCATCTCTGTGTAATTGTCCATTTGATGTCTTTGCAAACACACAGAAAATTCCAAACACACAGAAAAGCTCTCATTTACTCTCTTGACAGTTCTCCATTCTCTGCCTTGCTCTGTGCCCTGGAGATGACATAAGTGAATGGTATTGACAGATACCTTACTCTCAGGCTTACCATTTGCTTAGGCAAATGGGAATCCTGTAAATAAACTCAAAGGAGAGGAAACAAAAAAGCTTAGGGTATTATCCCTGAGACCCCCATCCCTCTACTTTAAACTTTCTTTTATTCAGAATTATCTCCTTGTAGATTCCAAACCACTAGAGATGCTTCTGTCCCAATTCACTAGTTATAATGTATGTTATCCTAGCTATGTCTAATCTGAAAGGACCACATGACTTTTTCCCTGCAGTTTTACATCTTGTTCACACCTTCAAGTGTGTGAATACTCAATGTTTTATGAATGTCTTATGTTTCAGATGAGTATGGCACTTGTTTGTCCAGACCCTGATACTGTCACTCATCACCTCACTGTCTCATTTACTTTACATCTCACTAACCTAGAAATAGGAATAGGAGTAATTTCCAATACAACTTTTATACTATGGTATCATACATCTTGATCTGACTGTTTGAACTTACCAAACTTACACTTTTTCAAACTTCACCACTACTCCCATTTCTAAGTACAAAAATTTGATGTAATATTCAACCTCTCTGAAATAAGGCCACAACATCTTTCTAAATATATTTCCCACCACCTCTTGTATTACTCAAATACATCTTGGGCTCCAGTTGCAATCAACTACACAGTGCAGACTGATTTCCTCAGCAGAACTTTGTTCTAGTCTTCTCTTCAAAGGTCAAATCCTGCCCCTCCATCCACATACTGCCCAAAGTGATAGAAATATGATCATATATATTATGTGATTTTTTTTCACTTAGGCTTTTGACCCTAGGTTGTGATATAACACATAGAAATTGCATGTTTGCCCAGCTATTATGTCACTATTTAGAATTTTGTAATATTGGTTATTAAAAGGAGGGACTCTCCTCACCTATTTAATCTTTGTATGTCATGTAGAGCAAAGGACACACAGAAATGTAATGTATAGATATTATCCACACATCACTTTGGAAGTTAGAAGAGTTTTGTCATAAAAACTAAGCTGAAATGTCAATTTCCAAAATGCCAAGTAAGAACTCAAGATAGCAAATAGTATCTTCTGACTTATGTGTTATGTGCTAGGTCACTGCTTCTCAGAATACAGGACAAAGCAAGAACAGAACTCCTAGATTTTATTTTAAATAGTAGTAACATACACAGATAAGATCCAGCAGGTTTCCCTTTATTTTTCATATTGCTTATTCTTTCCAAATTCAGGTAATTAATGACTTGTTTTATATAAGAAAATAATTAATATTAGAGATTTTAGAGATTGAATAGGAAGTCTGACTATTGTTTAATTACCAGTTCAGTCAGTCATCATTAAATAAGAATTTGAAGACTACCCAATATGCCCAATATGTAGAATCAAAAAATAATACATAACGGCAGCATTAAAAATATCTCTAGGTAACTTACATTACAGTTGAGAAAACATAGTTTCAACACCTTCCCTTGGAAATAAAGAAGTGTAACAATGTCTACTTTACTATTTATTCAATACAGCACTGGAAGTCTAATACAGCAATCAAGCAAGAAAAAGAAGTAAAGAGTAATTATTGGGAGAAAAAAAAAAAACAAGTCAAATTCTAATTATTTTCAGATATCATGATTTCATGCATAGAAAACTCAACCATCCACCAAAATTGAATCATCAACAACAAACTGTTAGAACTAATTAAGTCATAAAAGTTTTAGAATATCAAATCAACACACAAAATGTTGTAGCATTGTTAATCCGAAATAACAGATGACTGAAATAAAGAAAGAAATCTCATTCAGAAACTCTATAAAATAACTTAACTCACCTAGAAATAAATTGAAATAAAACACCAAAGAAGCAAATAAAAGATACTCACACCCCTGCAAATGTAAAGATATCTTGTGTTCGTGGACTGGAAAAATCAACATCATTTAAAAATTGACACTATCCAAAGTAATCACAAATTCAATGTACTTCCTATCCAAACATTAATGGTGTTATTCACAGAATTTGAAAGTAATATCCTAAAATTTGTATAGAAAGGAAAAAAAGAGAGAGAAAGGAAGCTCACTAGCGACTAGTTATAGCAATCTTTCCAAAAGGAATTAAGAAAGCATCATATTACATATACATTCTATGAATATTAAGTCAGGTAGTAGAATGCCTTCTTTCTTTTATTCTTTTGGAAAAAAATATTATTACAAAAGTTAAAAACAAACACAGAAAACAGATACATAGACAAGTGGAATAGAATAGAGCAACTAGAAGCACATCTACACTTCTATAATCAACTGATTTAGATGAAGATGCTGAGAATACATACTGTATGACTATTTTTTAAAATGTGGTTAGGGAAAGTGTGTTTCCACAGAGAAAAAACCAGTCTCCTGTTTCTTATCAGTTATAAAAACAGCTCAAAATGTATTAACAATGTTTAAAACCAGGAACTAAAAGAAACTAGAGGAAGTGTCAGGACACTAGAAGAGATGAACATTTTTTATTATCAAGAAACCAGAGACTGCCCAAAGACAACTGAAAATACACAAAGATTAATCAAACTAAAAGGCATCTCTTCAGGAAATTAATGACTGATAAAGACACAACTTACAGGGAATGAAAACATAATTGTAAACTACTTATCTTGTAATGATGGTAAACATTATCTGGTAAAGAATACATAACAAATCCCCAAAATCAACCCACAGTAATAATAATAAAGTCTGGTTGGGAATAGTTCAAAGACCTAAAGAGACATTTCTCAAAGAGAAAACACCAACTAGCCAATGGTCATATATGAACATGTGTGACATCACTAGACACAGGAAACACACAGCAAGACCACAATGAGCTAACGCCTTGCCTCAGCAAGAGTGGCTATTAATAAAAAGATAAAAATTGGCAAGGTTGTAGAAAGGAAACTCTGACACACTGTTCTTGGGAATTTAAATTACTACTATGATTATGGAAACAGACTAAAGACTCTTACAAATGATAAAAATAGAACTAACATCTGATACAGGACTGGTTACTCACCAAGGAACATGAAGTAAGTATGTCAAATTGATGTCTGCATTTTCATACTCATCGTAGCACTACTGAAAATAGAAAGGAAATCAAAACAACTCGAAGGTCTGTCAGCTAACCAATGGATAAAAACTGTGGTACATAGGTGAAATAGAATACCATTTAACATTTTAAAAGAATCAAGTTATTTAGGGCAATATAGCTAGAACTGGAGAATGCATTAAGTGAAAAGTCAGATAAAACTTTATCCTGTAGCTGTAAGCTATCAGCTACATTAAAATGAAGCTGAATATCTACTTCCCAGCTACCAGTTGTCAAAAATTATTTGAAGTGCATGATATATGTAAACTTCATACTTTGTAGGAGAGTTCATATTCACAGAAGTAGCTGCTGATGCTCCGGATGAAGTGTGGTCCAAATCAGTGATAGGAACAGCAAACAAGGTTTTCCTGTGACCCAAAAGACGGAGTGACTGCTATTGAAGAAGAGTCATTTTGTTCTAGACCAAGGCGAACTGGTGAGAGGAAGTACAAGTCAGTTCCCTGATACATTGTGGATGCCAATTTGAGTGTTCTCAACTTGGTTATTATAAAGAAAAAAGACACAACAAAACAGAATAGGAACATTACTATTACTGGACCAATGTATATGCAGTGCCTCAGTGGTTGGGATCTAAAAGAAGTAGCAGAATTTAAAAACTATTCAATCTGTCTAAAGAAGATAATATCGCCAATAGTTTGTGAGACATTCTCTAATAAAGAAAGCTAAGAAGCCCAGATCAAGCAAGCAAGGATTCATCATCTCATCACTACATATGTTCTACTGATCAAGTTTTGTCTTTTATTCTCTATGGTAATGATAAGTGTGGATAAAACCTGGTGCCTGCACATAGCCCCTGGGAACCTGCTGTCAAATTAATTCTGATTGGTGAGTAAAAATGCCAAGAGCCAATAGCTGGGGAAAAGAGAAATAAGTGGGGTTGAGGTCTGGTGGGCTTAGAGGAAGGAGGAGAGGGGAGGAGAGAGAGAGGCAGCCATGGAATAGAAGAACATTAGGAGGGAGAGAGCTGCATGGGGTAGGAATAAAGAAAACGTGACTCCCATGACCTGCTAATTGGAGCCAAGAGAAGCCCAGATGAAACATAGTAAATAGTAAGTGATAATTTGGGTTATCGTTAGGAAGGCAGATTATAAAACATGGAGATATAAGGATCTGCCCAGCTATTGTGCTGCCTAAAGCATATTTAAAAATATAAAGGCTGTGTGTGTGCTTCATCTGGGAACACAAATGGTTTAAGGTGGGTAGAAATCCTACATTGGGAATTTTAAATATTATTTACTACATTCCACAACACAAATACTGACATATTACTATGAAGAATAAAGAAATGCACTATGAAAAATAAGGAGGAGGCTTTATAATATATTAAACTTTTGACCAAGAGAATGAAGATAGCCAAAGCAAAACACCAAGAAGAGATAGACTTTGTCCTCTCTGAGTCTGAGTCCAGTTAAAAATATGTCTTTAAGAGTATCAAATAAATGATTAGACCTTAAAAGGGGGAACAAGTACAGAAAGACACACACCATGTTATGTCATTCATATGTGAACACTAAAATGTTGACCTCCAGGAAATTGAGTATAGAATGATGGTTACCCAAGGCTAGGAAGAATAAGTGTTAGCATGGGAAAAGGTTGTTCAATAGGTATGTATGTATAGTTAATTAAGAGGTAAGATAGGGTGATTACTGATAGCAGCAATTGAAGAAGTTCGAAGAAAAGATTGTTTTCACCACAAAGAATGATAATGTTTGAGGTGTTGGGTATGTTAAACCTGAATTAAATTATTAAACAGTGGTAAACAAATGGTAAACAGTGGCAAATGCATATGCATTTAATTTTGTGGATCAGCTTTCCTTATATACTGAAGTATCCTCATATATTTATAGAATCTCCCTAAACAATTCAGTAGGAAATGCATGCAAACTATCAATTTTCAGGTGAGAAGATTTTTTTGTTTTTTATCATCCAGAAATTTACTGCTGAGCTATTGTTTTCCCAAGAACACTGTCCACTGTTCCACTTGTCTCTTTTGATCACTATAGTAATGTCTTCTAGAAATTAAGAGTGTAAGATATTCTATGTGACTGTAGGAAGTCTTTTTTAAAAACATTCTCACTTTCTCAGCAACAAGAAAAAGTCAGTAAAATATAACACAAATATACACAAAATATATATATATATATATATATATATATATATAAAATATGAAAGATACTCTCTTTAGATTTTACATCATTTTGAATGGAGAGTCTGATGCTCCAGAAGGATAGTAAATCGAACAAGAACTGACTAACTGCTTTCTGTATCTCCCCTCCCTGCAAATGTTCACAGAACTATATATTTGGTGCCTTGTCCAATCAATTGTCTGGTTCTTAACCTTTAGTTCAGAAGACCAATGCGGTCTTTGTTTAGAAATACGAAGTTCCTCAACATGGACCAGCTTTCAGTTATGTGTTCTGCTTCACAGAGAAGGGATACAAAGCTTGCCTCTGTGACGTACAGATCCAGAAAAACTTAATTGAATGCCAGGCACAGTGAGATCTCAGAGAGGCTTCTCCTTCAGCTGAATGACCTTCAGTGACTCCAGCCGCCTGAGGCCAGACCTGAAAGAGCATATGATTCTATTTGTGCCTAGTTACTGAGAATAGCTCACTGGAACCTTCAGTTTTTATCTAACCTGGAGAGTAATCACCACTGTCTGTGGTGTTATAATGACACCAAAAGCAGTATTTAGTTTCTCCTGCGGAGTTCAAAATGTCTGAAGTAAAAAGAAAGATGTACAGAGATAACTGCAAGACATGAAGTGGGAGATTATTTTTAAACTAATTATCAGATGAGAAAAAGAAGACAGTACCATTTCTAAATGCTGGGAGTGAGAATAAATAAAAAGGCAAACTAACATGTACTAGATATAACCATAACTACAGCAGAGAAAAATAAATCAGTGAAATGAAGCACACCAGAGAATGTGCCAACCGAGAAAGGAGCAGAGGCTTGGCTGACATTTCTATCTAGTGTGTGAGCCTCCCTAAATCCCTTTTCCTGTGTGTTTTCATCTAACACTTGCCTCAGAGGACCAATTCTACAACATGCTGTAAAAACAAGAAAGGAGAAAAGAAGTGAATGGCCAGAGCTAGTGATAATAAGAGCATAGGCACAGGAAACACTTGGAGATAGCATATTCTTATAGGACAGAACTCTAAAGATATAAATCCATCATTTTCATCAACCTATTGGAACAAAGGAAATGTTGAAACCTGAGTGTTGGCTATTGATATTTCAGCAGAAATATTTGTTCTTTGCCTTTAGTTCCTGAAAGAATAGCTTAACTAAGAATGAAACAAAAATAGGAATTTGCTGTCATTGGTGACAAAATCACAAGGTCTTATTTGTGCATAGCTATGACTGCAAAATAAATTTAAAGTCCTCTGCTAAATACAAAGTCAAGGTGATGGTGTCTTGCTGGCGTTTTGACATCACAATGGTCTGTATTCATGGTCTCTGACTTTGCCTGAAGTTCCTACCTCTATCCTCAGACATCATTTCATATATAGATCTAATATATATCTAATATATCAGCACATTTATTGTGTATTTGCAGCTCCAGACTGTGAGCCTACACACTTTTCAGCACTAGGAACTAACAGCATGGGACTGTATGTGCTGGTAGATTGGTAACTCACTGTTTTGCATACTGCCCTTTCTATGGAAACCAGTATGATTAGTCTCACTTTTCATCAAACCTTGTAGATTGCAAATTGTTCAATGACAAAACCATCTAAGTCCAAATTAACTATTACACTAGAACACTATTAAGAACAGTTTTGGCACCTGCACATGGTCCTCTTGGCTGAGGTAGACACATAGCTGGTCTGCTCCTGTGGAGACACAGTATCCTGAGCCCTCCTAGAGAAGCCACTGCATGCAGAGCAGCCATTCTAGAGGAGTCCCTCCACTCAGACTAGTGAACAGCTAGCTGGTCTGCTACTAAGAAGACACCATATCCTGAACCATCCTAGAAGAACCACTGTACTGAGAGCAGCAGGATTTCAGGATCCCAGAGGTAGCCTGAGTCCCAGGAGTTCCTTCCACCCAGGAGCTTAGGATCACAGGATCACAGAGACATCTGGACTCTGAGGAGATCTGACACAAGCAAGATAACTGAAAAGATAGACTCCAGTCAGACACAGTGAACGCAGGTAACACTAGAGTTAATCAGATGGCTAAAGGACAGCCCAAGAACATAAACAACAGAAACTAAAGTTACTTGTCATCATCAAAATCAGTTCTCCCTGGACACCTCATCACACGAAAAAGCAGGATTCAGAAATAAATCACTTCTCATGATGATGATAGAGGATTTTAAGAAAGATATAAGTAACTCCCTTAAAGAAGTACATGAGAACACAGGTAAACAGGCAGAAGCCCTTAAAGAGGAAACACAAAAATCCATTAAGGAATTGCAAGAAAACACAACCAAACAGGAGAATGAATTAAACAAAACCATCCAGGATCTAAAAATAGAAATAGAAACAATAAGCCAGGCAGCGGTGATACATGCCTTTAATCCCAGCACTTGGGAGGCAGAGGCAGGTGAGTCTCTCTGAGTTTGAGGCCAGCCTGGTCTACAGAGTGAGTTCTAAGACAGCCAGGGCTACACAGAGAAACTCTGTCTCCAAAAAAAAAAAAAAAAAAAAAAAAAAAAAAAAAACCAAACCTAAAAAAAAAAATAAAGAAAGAACCAATAAAGAAATCTCAAATGGAGACTACCCTGGAGATAGAAAACCTAGGAAAGAGATCAGGAGTCATAGACGCAAGCATCACCAACAGAATACAAGAGATAGAAGAGAGAATCTCATGTGTAGAAGATACCATGAAAACATTGACACAACTGTCAAAGGAAATGCAAAATGCAAAAAGCTCCTAACCCATCCAGGAAATCCAGGACACAGTGAGAAGACCAAACCTAAGAATAAAAGATACAGATGAGAGTGAAGATATCCAACTTAAAGGGCCAATAAATATCTTCAACAAAATTATAGAGGAAAACTTCCCTAACCTAAAGAACGAGATGCCTATAAACATACAAGAAGCCTACAGAATTCCAAATAGACTAGACCAGAAAAGAAATTCTTCCCATCACATAATAATCAAAGCATCAAATGCACAAAACAAAGAAAAACTATTAAAAACAGAAAGGGAAAAAAGTCAACTAACATATAAAGACAGACCTATAAGAATTACACCAAACTTCTCACCAGAGACTATAAAAGCCAGAACATTCTGGACTGATATCATACAGACCCTAAGAGAACACAAATGCCAGTTCAGAACTGTACCCAGCAAAACTCTCAGTCACTATAGATGGAGAAACCAAGATATTCCATGACAAAACCAAATTTACACAATATCTTCCCACAAATCCAGCACTTCAAAGTATAATTGATGGAAAAGGCCAACACAAGGAAGGAAACTACAACCTAGAGAAAACAAGAAGTAATCTTCCAACAAACCCAAAAGAAGATAGCTACACAAACATAATTGTACCTTTAATAACAAAAATAACAAGAAGTAACAATCATTTTCCCTTAATATCTCTTAACATCAATGAACTCAATTTCTTAATAAAAAGTCATAGACTAACAGACTGGATACATAAACAGGACCCAGCATTTTGCTGCATACAGGAAATGCACCTCAGTGACAAAGACACACACTACCTCACAGGAAGAGGATGGAAAACAATTTTCCCAGGAAATGGTCCCAAGAAACAAGCTGGAGTAGCCATTCTAATATCAAATAAAATCAACTTTCAAACAAAAGTAATCAAAAAAGATAAGGAAGGACACTTCATACTCGTCAAAGGAAAAATCCATCAAGATGAACTCTCAATTCTGAACATTTATGCTCCAAATGCAAGGGTACCCACATACATTAAAGAAACTTTACTAAAGCTCAAAGCACACATTGCACCTTACACAATAATAGTGGGGGATTTCAACACCCCACTCTCAGCAATGGACAGATCATGGAAACAGAAACTAAACAGAGACATAGTGAAATTAACAGAAGTTATGAACCAAATGGATTTAACAGATATCTATAGAATATTTCATCCTAAAACAAAAGAATATAACTTTTTCTCAGCACCTCATGGTATCTTCTCCAAAATAGACTATATAATTGGTCACAAAACAGGCCTCAATAGATACAAAAAGACTGAAATAATCCCTTGCATCCTATTAGATCACCATGGACTAAGGCTGGTCTTTAATAATGACAAAACCAATGGAAAACCCACATGCATGTGGAAACTGAACAGCGCTCTACTCAATGTCTAGGTCAAGGAAGAAATAATGAAAGAAATTAAAGACTTTTTAGAATTTAATGAAAATGAGGAGACATCATACCAGAACTTGTGGGACTCCATGAAAACAGTGCTAAGAGGCAAACTTATAGCTCTAACTGCCTACAAAAAGAAACTGGAGAGAGTATACATTAACAACTTAACAGCACACTTGAAAGCTCTAGAACAAAAAGAAGTAAATACACCCAAGAGGAGTAAACTGCAGGAAATCATCAAACTCAGGGCTGAAATCAACCAAGTAGAAACAAAAAGAACTTTACAAAGTATCAACAAAACCAGGAGCTGGTTCTTTGAGAAAATCAACAAGATCGATAAACCCTTAGCCAGACTAACCAGAGAGCACAGAGACAGTATCCAAATTAATAAATCAGAACTGAAAAGGGAGGCATAACAACAGAAACTGAGGAAATTTAAAAAATCATCAGATCCTACTAAGCTAACTTACAAACTTGAAAATCTGGATGAAATGGACAATTTTCTAGACAGATACCAGGTACCAAAGTTAAACCAGGAGCAAATAAACCATCTAAACAATTCCATAACCCTAAAGAAATAACAGCAGTCATTAAAAGTCTCCCACCAAAAAAAGCCCAGGATCAGATGGTTTTAGTGCAGAATTCTATCAGACCTTCAATGAAAACCTAATACCAACTCTCTTTAAACTATTCCACAAAATAGAAATGGAAGGAACACTACCCAGTTCGTTCTATGAAGCTACAATCACACTCATACCTAAACCTTACAAAGACCCAACCAAGAAAGAGAACTTCAGACCAATCTCCCTTACGAATATCGATGCAAAAATACTCAATAAAATTCTCACAAACCGAATCCAAGAACATATCAAAACAATCATCCATTATGATCAAGTGGATTTTATCCCAGGAATGCAGGGATGGTTCAATATTCAGAAATCAATGTAACCCACTATATAAACAAAACTCAAAGAAAAAAACAACATGATCATTGTTAGTATTCTGTCTGAACTCCACCTCCACAGTTACCTGGCAATGGCCAGGTATGCTCCTCCCTACAGTTATAAAAGGGGATATCTGGCCCCTCCTCTTCCTCTTGTTCCTTGTGACCTGCTCGCCTGCCCCCCTCCCTTTCCCCTCTCTCTCCACATGGTCATGGCTGGCCTCCACCTCTCTCTGTTCTCTCTCCTCTTGCTCTCTTCCCTACGCCTAAATAAATATTCCCCTCGTCGAACCCTCTGGCCTGGCATCATCTGATCCAAGCTCCTGCTCGTAAATATCAACAATGGTGCTGCAACTTAGATACAAAGATTTCGGGGACCTCAAGACCCGTGCAGCCACCGGCTCAGCTCGGGCTGCTGTGACCTACGCCATGTGAGACCTACTCCATGTGGCCTGCCGCAACTGCAACTCCACCTCTGCTGCTCCCACTACTACTCCACATGGACTTCATCTGCTACCAGCCATCATGGGGCGCGTAAATTAACATCTGCTGCCTCGAGCCCTTACCGCAGCGACTTCTCTGCCACAGCCATAGCAGCTCCGTTCCTGCCACTGCCAGTCACCACCTTCACCATCTTCACTCTGCTGCCATTCCTGCTGCTGCCAACTGTGTGAATTTCCACCACTGCTGCAAAACTTCCACCTTGTGAGCTGTGCCTCTGCAGCCCCCACATGGTTCTCTGTCATGTGGGATGGGTAGCCAGACAGACTCATGGTTCCACCTTTCCTGCCTTTCCTGTTACCAGACCACATACACTCTTAAACACGCCTTATTAATTGGTAAGGAGCTTCTGCTTGGTGGGAGGGACCCCAGACACCTAGGTAGTGTCTGGCCAACGCTTCCTAGACTAAGGGGTTGGCTTTCCAATGCCCCAGTCCATATGACTGGCCTCTAGCCGACCTACAGCTTTGGCCCATTGTGTGATTTCTTCTCCGAAATAGCTTCCCCCCAGCTCTCACAGCTGTTGAAAACCCTGGTACTAGGTAGCTATTTTCTGGCAGACTCCAGGAGCCCCCATAGCTCCCGGGTGGTCTCATGATGACCAGACCACTCCGGCCCTGTGCTAGATTCTCATTATCAGTACTTACTTCTCTCGGGATGCTGATTGAAGATTGATAACGACCGACGGTCATGCAATGGGTACAACGACTTTGTACAATAAGTCTAAATCCAGTATCCTCTAGATAACAGACTAAATTAGCCATTTAAAGAGTCTTAACACATATTGCCTGCAGTCTGGTAAATGGAAAAATCCTCTATGTTCGACTATTTACCTACCTTCATTATATTTCTTCATGTGTTCTCTCCCTGCTCACCACCCCAGGTTCTCTTAGCATTAAACCTGCTCAATCCCACACCTCTTTCTAATCTTTCTTTTTAATTAAACCAGAATGGGTGAATTGCTGAGACTCTGATGGATGTCTGCAGGTTTCTATCAGACCAAAGGTTATCCTCACTCACTAGCCTAGCCTAGACCTGGTAAGCTTCCCCATCCCTCACTGGTCAGAGTAACTGAGCCACGTGGTCCCAGGAAAGATTTCTTGATCTAGAAATGAACCTTGTCCTTCCCTGAACCTCATTCTAGGATGGTTGCCCTTGCTTAAGACACTTCCCCTTTCCTCTCGAGACAGTTTTTCATGGCTGAGTACTCCAGGCCAGGCCTGGACCAACTGTCTGCCTCAGGAGCACTGGCTCCGGTTCTAATCCCAGTTTGTCTCTTTCAAAGGGTTAGCCTTTTGCGTGCTTCTCCCCCCCTTCCCCTGTCATCTGCAGCCATCTAGACTTAGTTCCCTCAGTTTCCCAGAAGCAGCAGTTAGTCCAGGACCCTGCTGCCTCCTTCCCCCCCTTCGCCTCCTCTGTGGCCGGTCCCAATTTGCCTGATGGTCTTAGCTCTGCTCTGGGTCTTCTCCTTCAATCCTGCCAGGGACCCTTTCTGAGACTTGCTTTGCCACGTGCGCAACCACCTGCACAACTTAAATGTTGCTGTGATATGGGGCATGCTTGCTTTTTTCCTTGCTCACTGTAGCTGCCTGTCAGAGGCACTGGACAGCAACTTCCGGCTGCTAGCAGGAAGTCCAGCCCTGCTGCTGCTGCTGCTGCTGCCAGCAGACCTGATTCTCAGCTCCTGCCAGCAGTACGATCATTTACCACTGTTACCAGCTTTCTTATTCTGGTCCTAGCCAAATGTTTCTTTGCTAAGGCTCTTTCCGACCCCATCTCAATATAGTTTTAATACTGCTATTGAATTCTATTCAGTTACAACCAATCCTTATAGGCTCTCAATCTTGTCAGAAGCCTGTTAATAAATAATACATTTAAGCTTATGGCCGACAGACTTCCCAAAGCCTCTCTAACAGTTGATCCTAGATGGTTTCAGAAGACTTGAACACCAGACTCCTAGAAGATACAGCCTGGATTGTATGCAAACAAACACAGTGGACTAAACTGGATACTCAGAGTCAAATGACTTGGCTAAGTCAAACTGAAGTAAGTCATTTCTCATGTCATGTGTATCCATTCCACAGAGAAAAAACCCTGCGTCTTCTGTGCTTGAAAGCCAAACTGACTTTGCCCAAGAGAGTATGGAAACCACGGGAACTATTGGCTAGTTGGCTAGAGGACACTGTCATTTTTTAAATTAATATATAACTGGTAGATTGTTGTTTACTCTTTCTCAGACTTCTGACTACATTGACAGCTAAGCTTTCACAGATGTAATCTGTTACCTCATTATCTAAACTCAGTTGCCACCAATTGAATGCTTCATATTTCCTCTTCTTGCTATCCCACTGTCCTAAGTTATCTGAGTTCCTATGAACTTGCCTAACTGTTTTATTAAACATTCCACTGTACAATCCAGCAAATGTTCATCTTAAAGACTGCTTGTGTTGTTAAACTCATGCTGTTATCTCTTTTGTAAACTTATAAGCTACAGGAAACCCACTGAGATCTACCTCTCATGGGCCAAATAGATGCCATCCAGATAAGTACATCTGCCTAAAGGTCCCACTTACTACCTATCACAAAGGGTGGGATCTCTCTGGGTTTCACATGTACATCTTAGAAAAATTTTCTTTCTCCCAAGTGTGCTTAATCTTATTCCCTATATCTTGTCAAGTCCAGGTGCATCCAGGACAGCTCCAGAGTTCAGATGCTCTATCTCCTGTCACACACACAGCTGCTTCTACTGGACCTGTTCCTTCTGGCCTATCCTCAGATGGCTCCACAGACCCTGGACGGCAGGACCAGACAAACATCCCCCACGCCCAGGTTCCCCTAAAGACATGTTGCCCCCAATGCCAGCAGGAAGTAGCCAGATATCACAAGGACCCTATTCCTGCTGTGCCGTCACCTTTTTCTAAAAAGGAGTATGTTAGTATTCTGTCTGAACTCCACCTCCACAGTTACCTGGTAACAGCCAGGTATGATCCTCCCTACAGTTATAAAAGGGGTTGTCTGGCCCCTCCTCTTCCTCTTCCTCCCTGTGACCTGGGCACCTGCAGGTTGTCTCTGCCCCTCTCCCCTTCCCTTCCTCCTCTCTCCACGTGGTCATGGCCGGCCTCCATCTCTTTCTGCTCTCCCTCTCTCCCCTCTGTTCTCTTCCCTCCACCTAAATAAACCTTCTCTTCGTGGAACCCTCTGGCCTAGCATCCTCTGTTCCAAGCTACTGCTGCGTAAATATCAACAATCTTCTCACTAGATGCTGAGAAAGTATTTGAGAAAATTCAATATTCTTTCATGGTAAAAGTCTTAGAAAGATCAGGAATTCAAGGCCCATACCTAAACATAGTAAAAGCAATATACAGCAAGTCAATAGCCAACATCAAACTAAATGGAGAGAAACTTGAAACAATCCCACTAAGATCAGGGACTAGAGAAGGCTTCCTACTCTCTCCCTACCTATTTAACATAGTACTGGAAGTCCTAGCCAGAGCAATTAGACAACAAAAAGAATTCAAAGGGATACAAATAGGATAGAAAGAAGTCAAATATCACTATTTGCAGATGATATGATAGTATACGTAAGTGATCCTAAAACTTCCACCAGAGAACTCCTAAACCTGATTTAAAAAAAAAAAAAAAAAAAAAAAACTTTAGCAAAGTGGCTGGTTATAAAATCAACTCAAACAAATCAGTAGCCTTCCTCTACATGAAAGATAAACAGGCTGAAAAAGAAATTAGGGAAATGACACCCTTCACAATAGTCACAAAAAATATAAAATACCTTTGTGTGAATCTAACCAAGCAAGTGAAAGATCTGTATGACAAGAACTTCAAGTCTCTGAAGAAAGAAATTGAAGAAGATCTCAGAAGATGGAAAGATCTCCCGTGCTCATAGATTGGCAGGGTTAATAATAAAAAATGGCCATCTCGCTAAAAGCAATCTATAGATTCAATTCAATCCCCAAAAATCTCAACTCAATTCTTCAAAGAGTTAGAAAGAGAAATTCTCAAATTCATTTGGAATAACAAAAATCCAGGATTGGAAAAAATATTCTCAACAATAATAGAACTTCTGGAGGAATCACCATGGATTAATATAGTAAAAAATGGCCATCTTGCCTAAAGCAATCTACAGATTCAGTGCAATCCCCATCAAAAGTCCAACTCAATTCTTCATAGAGATTGAAAGAGCAATTTGCAAATTCATTTGGAATAACAAAAAACTCAGGATAGGCAGAACTATTCTCAACAATAAAAAAACTTAAGGGGGAATCACCATCCTTGACATCATGCTATTCTACAGAGTAATACTGATAAAAATTGCATGGTATTGGTATAGAGACAGGCAGGAAGATCAATGCAATAGAATTGAAGTCCCAGAATTGAATCCACACACCTATGGTCGCTTAATCTTTGACAAAGGAGCTAAAACCGTCCAGTTGAAAATGGATAGCATTTTCAACAAATGGTGCTGGCTCAACTGGAGGACAACATGTAGAAGAATGCAAATTGATCCATTCTTCTTGTACAAAGCTCAAGTCCAAGTGGATAAAAGACCTACACAGAAAACCAGATACATTGAAACTAATAGAAGAGAAGGTGGGAAGAACCTCAAATACTTGGGCACAGGGGAAAAGTTCCTGAACAGAACACCAACGCCTTATGCTCTAAGATCAAGAATGGACAAATGGGACCTCATAAAATTGCAAAATTTCTGTAAGGCAGAAGACACTGTCAATAGGACAAAATGGCAACCAACAGTTTGGGAAAAGATCTTTACCAATCCCACATCCGATAGAGGACTAATATCCAATATATACAAAGAACTCAAGAAATTAGTCTCCAGACAACCAAATAACCCTATTAAAAATGGGATACAGAGCTAAACAAAGAATTCTCAACTGAGTAAATTTGAATGGCCAAGAAGCACCTACAGAAATGTTCAGCATCCTTAGTCATCAGGGAAATGCAAATCAAAACAACCCTGAGATACTGCCTCACACCAGTCAGAATGGGTAAGATCAAAAACTCATGTGATAGTAGATGCTGGTGAGGATGTGGAGAAAGAGGAACACTCCTCCATTGTTGATGGGATTGCATGATGGTGCAACCACTCTTGAAATCAGTCTGGTGGTTCCTCAAAAAATTGGACATAGCGTTACCTGAGGACCCAGCTATACCACTCCTGAGCATATACCCAGAAGATGCTCTAACATATAACAAGGACATATGCTCCACTATGTTCATAGCAGCTTTATTTATAATAGCCAGAAGCTGGAAAAGAACCCAGATGTCCTTCAACAAAAGAATGGATAAAAAAAAAAAAAAAATCTGGTACATTTACACAATGGAGTATTACTCAGCTATTAAAAACAATGAATTTGAGAAATTCTTAGGTAAATGGATGGAACTAGAAAATATCATCCAGAGTGAAGTAACCCAATCACAAAAGGACACACATGGTATTCACTTACTGATTATTGGATATTAGCCCAGAAGCTCGAAATACCCAAGATTCAACTCACAGACCACATGAAGCTTATGAAGAAGGAATACCAAGTGGGAGTGCTTTGGTCCCTCTTAGAAGGAGTAACAAAATACTCAAGGGAGCAAATATGGAGACAAACTGTGGGACAGAAACTAAAGGAGGGGCTGTCTGGAGACCTTTCCACCTGGGTATCCATCCCGTGTGCAGTCACCAAAGGTAGATGCTGATGTCAGGAAGTGCATGCTGTCACGAGCCTTATATAGCTGTGTCCTTAGAGGTCTGTCAGAGTTTGACATATTCAGAGGCAGATACAGCTAACCATTGAACTGATCAAGGGGTTTCCAATGGAGGAGTTAGAGAGAAGACTGAAGGAGCTGAAAGGTTTGTGACCCCATGAAGAGAGCAACAATACCAACCAACCAGAGCTCCCAGGGTCTAAACCACCAGCCTGGGAGCACTTAAGGAGGGACCCATGGCTCCAGCTGTATAGGTAAATGAGGATGGCCCTGTTGAGCATAGGTGGGAGAGGAGATCCTTAGTCTCCTGAAGGCTGGACACTGTGGGGGCATTTTGAGGATGGGGAGGTGGGAGAAGGGGGATAGGTAGGAGCACATCCTCATAGAAGCAGGAGGAGGGGGGATGTGATGGGCTTCCTGAGCGGGACGGGGGGGGGAATCAGGTAAAGGGATAACACCTGAAATGTAAATAAAATATCCAATAAAAATAAGAAATACAGTTTTGCAAAGTTGTGAAATACTCCAAAATCATGCAAAAATAAACATCAGTTACTTTAATCTAATTACTGAGTGTTATCATGACAGAAGTACAACATTACCATTGAAAATATAACCTGGAATACAATGAATGTATAAATTTTCATGGTTAAACCTGAGAATCATGTGGGCTGAATTTATAATCCTGAAATACAGCATAACACAGCAAAGAACACTTCAGTCACTTAATAAATAGTGTCCTAAATATGAATGTTATTAACATCACATTCAGAGAAAAATAAGTCTCATGAGTTGGCTGTTTCAAATGTTTTGCTTCAAGGACAAGACTTGTAATGAAAAAGTGAGATGATAGTATGTGTATATTATTAAATTCATAAGAACAGATACAGTGCTTTATCTTAGCCGAATGTCAGGAAGCAATGGCATGTGGATTCTATGCTATGTTACCACAGTTAGCCTTATAGAATTTCTTAAATTATAGTCTATTTAATTCTTTTAGTCTTGTTTGTTGATATAGCATGTACATGTATAATATAGTTTACATTTTAAAGGTACAATTCTATTATCAATGTTTTCTGTCCTTAAAATGTATAAAATTGTATAACCTTCATCCAAAACAACAAGCAAAACAAATCTGTGCCCTATCTGCATGAAATCTATTCATACCTCTGTTTGATTTCTCCCTCTCCTCCTGTTGCCAGACAACATTTATTTGATCCTGGTGTGTTCCATTTTTAATGTGTCATATAAATCAATCACCTAATACATAGTTATTTCCAACTAACTTTCACTCAACATGATTACTGTCTTAGATATAAACATATCAGTACATGCTTCTATAATTCATTTCCCAGTGTGCCTGAGAACTGTTCCTTTTGTAGATAGACTATAGTTTGTACATCCATCCTCCAGGTGAAGAACATTTGAGTTATCCAAATTTTGACCATTACAAATTTATATTACATTATAGTTATATGCTTTTTGATGCTTTCTATTGAATGATTTCTCTAAAATTTGGAATTCTGGGAATACAGTAAGCATCCATTCCACCTCACAAACAATGTCCTAGTGTTTTTCACAATGATTGTGGTATTTTGAATCAGCAGTTGTACTGGAGTTCAAACTGCAGGGATAAAGTTGTAGCTCATAGGTATGTTGTATGCTTTTGCTCAATAAACAGAACCCAAACAGAAAAATATCTTAACTGTTCTGTTTTTGATAACACTATTGCTACATTTCTTGTTTGCATTTTAACCATTCTAGTGACCATATAATAGAATCTAACTATAAATTTGCAGTACAGTAAGAATAAATTAAAAGTAAATTTAATTGTATAATTTGTTTGTCATAATTATCTCTTTGTGAAACATATATTCAAATACATTATCACGTTTGAAATTAATTGGTGTTCTTACTAGTGCCTTTAAAAATTCTTTTTATAGTCTATATACTGCTCTTTTAGAAGACACGGATTTGGAAGTCTTTTACCCATTCCATTGCTCATTGTTTAATTGAAACAAGTTTCATGTGGATGTAGATAACAGCAAGAAGTTTCTAGGACCCACACTTTTCGGATTACCATACCAGAACCCATCACAGCTTTGTCTCTTCAGCCCTGCCTACCCTGAAGAGTCAAGAAAATAAATGGCATTACCTTGTGAGAATCTGTGATGAGGTTTACTTTATAACTTCGAGATTGGGCTTGTAATACATATGTGGGATTTTTATTTGTTTAGATGCAAAGCGTTGTCACGAACTCGCACAGGACTAGCGGCACACAGGACTTCTGCAGCATAGCTTGTAATGTATCTTGAGAGCGAGATCACAAGCTTTCCGGTTGGAGAGGACCCAAAACGAAACCTTCCCTAATAGAGTTTAACGTTCGCTCGGAGTGGTAACTCTGATAGGTTCCAGACTCTCGGCCATATGAATGACTGAGCAGAGCACAGCAGGGGCGCACACAGGACATAGCACATAGTTTCCATAGGCAATACGAATAGTTGTACGGACGTCGGCGATCTGTGATGGTGGACGCTCCAAAGCAGTTTTTTATAATTTGAGAATGTAAAATAATTTGAATGATAGTTTTGTTGTCAACTAAAAACAATGATCAATCACTCGCTGTGATTGATAAATATTTATTTATGAGGCATATAAAGAAATATGGAAGTGTGAACATTCATATATACCAGAACTCAGAAAACACCAAACTCTTCAAAGAAATTCACTTAGCATTAAGTAAAACCAAGTCTCTAATGATGATGGCCTTCTAACTAGCCATTTGAATTCAATTATTTGTCAATAAAGAGTTCAGTATAGAGGAAAGGTAAAATTTAAAGTAGAGTACTTAAGACGAGTACTACATTAGAAAAATTCAAGAGCACATGAAGGTGATATAAAAAGCAAATGAAAAACTGAAAAAAAAAAAAAAAAAAAAAAACTAAGACATGTGCACTGGAAAGAGCACCCTCCAAAGCAACACTTGGAAACATGGTGGAAACTGGGGAGTAGAATGCTACCACATGCCACAAAAGCAACAAGAAAAACGTTAATGTACACAGGAAGTAGCTTGATTGATGTACAAGCTATCAGAATCTCTTAAAATGAAAAGAGGATCCAGGCTGAAACATATCTCAACTTCTTTCTGATTGTAGATTTTATCAATAAGCAGTGAGGAATGTATAAGCAAAGTGAGCAACACAAAGATTAGTATGACAAGCTGGGCTTACACATAAAGAAGTGAGAGAAAATGCAGGACAAAAGGTTTTGTGAAAGTTTTCAAGAATAATCAATGTACTCATCCCAAAAAAAGAAAGGAAGGAAGGAAGGAGGGGAGAGAGGGAGGGAAAAGGGAGGGAGGGAGGAAGGGAAGGAAAGAAGAAGAAGGAAGAAAGGGAGGGAGGAAGGGAGGGAGGGAGGAAGGGAGGGAGGGAGACAGAGAGAAAGAAAGAAGCAAGCAAACAAACAAACAAACAATGTTTCTAAGATTGAACCAAAAACAGAAAAAGAAAAGAAATAATTTAAATCTTATACTAGGGGGGAAAAAAGCAGAGGGGCTTAACACTACTATATCAAAAATAAAATAAAAAATAAATAAAAAAATAAAAATCCTAACTTGTGATTGTGGCCATCATTCAGTGGTAGTGAGTTGGCCTAAACTGTGCAAAGCTATGGAACATCAGCAACTAAAAACACTAACCTGAAATTGCAGAGAAAAAGCCTAACAGAATCTGGGAGATAGTCCATAATGGCAACACAGGCCTAGTTTTCATCATGAGCACTTCAATATGTATGTCAGTTTCTTTTATGATCTTTAAAAGCAAAATACTCAAGGTAGGCCAGTTATCCACAGTATAATTATTTAAAACATTAAGATGATAAATAATACAAAGAGAAAAATTAACATTTATCAAATATCTGTTATATCTCTGGTCATCTCATTTAACTTTTGCAAGACTTTTAAGTCAATATTGTTATTCATATTTTAAAAAATAGAGTAACTAGGGAGGTTCTTTTTCTTCTCTTTTATTAGATATTTTCTTTATTTACTATTTCAAATGTTATCCTTTTCTGGTTTCTTCTTTGGAAACCCTCTACCCATTTGCCCTTCCCTGTTTCTATGAGGGTGCTCCCCTACCCACTCTTGCCTACCCACTGTGGCACTACCCTACATTGGGACATCGAGCCTTCACAGGACCAAGGGCCTCTGCTCCCATTGATGTCATACAAGACCATCCTCTGCTACATATGCAGCTGGAGCTATGGGAACCTCCATGTGTACTCTTTGGTTGATGGTTTAGTCCCTGGGAGCTGGGCGGGGGGGGGTTGATATTGTTATCCTATGGAGTTGCAAACTCTTTCAGCTCCTTTAGTCCTTTCTCTTCTTCCACTGGGGACCCAGTGCCCTGTCCAATGGTTGGCTGTGAGCATCCACCTCTGTATTTGTCAGGCTCTGACAGCCTCTCAGAAGATAGCTTTATCAGGCTCCTGTCAGTAAGCACTTCTTGGCATCTGCAATAATGTCTGGGTTTGGTGACTGTATATGGGATGAATCCCCAGGTAGGGCAGTCTCTGGATGGTTTCCTTCAGACTCTGCTCCACACTTTGTCTCCATATTTCCTTAGGGAGTCGTTTTATAATCAAGTCAGTAATACAACTGCAAACCAGAAAAGGAGCCTTAAAGGTCCATGTTTTCTGCTCCTCTATTATAACAAATATATGATGGACATTAGGATTATTACAACATTTTTTTTCTAGAAATCTGGCCTAGGAATAAAGGCATACATTATAAAATTTGTAAGATTTATCATATGTTTGAATTATTTTAGATAGTTTATTTAGACAGGAGAAAACAGACTATTTAAAATATAGAATTAGGAAGAAATGATGCTGTTGACAGTGGTCACCACTTAGAATATGGAAAATGTCAGTTGTCCATTTAATAATTTTTATATGTACTAGTGTTTTGTCTACATGTGTATATATGTACTGCATACAAGCCTGATTTCTGAGGAGATCAGAAGAATTAGCTTAGAGACAATTATGGTGAGCCATGATGTGATGGAAACTGATCCTGGGTGCTCTGCAAGAAGAAGTACTCTTAACTGCTGAGCCATCTCTCCAGTATCAAAGTCCCATTTGAAAAGAATAAGAGTCAGCACTATTGCTCAGTCAGTAAACATGTGTACTGTTAAGCCTGTTGGTACCAGTTTAATTCCTAAAATCCAAATGGTGGACAGCTTAAACCTACTTCCAAAGTTTTCTTCTTACTTTTGCACACACACACAAATAAATGAATGACCAAATGAATGGATGAATGAATAAGAAATAAATAAATAAGTTAATCAGCATGGAGAATATTAATCCTTAAAATTTGACATAAACCAATTAAATGAATGAACGTATCATGCTGATTTCATCATTTTAGTGTCTTAAAAATTATTCCAGGGTCCTACAACCATGACACAAGGAATAGCTATGACTTCACACAGCTTCAGTGTAATAACAAACACAATGACTTTCCCCTGGACTGTGCACACCCTGCTATGGGCACTGCTGTACATATAACAAAACCCTGAATCTTCTTAATAGTCCAGGCAAGTTGGATTCATATTAGGTGGCTGACACCAACAGTCTGACTCCAGAATTCTTAATCTGAGTTATTGTACTACACTGGGAGAGTTGGGCTTTAACATATATCTTTGAAAGAGACACACATTCATTCCATAAGAATATCCAGGTTGTGGCAAGTGAGATGGCTCAGCAGTACATAGCACTTATCACTTTTGCAAAAGATCTGGGTTTGTTTTCCAGTTCCCAAACACAGTAACTCACAACCACAGGCAACAACAGTTCCAGGATATCCAATGCCCTCTTTCTGCCACTGCAGGGACTGGCCATGCTCTTGATTCACACAGATACATACAGGCACATTAAATTTAAAATAATGTTTTTTTTAAAAGGAATTCCTAAGTCAGAGTTAATATTTTAAATAAAAATGTGTACTAAAATAAAATGTAGAGTAAGAGTAAGGCCATTAGGACAAATGCAGGGTATGTTCCAAGCCATTTCTAAAATTAATTACTTAGTATTTCTAGTAATTCTGTAACTTATTATCCAATAGACTCATTTTCATACCAAATTGGATTTAGTCTTGATACTTGTGACTAGAAATCTCAACAAATAATAACTGGACTACAGTATTTTGTTGCAGTATGGAAAGTAAGGTTCAGAAGATTATGTTGTGACAATAGAGTCAGTGTCTGTCAGTGATACTCCTTCCAATGGCATCAAACAAGTTAATGACACACATGAATGCCTTAATGTTTACTTCAGGGACAAATATCCAGAGGCTTTCTCTGAGAAAAATGATGCTTATAGCTCTTAAGACTTTAGTATTCATGTGGCAAAATTCCAAATGTAAGGTTTGGATAAGAAATTTGTTGAAATATGATGTTTATAGTTTTAACAACTCTTTTTACCTAAGAATTATTGATGAAAAAAGAATGTCTAGATACAGGGATAAGTAAATAAAATACTCCAAAGGAAACAAAGAGGTCCATCCTGTACACACAGCTCTGTCAACTGGTAAAGGCTTCTCTTTACAGTGGGGTTTTCCCCTCCATTGTTTATTATACTCATTTCTTAACTGGAGAATTATCTTCTAAGAGGAAACCCATGCTCAAGCCTTACTATCCTCTGCCTTCATTCAGTATGCTTAGAAGGTCAAGCACATCATTTAATAATTCCATGTGCTGCTTTGAGCAGCTGGAAAGAATTAGAACTGTTTGCTCAGCTGATTATTAAAAAAAAGCTGGACTCAGAATAGACAACACCAAAGTGATGGTAATATGCCAAAAGTCCTAGAATTTCTATGAGGAAATCTTAGTGTTTGATTGTTTAAAAACATTTTCATCACAAATATACCTAAGAGGATGGGCATGATCCTTTATACTGTCAGTGACCCAATCAGAGTCACAAGCATCATTTACCACCATCACTGCACAACCTTCTAGCAAGTTTATGGACTCTTCTTACTCTTCTATCTCTATCTGCATAGAATATCACCAAGAGTAGCTAGGTGGGTCCTGTAAAAACCTTAGTTAAACAATATCGCTTTCTTCAAAACCTTGCAGTATCTCTCAGTTTCACACTGAATAGAAGCCTTTCTAAAAGCCCATAAACCTCTGAATGCTACAACTCCCATTTAGCCTGCTAACCCATTCCCCTGACTTGTACTTATTCAGTTCACTCCACTTAAGGTGCAATGATCTCCCTTCTGGTATCTGAACTTGCTGAGTGTACCCTACCTTAAGGCTTTTGGATTTTGAATTCACTGATGCCTCTATCTAGTTCAGATAATTGCATACTTATTTCATGAACTTCAAGTATTTAACTGACCCGTAAATCATATCCTGGTCTTCTTGTTTAATTCTGCAACAACCCCCTTCTTTCCACCTGGCACTCTTGACTGCTTTTGAAATTTTTTAACATGTGCTTTTTTAATTAACTAATATCTTGATGAATAGTTAAAATATTTGAAAATTTTATACCTATATACAATGAATTGTAAGCATAATGTTATCCTCCCTTATCTCCCTCCCATTCCTGGAACCCATTCTCTTCTTTCTAACTAGTCTTCCTCCTGTTGCAAGCTCATGAGTACATCATTGATGTTTTATCCAGAAGATAACATTTTATAGGACTTCTACTTATTCCCCAACTTTTATAAGATGCTGGTAGAACCTCTCAGGGAACAGTCACATCAGGCTCTTGTCAGCAAGTGCTTGCATTTGGGGTGGATCCCTAAGTGGGGGTCTCTGGATGGCCTTTCCTTCAGTCTCTGTTCCACTTTTTGTCTCTGTCTTTTCTTTGGGCAGGAACATTTATGAGTTAAATTTTGAGATGGGTAGGTGGGCCCATTCCTTAACTGGGGGTTGTGCCTATCTACTGGAGGTAGATCTACAGGTTGTATCTCCCCATTTGTTTGGTATTTCAGCTAAAGTCATCACCACTGGGTCATGGGAACCTGTCACTTCCCTGGATTCTGGGACTTTCTAGTGGCCACTGCCAGTTCCCCATTCCCCACTGCTACATACCTCCATTCAATTTCCTGACCCTCCATACTTCTCTCCTGTCCCTTCCAATACCTGATCCTCTCCCTCTTTTTTCCCTCCCCTTCCTCTCTTCTTCTTAGGTCCCTCCTTCCCCCTATCTCCTGTGATTATTTGTCTTTCTGTGTAGGATTGAAGCATCCACACTCTGGTCTTTCTTCTTCTTAAGCTCCATATGGTTTGTGGGTTGTATTGTGGGTATTCTGAGCTTTTAGTCTAATATCCACTTATCAGTGAGTACACACCATGTGTGTTCTTTTGTGTCTGGGTTAGCAAACTCAGGATGATACTTTCTAGTTCCATCCATTTCCTTGAAAATTTCATGGAGTCATTGATTTTATAGCTGAAGTTCTAGCCAGATCAATTAGAGAACAAAAGGAGATCAAAGGGATACAAATGGGAAAGGAAGAAGTCAAAGTATCACTCTTTACCGATGATATGATAGTATATATAAACAATCCCAAAAATTCTACCAAAGAGCTCCTACAGATGATCAACAACTTCAGCCAAATGGCTGGATATAAAATTAACTCACATAAATCAGTAACCATACTCTACTCAAAGGATAAAGGGCCGAGAAAGAAATTAGGGAAATGACATCCTTCTCAATAGTCACAAATAATATAAAATTTATATTATTTGGTGTGACTCTAACCAAGCAAGTGAAAGATCCGTATGACAAGAACTTCAAGTAGCTGAAGAAAGAAATTGAAGAAGACCTCAGAAGATGGATATATCTCCCATGCTCATGGGTTAGCATGTTTGACATAGTAAAAATGGACATCTTACCAAAAGCAATCTACAGATTCAATACAATCTCCATCAAAATTCTAACTCAATTATTCAGAGAGATAAAAAGAACAATTCTCAAATTCATCTGGATAACAAAAGTCCAGGAGAGTGAAAAACATTCTCAACAATAAAATAACTTTTGGAGAAATCACCATCTCTGACCTCAACTTATAACTACAGAGCAATACTGATAAAAACTGCATGGTATTGGTACAGAGACAGGCTGGTAGATCGATGGAATAGAATTGAAGACCCATAAATAAACCCACAAACCTATGGTTAGCTGATTTTTTGACAAAGAAGCGAAACACCTCCAGTGGTAAAAATACATTTAAAACAAATGGTGCTGGTTCCAATGGAGGTCAGCATGCAGAAGAATGCAAATCGATCCATTCTTTTCTGCTTGTACAAAGCTCAAGTCCACGTGGATCAAGGACCTCCACATAAAACCAGATATTCTGCATCTGATAGAAGAGAAAGTGGAAAAGAACCTCAAATACATTGGCACGGAAAATTTCCTGGACAGAACACCAATGGCTCAGGCTCTAAGATCAACAATTGACAAATGGGACCTCATAAAACTGAAAACTTATGTAAGGCAAAGGACACTGTCAATAGGACAAAATGGCAACCCACAGATTAAGAAAAGATCTTTACCAACCCTTCATCTTATAGAGGGCTAATATCCAATATATGCAAGGAACTCAAAAAGTTAGACTCCAGAGAACCAAATAGCCCTAAAAATATCATATGTTTAGCCTACTAAGAATTTATCCTGTTAATTGAAGTGAGGTCTTTTACTAAATAGAACCTTAAATCTCCAAGGTGTTAATGTCACTTTCAAATAGGCTACATGTAATCACATCATGCCTTTCAGGTAAAGAAAGAAATGGGATTTTGTTCAATTGTATTTAAATGTTTACTTTGCTCTCTCTCTCTCTGTGAGTGTGTGTGTGTGTGTTGTGTTTTATTTCTAAAAGCAGTAATATGTTTACTTGAAAGGCCATAGGGTTTGAAAATCATTAATATTTCTAAAGTTAATCTATCTTCTCTTGATTATTTTCTATAACTATTCCCTGTTCTTTCCTTCTCTCTTTTATGCTGCCTAGAACAACTGTGAGTGTTTCAGCATCAGTCATGGTTGAACTAGCTGTGTTCTAGCATTCTAAAGTCTGTTTCCATATTTCCACCTGACAGTAAGATATTTATTTGGGGTATGTCCTGAGGCAACCTTAACAAAGAAATGCAAAGTAGTCACAAATATCTGAATCTTTGATTAAAAATTACTGTAATAGCCTTGGTCATATGACTTGTCATAGGTTCATTTTCTAGACTTTGATTAGAAAATGGATCCATATACTGTTGCAAAAGTGTCATTACATTTATTATAATAGATGGCACTTATTTAGCCTGGTTATGAGCTGAGCAAGTTATAAACATCCTATCAGATTCTAACACCCTCTGATTATGTTGTGTTGTTATCCCCATTTTACAGTGGAAAGACTAAAACACAGATAGCTGTGACAGCAGAGGCATATTCACAGAGATCTCTCCAACTCTAAATCTTCATTGCCATATTGGTCTCTATAAGTGGTAGAATGGAGAGAAAAGGATATTTGCAAAAAAGGATTATACCTTTTGATGATTCTCAAGTAGCATAAACTCATTTCAGAAAGAATGAACACATTCATTTGAGGGAAAAAATCATGGGAAATGCTGTTCTTTTTTATAATACTAATTTTTACATATGTTAATATAACTAAGTTCATAGGGAAATTTTTTATTTTAGGTGACTCATTAAAGAATCTAGAAATAATACATAAGAGATATTGGTTCTCTGTTTTTATTAAGTAATAACACTGGGTGATATAATTTCAGAATTTAGTAACATGTTTATTGCTGAAAAAGATTTTCTTTATTAATACATGGGATATGTAATGTCCCTCCATCTCTTATATCAATTACTTTAGTGGAGAAAATTGAGATATATTTAGGATTTTCCCAAGATAGCAAGTGTTAGAGTTGGACATTAAAACCAACATTCTTTTTACCAGAATACTCCTAAACACTGTAAACACTGTAAACACTGATAGTGTTCTTCTGAAGTGTGATGTGACTTCAAAATGTATACCTGATGCTTATACAAAGTCACATCTTAGACAAAACAATTGTAGTTTAGTTTTTGTAACATAGTATTAGTTGCTTACCATGCCTTTTATTCATGATGGCCTGGGTGGTTGGGCAATACAGTCATTGCTGCTGCCAACACCAAGTGAGAGTATCTCACTGTATATTGCTAACTCAAAAAGAAAAATAAAACTGTGACATTGGAAGTAGGGATTCTTAACTTTGCATAATGGCCATCTCACAGTCAAAACTCTGACGCATAATTGTTCCTGTCTCAAAGAACTGCAGGGATGGAAATGGAGAGGAACCTGAGGAAAAGAAGTGGGATCCAACTCAAGGGGAGGTCCCAAGGCCTGACACTATTACTGAGGCTATGGAGTGCTCACAAAAAGGGACCTATCATGACTGCCCTCCAAAAGACCCAACAAGCAGCTGAAAGAGTCAAATGCAGATATTTGCAGTCAACCAATGGACAGAAGCTGCTGTCCCCTGTAATTGACTTAGGGAAAAGTGGAAAGAAGCCAAGGAAAAGGAGGGTGACCCTTTAGGAGGAAGAGCAGTCTTAATTAACCTGGATCCCTGAGATCTCTCAAACACTGGACCGCCAACCAGGCAGCATACACCAGCTGATATGAGGCCCGCAACACATATACAGCAGAGGACTGCCAGGTCTGAGTTCAGTCAGAGAAGATGCACCTAACCCTCAATACAAGGGTGGCCTCACGGAGTTTAGAGGTCTGGTTGGGTGGGGGTTGAGAGATGGGGAGACAGTCATGTGGGGAGGAGGTATGGGATGTGGAAGAGTTGAAAGGTGAACTGGGGCTGGGGGTATAAATTCTAGAGTATAAATAATAAATAAGTGATTAAATTAAAAAGAAGAAATATTTGAAAATAACAAAATCTAAGTCAAATTATAGAACTCAAACAGTCTATAGTTCACTTAAATGTTTTATGCACCTGTATTTACACCCTACTGTCCTGCTTTAGTAATTAAAAGACTACAGAAAATTGGGGCTACCTTAATCATTAGCTAGATTATGGTTTATTAATTCAGAAGAACTGGCTTAAGGTCAGCTTCATGGAAAAATTTAAAAAAGGTGATCTGTTAATGAGAACATTGGCAATATTCTCACCTATATATTCATGAATAACTGAACCACTGGCAAGATATAAAATGGTGAAGATGTGTCATTTGAGGATGAGAACCCTATGGCTACTTATTCTCTCCAGTTTGACTAGCTATAGATATACTCAGATACCCAGACAGAAGAGAAGTAACAGAGGAGAAGGAAGGGTTGTAGAGCCAAAGGACTATGCCTCCTGTACAAACTTTCTCTTCCATACATGATAGGGAAGCTGTACAAATCAAATATCATCATTATGGTTACCTAAAAAATATGTGCTCAATGACAAAGACAGTTAACATGCTAACATGGTGTGGGGACGTTATGTACGGTCTCACACCTAAGTGAAGAACTTCAGTCAATGGATGCTGAGAAAAGGAAAATCAGTTTTCAATAGTAATGAGTAGAAAAGTTACACAAACTCTAGTGGTTATCTCTAAACACATGTACATATGAGCTACACAACACACACACATATGGGGAGTAAAAGGGGTAGAATCAATGTAAATATAGTATTCATCTCTGAAATAATCTTTTTAATTCAAAAACTATATTGCATATTTCTATATAATTCTTTGTGTCCAGAGTTCAAAGCCTCATCATTTATTAACAATTCATTATAACAAGATTGTATTTCCCTTTGGATGTGAATTTTTCAGAATATTTAAGAAAGATTCAGAAACCTAAAACCTTAATGAATGACTAGGAGGGATAAGAGGACAAGAAACACATTTGTCCTTTAATTCTTATTCTCAGGTACTAGGGTGGGATAAGACTAAGCAAAAATGTTCTCAAGGAGGTAGAAAGTGTTAACCTCAAGAGTCACTCTCCCCAAAAGGAGAGGACTGCTACAAATACAGCAGTATGGATGTCATCAACTTTGCAAAACCCCAGCTCCCTGAATTTACCATCTAATTCCTGTCTCTCTTAGGAACCTTCACAAAACAGAAAATAAAAACAAAACCACAAACTCTGTGCAAAATGCAGCTCTTGGAAAACATTCATATCTCTGCTACTTTGAACCAAGTTCCCTTATTCTATTCTTTCTGAGAAGAAGAATAAATAAATCTTACTGTCATGACTTCAGGAAAGGATTAACATATCTAGGACACTGAACACTGGGCCAGCTCCAGTTCATCCTTGATTTTGTTTAGCCTAGCCATGCTCAAAATATAACCTATAAGTACTATCCTTTTCCTCATGATTCTTACTAAATATTTAACAAAATATCTCTTGTTGAATTTTTTAATAGTAAATATTTTTGAATAAATATTACCTTTTACAAGCTTTGAGAATAGAAAATATATTTTATTAATACCATTAGCATTAATTGTTCATGAAGACCTTTTGTATGAATAAATTCACTCAAACATTGTTTATCCATTACCAATAGTTTAATTACCTCTCTTACTTGCTTATGTGCAGATAGCAAACTCCTAATAAAGGCAGAGAATATATTGAGTAATTACAGCAACATAAAACAGAAAAAAACACTTGCAGGGTGGGATTATTCAGTCCGGCTGCCTTCACTCCTCTAATCACATATAATAGCTCTGTTCCTGTCAGCAGTGACTTGTTTGTGTGGACTTTGTCTTAAATGACAAAGTGGAGTATTTGAGCCCAGAGAAAACAAAACAGGGACTATTTCAAAGAGAAACAGAGGAATCCTGGGAGCAGATGGAAGGATTAGAGAAAGAGAAATGGCACTATGGCAGTGGCTGCACCTGTCAAAATTTGGCTCAAAACTGTGTTCCCAGTTGATCTGATTCTAGAGTAAACAGAAGGACCCATGAAATACTGATCCTGACACTTTAAAATTGTGGATTTTATGGTTTGCTGCTGCTTCTGCTAGGCTGCCTGTTCCATTCAGCTATGCTGAATTTACATACCTGGAAATGGCATCTCTTGTCAGAGAAAGTACAATGCCCACAAAGGCCAATTTAGCTCAAGGAGACCAAAGACTGACAGTGAGCACACACAGCATTAGAAGATTTAGAATATAATAGAGGAGAATAATGGAGGAAGAATATTGAGCAGCCAAGTAATCAGTGAAACTGACAAATTATTAAAAACACTCCTTATGTATGAACCTTGAACAGTAAAATTTAGGTTAAATGGGCTCTGTAGTGCAATATGAGGTTTGAGTTTCTATTAAAAAATAGTAATTAAACACTGGGCTTCCTATCTTAGTGGAGTCTTGTGATAAGGACTCTATGTATATAAGAGAAAAGGAAGGGACTGGGATGATCTATAAATGGCCTAATAGTCTTAGATCCCAGTTATATCCGTGACAACCTCAGCTTCCACTCTCTCCATTATCCTACTACTATGTGATTTACATAGAATTCTGAAGACCTTGTATCAAGATTCTCTAGTAGTCATTGATTTGCCAACTCATTCTTTTTTTTTTTTTTTTTTTTTTTACCAGTTTAGTGAGCTAAAAAAAAAGAAAAAAGAAAAAAGAAAAAAACCCAAAAGGGAAGAAAATATTGGGTCAAGTATTTCTTCACAGCTTTAAATTAATCTATGAATTGACAAGAAAAGAAGAAGTGATAATGAATGAATGCCAAGCTCCCCAAGGTTGCTGGGAACCTTAAAGTCAACTTTGCCAAATCCTGACCCATGTAGACTTCTATTTTCGTAACTATACATTCAGGTGTAATGAATGGCCCGATGGAGTCTCTAAGCTTTTACAATATAAAAAGACCTTCATTCATAAAGCTGTATCTCAAAGGACTACATTTTCTTTGAAAAGATGTGGATGAGTTCAAAACAGTCTAACTCAAACATACATCCTTTGAGAAAGAAATGGTCCATAACAGGCATAGAAAGAGAATTGCTGTGACTTTGAGAAGGGAAAGCACCTTTATGAATGTGTAACCATGCCATTGATTCTGCCTCACCTCATCTTACCTGTTCACTTGAAAACCCAAGCAATATTTTTAAGTGCTTTTTAGCTGGGTGTGTATTTCACTGATTGAATATGTGCTTATAATGTTTGTGAGTAACTGGATTTTCTAACATGTAGACAAGCACACATATACACAATACTTATACATACTACATACAACACATCACACCACACATATAATACCACACACACACACACACACACACCAAAAGCAAATACCACATATGACATATCACAGTCCACACATAACATCTCCACACAGGCTCACCCCACAATGATTTTAAATGTTTTCATTATAGAACTGGTAGAAAAGCTGGCCATCAGACAGAGAATAAGTGAATGTAAATGGAACATGGACACCACAATCCCTCCTCTCAAGATTCAGGAGTCACTATGGAAGGAGAGTCTGAAAGAACGTAAGGGCTAGAAATGGTAGATGAGTACAAGAAAATGATGTTTCTTGGACATAGCAGGACAACTACACATATGAACTCAAAGTGTTTGCAACAGCATTATGGTACCTGTGCAAGCCCAACCTAGACAAGATTAAGACATAGAAAAGAATTTTGGATGCAAATTCCATTCAATTCCAATTCTATTGGCAATTTTTAGATGCTGGGAGAGTATTCTATATGTGTTGCCCCCGGTAAGCTGATCATGCTTTACTGGAAAATGAGCCATCCAAGAATATTTGGGCAGCCCAGTTGGTCTTCATGGCAAAAGAAAAAATACCAAAATTAGGTGAGTAAAGAAGTGGTAGTAGCTCAGAGAAGAGTTCAGAGAGGGATGGTGAATAGTCTCAAAGCACTAAGGGAGGAAAGAAATAAATAAATTACTAGTATTGCATTTACAAAACAATAAGGGAGGCAATAAAAATTCATCCTAGGCATCTTTTTTTTTTTTTTTTTTCAAAATAAAATGATAGATGTTTAAAATGATTTGTGAAGGAGATGTGCTTTAAATACATTGGCTATTGGCTATAGACCTTGGTTTCATATGAGCATAATGGGATAAGAAGAGAAAGACATACAAGGTTACATGGGTTTATTCTGCTTGTTAGAATTAGGACATTTAACAAGCAAGTCTCAGCAACTTTCAGACTTAGATGGATTTAAAGCTTTAAATTCCCTCAGATGAGCTAAGTTCTGAAAACAATGCAATAGGAAGAAGCTGAGATGTTGCAAAATGTACTGACAACCCTACAGAGAACTTGGTGTTTAGGGAAGAAGTAATAATGAGCAGAAATATCTGAAATATTTTTGCCAATGCCCTTCCAACATCCCCTTCTTTCCAGTCTCCTTTGACAAAAATTTCCAAGTTTGGACTTAGAAAAAACATTTTTCTTTCTATTGTATTAATTTTCTAATATATATATGACTTGGTTCTAAAAATAGAACATGATGAGCAGTTACTACTAGTTGATAAGTAACTCAGCTTTGCCAGATAATATGTTTACTGTTAGTGTGAACAATGAATGGGCAAATGAAGTAAACAAAATGTCAAACCTTAATTTACAAAGATGAGATTATATTAAGAATATGTAAATGTAATAATCTCCATTGCTGTCAAGAAAAGCTTTATTTTTTCATGATTCACAACTTGCTCTGGTGTTCAGGAAAATTTTCCAGATCATCAGGTTCGACAGAAACGTCAGACATTTACCAGATAGCACCAGGAATTGGCAACAACAATCCTTTATGAAATGGTACTGTTTGATTTCTCTAAGAGTACTTACTAAAGGGTTCATACAATGCTGCTTTTGTCAACACCTCCACGTATTGTATAGAATGGGCATGCATAAACAAATAGCATATTGTTAAATGTTGATAAATTGATAAATACTGTTGATCACTTGAGAAGATGAGGCAAGAGATTCCCATGGGTTTTAAGCAAGACTGGGTTACAAAATGTTTAAGGTCAACCTGGGATAGAAAGTGAAGCTCTGTTTCTGAAAGAACTATATATACTCCAATTATATGGATATTAGTTGAAACCAACAGGGTTCTATAGAAAATTACATGATGCCCACACGTGTAGATATCTCTTCATTTAAATGTCAACACAAATAGTAACTTAAGGCAAGAAGAAACAATATTCAACTCATTCTTAAAATAAAGGAAAATATCCAATGGTACAGATATAAGTAAGAAAATTGCCCTTAGGAAGGCTTTACTTCAATTTCAAATAAAGCTTCAAGTGATGCCACTGATGTGTAATGCAGATGGTTCCTGCCAGGTGAAGTATTTGAAAAAAGCAAACAGTAGATTTTGTCCTTCAACTTCAGTTTTGAATACAGATACACTCTAAGTGCTGAGCTTTTCATATGCCTCTTCTTGCCTGTCTAGATTATCTCATCTCTGCAAAAAATTCTTAAACATTTAATTTAATAATGTAATATGATGTAATGCAATGTCTTCAAACAATGTAAGTATCTATGTGAGGACAGAATATACTAAAGTGTTCCTTGTAGATACTTCAACCTGGATTACTTATAGCTGAAGTATATATAATATGAACTAAATATGATTTATTTGTCCTCTTGTTTATCAAACTTTGTCACATAAAGGCATATAAAAAGTTTATAAAATTATACATTTTGGTATGAAAATGGATGTCTTTCTGTGAAATGAATTTTCCCTTTTATTTAAACAAATAGATCAAGCAATCTGTGTTTTAAGAATATTGTTTTTTCCTGATCCATTCTAAACACTTACAATTGAATTTAAGTGAAAATGAATGAAGTGACTCATTCCTCTAGTGAAGCAAAAGCATCAGATTCAGACTCAAGGAGAAAAGTTATAGCCTCCTGGTCAAATGTGAAAAAAGAAAAAACTCAAAGTCTACGAGCTACACATAACTTTCCTGCTCCATCCTACCAATATGCCTTCTTTTTTTTCTTTTATTTTAATTGGATATTTTATTTGTATTTCAGATGTTATCCCCTATCCACATTCCCCACCCCACCAAAAAAAAAAAAAAAACCCTATACCATACTCCCTGCTCCTGCTTTTATTAGGATGTGCCCCAACCCACCTGCCCACACTTACCTCCCAACTCTCGAATTCTCGAATTCCCCAACACTGGGGCATCCAGCCTTCACAGGACCAAGGACCTCCTCTCCCACCTATGCCCAATAAGGCCATCCTCCCCTACATATAAAACTAGAGCCATGGGTACCTCCCTATGTGCCCCCCAAGCTGGTGGTTTAGACCCTGAGAGCTCTGGTTGGTTGGTATTGTTGCTCTCTGTGGGACTGCATAAGGGTATCCTGGTTCTTGGCTGGGCATGGGCCTAGAACCCTGAGACTCCAAGGGAGAAAGGACAGGAGTTCGGCCACATCCCCAGAACTCAGGGTCCTAACAAGCAGTCTAGTCTCCATAGACCTACATTGTTCAGTCAGGTAGGCCATTACAGGTCCTCCCAAAGTGCACAGGTAGAGGGTGTAACTACAGGCCTCAGGCCCTAGGGATTTACATACTAATGAAGGTCAGAGGGCGGAGCCAGTTAAGCATTCCTCCCCAGACCCTTCCTACGTCTCCCTCCCTATTTAACTCAGGCCTGCCCTGAGTTTGGGGGGGTATATCCAGATCCATCCACCATCCGCCATGACAATAAACCCTTTTGGAACCAAGGACTTCCTGGTATCATTGGGGCCTGCTGGGTCTGCCGTCTCCAAAGCTTCCAGCTCCTGGAACCTGGGACCTTCCTCCTGTATGTGAGACAGGCTGCCTGGAAGCCTCCAGGCAGCCTCCACCTTGCAGGTCCCTGGCCACTGCCATGTGGGCCTGGGGCCTGCCGCTGCGGCCCGCCAGTTTTGTCTCACAGCTCTCCAGATGGGACTCCAAACACTTTCAGCTCCTTCAGTCTTCTCTCTCACTCCTCCATTGGGAACCACATGATCAGATCATGCTGTGAGCATCTGCCTCTGTATATGTCAGACTCTTGCAGACCTCTAAGGAGACAGCTATATCAGGCTCCTGAGAGCATGCACTTCCTGACATCCACATCAGTGTCTACCTTTGGTGACTGCACATGGGATGGATACCCAGGTGAAACAGTCTCCAGACGGCCCCTCCTTTAGTTTCTGTACGACACTTTGTCTCCATATTTGCTCCCATGAGTATTTTGTTACTACTTCTAAGAAGGACCAAAGCACCCAGACTTTGGTTTTCCTTCTTAATGAGCTTCATGTGGTTTGTGAGTTGTATCTTGAGTATTACAAGCTTTTGGGCTAATATCCAATTATCAGTGAGTGCATACCATGTGTGTTCTTTCGTGATTGGGTTTCCTCACTTAGGATATTTTCTAGTTCCATCCATTTGCCTAAGAGTTTCTTGAATTCATTGTTTTTAATAGCTGAGTAATACTCCACTGTGCAAAGGTACCACATTTTCTGTATCCATTCCTCTGTTGAAGGATATCTGGGTTCTTTCCAGCTTCTGGCTATTATAAATATAAATAAGGCTGCGATGAACATAGTGGAGCATATGTCCTTACTATATGTTAGAACATCTTCAGGTATATATCCAGGAGTGGTACAGCTGGGTCCTCAGGCAATGCTATGTCCAATTTTCTGACGAACTGCCAGACTGATTTCCAGAGTGATTGTACCAGCATGCAATACCAACAACAATAGAGGAGTGTTCCTCTTTCTCCACATCCTCCCTAGCATCTGCTATCACCTGAGTTTTTGATCTTAGCAATTCTGACTGGTGTCAGGTGGAATCTCAGGGTTGTTTTGATTTGCATTTCCCTGATAACTAAGGGTGTTGAACATTTCTGTTGGTGCTTCTTGGCTATTCGAGATACCTTAGTTGAGAACTCTTTGTTTAGCTCTATACCCCATTTTTAATACAGTTATTTGTTTGTCTGGAGTCTAATTTCTTGAGTTCTTTGTATATATTGGATATTAGCCCATTATCAGGTGTAGGATAATCTGTTGGTTGTCATTTTGTCCTATTGACAGTGCCCTTTGCCTTACAGAAGCTTTGCAATTTTATGAGGTCCTATTTGTTAATTCTTGCTCTTAGAGCATAAGGCATTGGGGTTCTGTTCAGGAATTGTTCCCCTGTGCCCAAGTATTTGAAGTTCTTCCCTACCTTCTCTTCTATTAGTTTCAGTGTATCTGGTTTTATGTGAAGGTTCTTTATCCACCTCAACTTGAGCTTTATACAAGGAGATAAGAATGGATCAATTTGCATTCTTCTACATGTTGTCCTCCAGGAGAACCAGCACCATTTGTTGAAAATGCTGTCTTTTTCCACTGGATGGTTTTAGCTTCTTTTGTCAAAGATCAAGTGACCATAGGTATGTGGGTTCATTTCTGGGTCTTCAATTCTATTCCATTGATCTTCCTACCTGTCTTTGTACCAATAAAATGCAGTTTTTATCACTATTGCTCTGTAATACAGCTTGAGGTCAGGGATGGTTTTTTTTAATTCTTTCACCCGTTTGGTTGTGTTTTCTTGCAATTCTTTAAAGGACTTTTGTGTTTCCTCTTTAAGGGCTTCTACCTGTTTACCTGTGTTCTCTTGTATTTCTTTAAGGGAGTAATTAATGTCCTTGTTAAAGTCCTCTATCATCATCATAAGAAGTGATTTTAATTCTGAATCCTGCTTTTCTGGTGTGATGGGGTATCCAGGACTTGCTATAGTGGGACAACTGGGTTCCTTTTTTTTTTTAATTGGATATTTTATTTACATTCAGATGTTATTCCCTTACCCCATTTCCCCACCCCCGCCAGGAACCCCCTATCCCATCCCCCCGTCTTGCTTCTATGAGGGTGTGCCCCTACCTACCCCCCGAGTTCCACCTCCTCACCCTCAAATTACCCCACTCTTGGCGTCCAGCCTTCATGAGACCAAGGATCTCCTCTCCCACTTATGCTCAACAAGGCCATCCTCCCCTACATACACAGTTAGAGCCATGGGTCCCTCCTTATGTGCTCCCAGAATGGTGGTTTAGACTCCTGGAACTCTGGTTGATTGGTATTGTTGCTCTCCTCATGGGGCCACAAACACTTTCAGCTCCTTCAGTCTTCTTTTTAACTCCTCCATTTGGAACCACATGATCAGTTCAATGGATTAGCTGTAAGCATACACCTCTGAATAATTCAGGGTCTGGCAGAACTCTAAGGAGATATCTATATCAGGCTCCTGTCAGCATGCACTTCCTGGCATCCATATCAGATCTACCTTTGGTGACTGCACATGGGATGGATACCCAGGTGGAATGGTCTCCAGACAGCCTCTCCTTTAGTTTCTATCCCACAGTTCATCTCCATATTTGCTCCCTTGAGTATTTTGTTACTCCTTCTAAGAAGGGCCAAAGCACCCCCACTTGGTATTCCTTCTTCATGAGCTTCATGTGGTCTTTGAGTTGAATCTTGGGTATTTCAAGCTTCTGGGCTAATAGCTAGTTATCAGTGAATAAATACCATGTGTGTTCTTTTGTGATTGGGTTACCTCACTCAGGATGTTCCATCCCTTTACTTAAGAATTTCTCAAATTCATTGTTTTAATAGCTGAGTAAATGTACCATATTTTTTGTATTCATTCCTCTGTTGAAGGACATCTGGGTTCTTTCCAGCTTCTGGCTATTATAAATAAGGCTATTATGAACATAGTGGAACATATGTCCTTGTTATATGCTGGAGCATCTTCTGGGTATATGCCCAGGCGTGGTATAGCTGGGTTCTCAGGTAATGCTATGTCCAATTTTCTGAGGAACTGCCAGACTGATTTCCAGAGTGGTTGCACCATTTTGCAATCCCAACAACAGTGGAGAAGTGTTCCTAGTTCTCCACACCCTCACGAGCATCTATTATCACCAATTCTGACTGGTATGAAATGGAATCTCAGGGTTGTTTTGATTTTCATTTCCCTGATGACTAAGGATGTTGAACATTTCTGTTGGTGCTTCTTGGCCATTAAAGTTTCCTCAGTTGAGAATTCTTTTTTTTAGCTCTGTACCCTATTTTTTAATAGGGTTATTTGGTTGTCTGGAGTCTAATTTCTTGAGTTCTTTGTATATATTGGATATTAGCCCTCTATCAGATGTGGGATTGGTAAAGATCTTTTCCCAATTTGTTGGTTGCCATTTTGTCCTATTGACAGTGTCCTTTGCCTTACGGAAGCTTTACAATTTTATGAGGTCCCATTTGTCAATTCTTGCTTTTAGAGCATAAGCCTTTGGTTCAGGAACTGTTCCCCTGTGCCCAAGTATTTGAGGTTCTCCCCCACCTTCTCTTCTATTAGTTTCAGTGTATCTGGTTTTATGTGAAGGTCCTTTATCCACTTGGACTTGAGCTTTGTACAAGGAGATAAGAATGGATCTATTTGCATTCTTCTACATGCTGACCTCCAGTTGAACCAGCTCCATTTGTTGAAAATGCTGTCCTTTTTCCACTGGATGGTTTTAGCTCCTTTGTCAAAGATCAAGTGACCTTAGGTGTGTGGGTTTATTTCTGGGTCTTCAGTTCTATTCCATTGATCTTCTTGCCTGTCCCTGTACCAATACCATGCAGTTTTTATCACTATTGCTCCTCAGTCGTTCCTTTTAACAACTGCGTCCTTATGATGTCAGGTTTCTTTGATTTCTGTAGCTTATGTTCTTGTGTTTGCCTTTCACCATCTGATTAACTCTAGTGCTACCTGCACTCACTGTTTCTGACTGGAGCCTGTCTTTCCAGTTTTCTTGCTTGTGTCAGAAATCCTCAGAGTCCAGCTGTCTGTGATCCTGAGATCTTGGGTGAAAGATCTCCTAGTACTCAGGCTGCCTCTGGGATCCTGAAATCCTGCTGCTCATCTTGAGGATGGCTCAAGATATGGTATCTTCACAGGAGCCCCAACATGTCTTCTCCAGTGCTTGGAATATGATCAGATATGCATCACTGTTAGAAACTGATATTTTTATTTACCACTAAAAAGCTGTGCAAATCCCTATGAAAAATTCTTATTCTAAGAGGAACTTGCTCATGTAAGGCCTCAACAGTCCTTTGTTCTTGGTCATGTTTTAGGATTCTACCCCAATCTCCACCATATTCAGGTAGCTATAAAGAAAGTAGCTGAAAGTTTCTGCAAAGGATGCCTGAACTTCTGGTAGAACAATCTAATGATCTCTGTGAGAGGTTCATTGTAAGTCTGGATAAATCAAAAAGAAATCAAAACATTATTATTTTGATGGTCTTATGAGAACCTCAAAGTCCTATGTAAAGAAGATATATCCAAAATTGGAATATGACCTTTGCTCTCAAATAAAACCTGGTAAGCAATAACATGATTTTACTCCAGGGACATTAAAGAAGGTGGTCTGTGTGAGGGCTTCAGTGCCACACAGGCAGTCAATATAGACACAGATACCAAGGTCGGGTCCCCTTGTTCTTAATCCTCAAAATTTTAATTGTACAGTGGAACTCAAAGTACTTACCTTGTGGGATGATTCAAAGATTAAACTGAATAAAGTCGGAAATATGTTTGCTGGTCCACAGAGATGGCTCAGTGTATTAGAGTGCTGAGTATCCAAGCATGTGGTCATGACACCCTAGGACCAAGTAAAATCCAGGCACAGTTCTGTGTACTGAGTACTGAGAACCAAAAATAGGTTTTTGAGAGCTTGCGTACCAGCCACCCTAGAAGAAACAATGGGTTTTTTGGTTCAATGAAAGGCCTTGTCTCCTCAGAAAAGGGCATAGAGATTCTGAAATTCAATCTGAAATTGTCACATAAATGTTGAGGGAAGGACAACTAAAGAACCTTGAATGATATAAATACTTTATTTTCTATAGTCATAATTTTCATAGATTTTGCAGGTGAATGGGGAGCATAAATAATCTTTGAGTCAAGTTTCACTGTATCAAGACTATAATGAGTAGTCCCTGCTAAGACAAGATTAATTATTGGTTGCTTTAAGTAGATTTAAATAAATAGCTCTATTCTAGTTCCTTGATGTTTTATTCTGACAGTTGCAATTTCCATAACATTTAACACTGTTAATTTTATTTTGGCTATATTTTTAACAATGCCATTTTTCATTTTTAATAGATCTAATTTGACTATCCTTCTATCATAGAAACATAAAATTTCTGCATAATAAAAGTAAGCATGCTACATTTCAAACAGTTCCTTGAATGTCCTCTGATCTCTGCTTTGAAAGCTAGGGGTAAAACACTATAATTACTGTATGAATTAAAACTTTGTCCCATCATTTTTAGTATGATATAATAGGTTGGCAGTGTATATTTCAGAATATGGTGCCACAAATGCTTAATCTCTGAGTCGAATAATGAAATTCAAAAACACAACCTTCCTTTGGGGTTGGGGCAAGAAGAAGAGCTGATTTGAATTGCTTCATTAAAAAATAAATAAATAAATAACTGATTATTCCAAGCACACTGAAAATCAGACATAGCCAGAAGGAAAGTGTAAAAGGCTTTCGGATGGCTTGGATTACAGACAACTATTCCCACAAAGCCTATCAGACATAAATGAAATAAATGGAAGAAAGATGCTAACCGGTCTTTGTTCCAATAACTGCAGAAGGTCATATTGGAATTCTCAACACAAAGCCAAATGGCTGGCAAGATCATCTGTATGCAAATAGAGAGGAAGTGACCCCTCCCCTGCCCTCAAGCTATTCTGAGATCATTGATGTAGTTTCTTTCAATAACCAAATTGCCTTTTCAAGATATCTTAAATTTTTCTTATGAATATTTTATGCCTTAATATTCTACTCTTTCAGTTTCCATGTTTGTAGCTTCTTCATTGTGTAACATCTGTGACTCCTTCACTAAGGTCTACGGGATTCAGAGCAACCTCTAGCTATCATCTACAGGTTGGGCAGGTGATTAAATCTTGGCCAATTTGATGATTCTGCCAGGCATTTGGAACTGCACACAACTGACAAAGAGAAATAAGGACAGTTTTGGGTGCATTCCAAGAAGCATCTACAAGGGTGGAGGTGATACTACACATTAGTGGCCAGTCCTTTCTAGGATGTTCCTTTGCTGTGAGTTTGACTATGTGTCTTGCTGCCTGCATTCTTGTCAATTTGCCCTATTTCTAGGCCTCTCAACAAACCAGAGAGCTTCCTGATACATTGCCAACACATCCCTCTTTGGTGAAGTTAAGGAGAATCAGCCTTTGACACTTGCAACAAAGCCCTGAATGACACCTGGAGGATTCCTTACTGTAAGGGGCTCCCAGTGTTGCCCAGCATGATTTTTTTTTTCTGTGTCATAAAATAATACTTGACAAGAATATACTCAGTATTCGAAGTGTTTATTTGTATGGCAAAAAACCAATAGTTTGTAAGCATTAGGCAGTTAGAAATACTGTTTCAGAGATGGATCAGGATAGAAGAAAACACTAAAGATTTTTATCCTGGTCAGCCTATAACATATAATAAGATTTTATAAACACTCACTGAAAACTAAGAAAATTGATTTTTTTAATGTTAAAGATAAGATTTCTTCATAAAGAATAAGCACTGAGAAAAAAATCCACATGTCCAACTCCATATAAGTTGAAAAAAAAAAAAATCTAAGCAGTGAAAGCCCCTAGGAGCCACTGAAGCAGGGTTCCTGAGCCCTAGGCTCTGGATTGCAGTTCAGATTGGCTATTGAGCAGCAAGTGGTTGTACACTATCCTGCTTTGGTCGTATCGCATATGTGTGCAGCTGGCATTTAGTTACAGGAGTAATGTGACAATGACCGGAAGTCAGGTAGCAGTATGAGAACTCACTAATACAGTAAGGTATGTGAACAACAGGCCCATCTGCCACTCAGCCCCATATAGTGGTATGTGCTGTACCTTTTTATATCTTCCTCCCACCCTCTTTTTCTTAAGCTTTCACATGAAGGTTTGTTGGGAAGCTCAGCACAGCTGTTAGTATCCACCCCCAACCCCCTTGGTCCCTTAAGGATTTTTCTAAAGGTAACTATGAGGTTCTGTGCTTCAATCCCCAGGGAAGTCCATATGTTGTGCTACTGACATTGTTGGCTTCTATTCTTTGTCATGTCTAATGAGAGTAAAGCAACCCTCACCTCTTCACCTTTGTCCTCTGAATAGCAGTATGTTTGCTGCTGGGTGAAAAAGGCCTTTGGTTGATACAGTAAAAGCAGCTATTAGGGAAATGCTCTTATATCCTTTTCTGCACTTTTAAGATCTGGTCCCTTCCTCTTTTACTACCCACTTCCTCTCTATAATAACTAACTGGTTAAAAAAAAAATTAAACTAGAACTTCAAGCCTTGGACTGTTGAAGAAATGATCTCAGAGCTTTCCCCCAGTGGCCTTGCCCGATTTATCACCACCATCCCTCAGCTCACTGTTCCTTCTTTCTAACAGATGGCCTAACTCTCCATCAGGCCCCTGCTTGCTTTCAGGACACATTCTGGGCAATCTGTTTAAAAGACAAACCAAATCACTTTACCATTCCTTAAAAACTCATAGTCATTCACCTCTGAACTCAGAAAAAAGAAAAATCTAAGCCCTGAACTTGTGACACATAAGATGTGACACATGAGATACATGTGTTGATTCAAACCCTCACCTGTCCTCATTTCAAGCCTTCTGTTCGTCTCCCATGTGTGCTGCTCTGTTCAGCCTTTGTTCCCTTCTGTGAACAAGCCCTCTGAAGTAGGACCTGTGGGTCAAGTTTCTCTCTGCACAAATGGTCTTTGTCCTCCCATGCACTCTGTTATCTCCTACCAGCCCAGCACAAACCTAATGGACCCAAGAACTTACCATCCTTTCCTTCTTGTTCAGTCTCTACTGCACTCAAAGATGACAAATTCTCCTATTTATTTTGTCCCCTTCTATCTCACAACAGAAATTCCACAAAGAGAACCAGTTCACCTTTGTTTATCATGGTGTCCCTAGCACTTTAAGCAGCACTTGAGACATGTCAGCTATGCAATAAACATTTCTACTGATTGGTTAAGTGAATGGATTTTTTTTAATTTAAATGGAAATTAACTATATGCCTATCCTAATCTCCCTTTCTCTGAAAACTCTTCTTGGCTGAAGAGCTTTCTGTCAGGAAGAAAGAAACAATAGCTTCCTGGCTACCAGTGACTTCCGGTTCTAATAGTAAAAGGGACTTCAACATTTGCCCTATTACCAGTTAGTTGCCCAAATAACTACCAACACTCTCTTTTGCTGGCAGAATCCCTCATCTGTTTTGGACTAAGAAAGCCTTCATGATTGTGCCGCTAGAATAGACCATATAGACACTGCATAGATGCTTAGACAAAGAAACTAGCTTACCACACATCAAGGTGATGGATGTAGCTATGTAATTTCAAACCATTTTTCCACTCCCCAAAACAGAGGGTAAGAAGGCCCTTTGTTAACCAAGTTTGAATATAAGAGTACAATGCCATATTTTCACAGGAGGAAGAAATGTTTTTTTTGTTTTTGTGTTGTATGTTTTTGCATAGAATTCCAGTTTGAGATCATGCACAGCCTTTTAATTCCCTAATGCAGAAGGGAAAAAAGGAAAAAAAAAAAAAGCTAAATAATCAGCTTCTTAGATTATATACATAAGAAGCTCTGTTTAACCCTAAGCTATTTAACACTTCAGTGGTTTTATAAGCACCAGAGTCTCATTAAACCTTATGTGTGTGTCTTTGTGTGGGTAAGGCAAAGGGTGGCCCCAGGGTGATGACTGCCACACTGAACAATCACACTAAGCTTAGGACTGAAATTAGGAGGTAAGCAACAGTGACATCTAGTGTGAGTAAGAAATGCTAAGATGGATAAACTGGAGTTCCTCCCAACACAAAGGAAGAGCTACTGGAGAGATGAATGCCAAGTTACCTTTTAAAAAGTGATGCTGGATGCAGATATAAAAGTAGAAACAGCTGCAACAGTGACTTTGCCTCCAAATGCTCTTTCAAATATACATTATTATGGACTGTATCATCTCCTTCCCTGGTTCTACCACCCCCACCTACCCCTGCCTTTTGGAACCTGTCTCTAGAATCAGCAAACACCCCCTCCTCTCTGTTTGGAATATTTTAAAGGGCATCTGGATGCCACCTTCCCTCTTGAGGAAAACTTTTGTTGGTATGTTTTCCCTTTGTACCTACCCTACCTGCCTGCAGCAAGAAAACACACATTATTGAGGATATGCTCTATTGCAGACCTCTTAAAGAGTCTTTTCCTTTGCCAACCAGACATTTCACTCTAGCCCCATATTGGCTGAAATCATCTTTCAAAGACTTGATCATTCAAAATCGTATGTGGAACATATTATTTCCAGGATCACAGTTTCCCTGGTACCATTATCATCTTCAGCATGTCATTTCAACAACCTTCAGATGGACTACAGCTGCTTCAACATCCCCAAGGACTCTCTCTCCACCTCCACCTCAGGCACCCACTCCCATGGTCCTCCTTTTTCCATTTTGGTCTCAAGTACCCCTTCCTTAACTTGTTCCTGCCTTATTAATATGCTCCCTTCGCTAACTCCTTTCTCTGAACACTAGTCCTGAAGATAAGACGGCGTATCAACACCTATGTACAAGCAGAAAAATCACTCAACCAACCTGACTTATCCTGTGAAATTTGTAACAAGAAGGCAGGAGTAGATGTCACTACTGACTGTGATTCTCCCCCACTGTTACTTTGTAACTCACCATGAACTATTTTACATATACTTTCTCCTTACTTGAGTACATTACCCAGACAATAAGTAAATCAATGACCTGCTTTATAGTCTCAGGATTAAACTCACAAAGCTTTGTTTATCTAAGTTCATTTTCCCTTCCTCTCTAGTACCAAAGTTCAGTTCCTACTTGTGTAGGAACTACCACCACCCTCCCCACCTCACCTTCTCAAGGACTTCAGTCAATGTCTTCCCCTTTGTTCAGCCATTTTCTCCTCTCTACTCCATCAGTCCTGTTTTGTGCAAACTCATCATGACATATTGAATCTGAAATAAGACAAATGAATCAATCCCCAAATTTTCTGCTTATACATGTATAGCCAGATTCTTCAAAGGATGCCTTCCACTTTTTCATCCCTTTCCTTCCTCAGGCCACTTCTGTATGTTTGTTCCCATTGTTCTGGATATTTCTATCTTAACCACTCAGAGGCATGAGGCTTAACTACCCCATCCCTTACTGAAGGCAAAACTCGGATGATCCACCAAGAGTTGTGCTCTCTCATTCATGCCTTATTACCTTCTTGTACAAGTTAGGTCCTGGTTCTTTCTCCCAACCCCATGCTCCCAGAAAGAAGACTCAGACTCAATATATATTTACAGAGAAGAGTTCATATAGCTAGGCTCTTCTCTGACTACATCATAACTTATTATAACCCATTTACTCTGATCTACATCCTGCCTTGTGGCTGGTTACCTGTGCTTAGTTACCATGTGTCAGTCTCATTATATCTTCCTGGGAGAATTCCCCACATCTGGGACTACTCCAGAACTCTTTTTGCCTCTCAGATGGAATCTCCTCCTTCTGTTCTACCCTTTTGTATGGGCCGTAAGGTTTTTAATTGCATCCATACAATACAAAGAAATAGTCTGTACACCTTCCTTTTCAGTCTCTCACTCCCCAACACTAGATCAATTAGTTGATAATTCATTGTTCTCAGCTCTTGTCTAGCGTCTTTTCTACATTTATTAAGGGTATATACTTTGACTGGAAATATTTTTGTGAGTATCTCCCAGAAACTTAGATTTCTTATAACAATTATAACTTACCATATAAATTCCTAAATCAACTACTTATTCTCAACTTTTAACTGTTTTTACAAAACACTCAATATCAGCATGTTCAACCTTTTCTCTTTCTCCTCCTTATTCTCAATCTCAAGACACAACACTACTGTGCAACCTCAAAAGTATTTTTAATTCATCCTTTATTCTATATCCATTCCAGTATTCAGCTATTCCTTTTCTTTTTAATCCTTAAATTGTATCTTGAATTAAAGATATGTTTGACTTTTACTTTCATCTCAATATTCAATGATTATCATTATCTCTCTGGTTGTCTGCAACAGCTTCAGAATCCATCACTTCCTTAGAGACAATGGAACATGGTATATGGCATGTTTTGAAGCTCATGTCCAGGATCACCTAACAATGTATAATAGGTTCTCCCACTGAGTGTGGTTTCCATTAGTATGGAGACAATCAAATTAAAAATCATAATAAGTTTTATCATGTACACCTTGACTAAAATAGTAAAATAGGAGCAGGATAAGGATGATAAAACACATTCATAATATAGACAGACAGACAAAAGTAGTCAATATCCCATAACAATTATAAGATAGACCATACTGGAAAGTGGAGAATGTTCTTTAATTAGGCTCTGATTTTCCTTGAAATTCCACAACTCACTGCTGTCCAGGACTTTGGCTCTGCTCTTGAAAATCAACCTAGCTACTTCTAAATGATCGTTGTGGAAATGTCCCAGACTTTTGGCACCAGGACCATCAAGATATTTAGGAACCTAAAAATTATTTCCTGGCTAAAAAGATCAGGAATGTGACTGATTCAGAATAAATTACACCCAAACATTTCAGTTTGGGAAGGTTACCTCTGAACTCTTTTGTTCCAGAAAGTTTGGTTTTTCTCTTATCCATGATTCTTCCAAGATGAGCCTTTCTGTCTCTCTCTTTTCTTTTTCTCTACCTGTCCCCCATCACCTGATTGCAATTAAAACTTTGTGTTCCATAAGATGAGCAATGGAGTTAATTTTTTACTATTGTACTTAGAATAGGAAACTCTGTCAGGTGTCACTGTCCATATCAGTAGGTGCTGTGCTCAGGGAACAGTTGTCAAAAAAATAAGTAAGCAAAAGCTTACCTGAGGATTGATGATGTCTGCTTCAGCTCCACGTTCTTCCTCCAATAATTAGCTTATTATTCTTCCTTCATATCTTTTACTATATTATTTACATATACATATATATATATGGTTGACACAAACCTAATCTACCTTCTATGATTCTAAAGTAGTAATTTTCAATATTGGTTGTACATGACAATGAGCTAGCTAGCATCTTTTGAAATCCAGCATCCAAGTCACACACTAAAAAATTAAATTTAAGACTCTAGGTATGGGACCTAGGCACTCTTCCTTTACAGAGCTAGTCAGGCAATCCAGTGTGTGCACAGGGAAAAACTGCTCCAGAACAAGCTGGTTTTCATGCTGCTTCTTCCTTTCAAGTCTTGGAAGCCAATACTGATTGCTCAACCTGTGGCTCTGCCACCATCCCCAGCAGTAAATCAACAAGTATTGAATTCATAAGTGCTCACATCTGGAAATGATTCTACTTCCTCCGCACCCACCCTCCCAGCTGCATCTTTCTCTCTGTATGCATGACACTAAATTCTTAGATTTAACAATTGCATTTTAAAGTACTTTTCAGATCTGATTTTATATCATCTCAATGCTGAAACTTTATTCCAGATTTCAACTAAATCTCCATTTTCTCATCCGGCATGTGTGCTCATTCTCTCTTCCTTTCACTATGTGCATCTGCCTTCATTTTTTTCTGCCCAATAGCACGTCATTTATAGAGATAATTAGAAACCCAGTTCATCTCCAGTATGTGCTCTGACTCCCGGTCTCTCTGACTCTAGATTACTTGGCTACAATTACTGATCAGCACATTTGAAGGTATATATCTTCTGTGACTCTAAATTGTTACTTATTGTTTTAACATCTGGAAATGATTCTAATAGATACAGAACACTATGGCATATACATTTACAGAGATTTAATGATTAATAGGAAGGATTTAAAAAAAAACTAGGTATTTGAAGGCTCATAATTTTAAAGTACTTGTATATGAACACACACACACCACACAACATACAAAGGATGGGTATCGAAATATCGTTTTTAACAATTCATAACATTTTCTTAACATGTCTTTTGTGCCTGAATATATATCTGTAGAATCAAATTTTTATAAGGCTTGATGCTGTCACTAGAAAATACTGTCTAAGGTTAGCTGGTATTTAAATTCCTTGTATAGATTTGTCATACTGTAAATGGAATACAGCAGGCTACTGGAAATCTGGATGGGAAAATGAGGTTCTGTTTCAGGATTCAGTTTGTCAGGTCATGTTTTCATGCAGTTGTTGAGTTCAATCCAGACTCAGCTGGAGACCAATGGTAGGGAATGGAAATTATGATCAGAGAGAAATGTATGAATTCATAACAAATGCTTGCTGACTCCTTAAGCTGCCCCAGGCATGGTGCAAAGCAGAAGGATTTTTAAAATTAAAGACAAGTGCAGATGATAAATATAGTAAAATAATAATACAGATACTCAGGTTAGATGTACATTCAGTAGAAATATAACTTTAAGAAGGGAGGGTTTGAACAAGTACCTAAATTCACTGGAGACCTGGAAACAGAAATAATGAAATTAAACTATACAGATAGAAGACCACTGCATCATTGATTTATTGATTATTTGCTTGATTGAATGATTGATTGATTGACTGAAAAGAAAAATGTGGTTGGCTGTTCACATGTGGCAGAGATGCTGAAGACATCTTTACCGGGAGATGAAAACAACACTCTATGACACTTCCTTCTTTCTCTCTCTAAATTCTCAAGTTCAGGATAAAAAGTTAGAACCAAGAAGGCAAACATACTATCTATGTATTCAGTGATTTGACACAGAGGTAAAACCTTGGATATCCTCAGGGAGACAGAGTCACCACCAACGAAGCCAGTGAAGTCAAATGGACACTTTCACTCACATCTTTCCAAATGCAATCTTAAAAGAATTGAAAAGTTCTCCTGAGGAGAGTCATCATCATACTAACACACGGGAGATCTACAGCACTTCCAGTAATTTCTGTCAACCTGCTCCATGCAGCAGCCCAGTCTCATGCTTTTCCCAAGGAGCCTGCTTTTCCTCCACTCTTCTTTAAATGTACTCCTTAGGCAATTTTACATTAATTTTTCTTTCTCTGGTATGTACCTCTCATAAAGTTTTCAAAATGTTCTCTGTCAATTAACAAAAAACATTTCTAAAAATGTCTTTAATTGTATTTTACACTTTGTATTTTACTCAATTTAATATTATTTTGGACATTATGGTCACAAAGAACAAATCCTATAGCATTCTGTAAACACCTATGGAAAAAGGGTTACTAATTTCTCAGCTGCATTTCTTGCTGGTGAATAACTACAAATGAATATTTTCAAAATGAATATGAACAGTTTTAGATGAGAGCTACTTAAATGTCACTGCAGATTAGTCATGCAAGGATCATTATGGGGCATGAGAAGGAGACTTGAACGTCCCAACCCAGACAGAGATTTTCCCTGAGACTGTACTGTTACGGGTTTAGACCCTGCTGGTTATGATTATTAATGAAACTGAAGCATCCAATGGCTCATTTTTCTTCATATACAATCTTTCCAAACTAGTCAGAAAAAAGAAACATTTTTCTGCAAGAATCCTTGGAAGTGGAAAAGAATATAAAGTAAATAATATGTTACAAATTTCAAGATAAGTATTTGGAGTGAAATTATTCCCTACAAAAATTTAACAATAAGTTAATGCTCCTATTTATAAAGCATAAAAATTATTTCTCCTAATTAAACTTTAGTTCTTTAGGAAAACATGAATCATTGAGCATCTGTAATGTTTACATTCTATAAGTAATCTGAGGTTTTCTTTCTTTTTGAGATGTCTTCAATTAGCAATCACTACTTTATCAGCAGTGTGCAACTATATCTAACCTTGAGATGATATGAGTGGCTCTTGAAATCTTTATGACAAATGAGTGGCCATTCACAGTCCCCCTTCCACAAACAATGAAGGACCAATCACTCCAGATTTATTAGCACATCAAATTGCTTTAAAGGTTCTGCTAGTGAGCCATAAAGACAAGGCCCTTTGACATTCAGCTGGTTGCCCCAGGCAATGCACCTGCCTATGGATGCATCCTCACAGCAGGAATCTGGAGTGAGTCTGGAAGATTTTCTAAAAAATAATGTATGCATGTTTATATATAAACTGCTTGTCAGTGTGAAGCTAGTACAGGATTTAAAGAAGATACCAAGAAAGGTGTAATGAAATAAGGAAGGGTGGAATTCAGGCAAAGAACACAGGAGTCTTGAAAAAGGACATAAAGTAAAATTTTTTTTAGTTTCAACTCAGTCACAGTTTTTTCCTTTTAGTAACTATGTCTAGGGAAGCGTCATTGATCATGAACGTTCAAAGCTCCATGGCTTCCTATGGCCATTCTGATTGTATAGAAGTTTATGACCGAGTTTGGGACAGAGCAAATGTTTGAGTGGTTACTATAATCTACTTATATGAAGATTTATTTATGAGTTCATGATAATAAATTGATGTAATAACAACAAAATAAATAATGCCTTTTCCTATCCAGGTCTCCTATATATATTTCTTAGCTTCTATTAAAAAAAAATCACTAAACATTAATGTCTCCATCCATAAGATTTAGCTACTTAATGGGGAGGAGATCTGCTGAAGGCTTTTCATAAAATCCAGACAGTTTGAGTGAAATTATATCAGTTTAAAATTTAAAGTTTCTTTTCTGCTAAGTAATTCTACTTACTGGACAGTCTTTATCTCTGTTGCACATTATTCTGCAATTAGGTAAAATTCACAAAGTATGGAAGGTTACTCTGAGCAGCTCAACTTCAGGCAGAAAAAAAAAAATCTCTCTAAATCAGCATCCACCTCTTTGTATCTGGTTCAAACATGAGCCAAGTAGCAAGTAGAGGTGACTTGTTCACCTGCCTGACACATGATGGAGGCAGAAAGTGATTAGAAATCTTTATACAGAAGACAAGAATTCTATACTGACTGTTGTCATGCTGACTACATTTTCAGAGTCCAAGGTTTTATCCTAAAATATATAATTAAAATTGCTAAAAATTAATATCATAGCATAAACAAAACATCTCCTTTTCTCTGGAGAATAAAAGTTATCTTCACTTCCTGACCAAAAATATAATTTCTCCAAGATAAGTTTCCACCACTGATAATATTCATTAATCTACTGTGTGGAATAAAGTAAGTCTTTCAAGGAAATGCAAATGATCAAATAAACTCATATCAACATCTTCTCTAGAAAAGCAATATATAAAAGTAGCAGGATACAAAAAACATAAACATGCCCAGCATAAACATAGGAGTATAAAACATAGAAAACTTTCCCCACCACTTTACATAAGGTTTGCTAAATAATATATTTCATGCTCCCTTCCTATTGTTTTAATTCCAGTACTAAAAGTAAAAATAATGGTCATATTAACAAGAATAGTAAAGACCAGAAAAATTAAATGAAAGATCTAATAAAAGTGATGGTTTGAAATTTTGAAATAGGTGCACATAGGCTTGGAGCTACCTCATCCTTAGTATTGTGGGTGTGCAAAAGAGTTGAAACCATAACTTCCCAGCATCCTTTGCATCAATCAGTTTACTTCCATACCCCTCCCTTTACCAGGAGAAGGATTAAATCATTCATTTGTGCTTTCGAAATTTGGGCTCCATTTAGGCTTATTCTTATTTCCCATTTATAGAGTTCATATTTTCTCCATGACATATTGTCTACACCCAAAGGTATGTGCTGACATGTTACACAAGCACAAAGGCTGGAAGCACCCATAATTTCCTGTATTCACCCTCAGAGCCCCTATTCATTCATCTTCTTGCAGAGGACTTGTCCTCCAGGAAGCCTTTCCTGGTTCACAAGTCCTAGTGTTTACTCTTGTAGTTACCCATCTACTGTGTCACTCTGTTTATCCATGTTAGTTTCACTGTTTTCACTGCATACTGTGCATCTCAAGAACTGAGTTCAAGTTTGTAATTAGATTTACTAAGTGTTTTGATATAGACTACAGTAGTATTTATAAATTGGAGAAACAAATGGAACATCCATACTCAAGATGGCTCAGTAGATGAAAACCCTTATCACCAATTCCAAGATTGCTTATAAATTGTCATCTAACTTCTATCTATATGCATGGCATACAGACTTCAATGCACATACATACACACACACACACACACACGTGTACAGGTACACACATGCATGCATGCACACATGAACATACATAAATAAATGTAATAAAACATTTTAAAGATATGAATATATTATACAGTTAAATGTAACATAGACCATGTAAAACTGTGAAAGTTGGTGCTAATTAAAACAAGAGTATTTTTCCATAAATTTATTTATTTATTCGCTTTGCATCTCAATCATAGCCCCTCCCAGTCCCCTCACATAGTCCCCTCCCTCCAACCCTCCCTTTGTCCTCTGAGAAAGGAAAGGCCCTCCTGAGTACCAGCCCTCCCTGGAACCTCCAGTTACTCAGTACTGGGCACATCCTCTCCCACTAAGGCCAGACAAAGTAGACCATTTAGGGGAGTAGGAACAACAGGCAGGCAATAGTCAGCGTAAGCCCCTTCCCAGTTGTTGGAAGACTCAGATGCAGATCAAACTGCATATCTACTACATATGTGTAGGTGACTAGGTCCAGCCCTTGTATTCTCTTTGGTTGGTATTTCAGTTTCTGGGAACCCCCAGGAACACAGGTTAGTTGACTCTGATGGTCTTATGTGGAGTCCCTATCCCCTCTAGGTTCTTCAATCCTTCTCCAAACTCTTCCATAAGTTCTGTCTAATGTTTGGCTGTGGGTCTCTAAAATAGATAGAAAAAATATAAGAATAAATGATCCAGAGTCTGAAGAGATGGCTCAGTGGTTAAGAGTGTTTGCTGCTCTTCAATTCCCAGCATCAACATTGTACAGCTTACAACAGCCTGTAACTCTAGCTCCAGGAAACTAGAGTTCATGTGCATGCTTGCACACTCAAGGACATGCATAGAAAGATAAGATTCATTCATTCATTCAAGATAAGGTGTCATTCATGCTCATTACCTTGGGGAAGGAAGGCAAGTGTTTAGCCTTAAACGCTTTAAAAACCTTAAAGCTATATCCATCACTGCCAGTAGTGTATCCCGACTCTGTCTCCTTCCCAGCCAATTCATACAACACTTCTGGGAAATAACAGTGTATACAAATGTATATGTAGAGCATCATTCATAGGAGTACCTGAAAACTATCAAAACAAACACAATGTCCTTTAATAGGGGTCTTTGTAATGTAAGTGATTCATCCCCACGGTTGAATGCCACGTGCCAATATGTCAAATATATTCTTACTACATCCAAATGATGCCAGAATACTCCTTTGCTGTTATTGTTATAATCATACAATAATATCAAAATTATATATTCTAATTAAAGGAAAATGCAAGAGACAATCACAATTATATTTGTGACTCACAAATCAATCTGAAAATGTAATAAATTAAGAGTGGCAGAGTTATGGAGTTTTTTTGCTTATATGTATTTTATATTTTTTCTAAAATGATAATCTCTTAATTATATAGTTAGAAAAAATAAAAATTGGGCTGGCAAGTGCTACTTGTACCCAAGCCTAATGAACAGGTTCAATTCCTGAGTCCTACAAGGTGACAGGAGAGATCTAATGCAGAAAATCATCTGACACCAAATAATAAAATATTTTTTAAAGAAAATTCATCATGATTAATAAAAAATTTTCCATTGGCCCTCATAAATGAAGGTGAAAGGATAAATTGGGACAGAAATTTGTGTGAACAAAAATGCCAAAGTTACTTCAAAGTTCTGACTTAAAGAGTCATTATAATCTAATATGACAAATTGTTAAAGGGCTTTGAGAAAGTAACAGTGTCTGGAAGCATCATCACAGTTCATGAGAACTATATCAAATCTGTTATACAGTATAATACAGGTAGAGTAGTGGCAAAACCAAGTGGATATTCCTCACATCAGAGTTTTTTTTTTTTTTTTTTTTTTTTTTTTTTTGGTTTTTTCGAGACAGGGTTTCTCTGTGTAGTCCTGGCTGTCCTGGAACTCACTCTGTAGACCAGGCTGGCCTCGAACTCAGAAATCCGCCTGCCTCTGCCTCCCAAGTGCTGGGATTAAAGGCGTGGCCACCACCGCCCGGCTCACATCAGAGTTTTTAAGTGCTAATTCTCGTCATAGATTTACAAGATAGCAACGTAGTAGACATTATTTCTACACACGTTTGTTTCTTTTCACACAAAATATCTGATAGGACTAATTTGATAACATATACTTCAAAAAAATGTTGCACTAAACCAGTGTGTTGCTCATTTTGAAGTGATTGCAAGCAATGTAAATGTAGAATCCGTTCAATCAAAATAAATTACCTTAGTTCAATTTGCTTCTTGCCCTTACCACTACTGACATTTGGGTCTACATAATTTGCTTATTTGGGGGACTTTCAAGTATATTGTTGACTTTCTGGCCTCTACCCCAGATGCTAGTAGCACCCACCCTCAACATAAGAACTAAAAATATCTAGGGCCTTGCCTATGTCCCAAAGGATACTTTAAGAAATACTTATTTCAGGAACTTGAATGATCGTCTACAGCTTGGGTCAGAATCCTCACCTCCACCTCCCCAGTTTTCAGCATAAGTTGCCTTAACATCTTGGGGAATGTCTGTCTGCTCCAGCTAATGCAGAATGTCACCATGTTGCTTTTCTAAACATTGTGTCAAAGACAGCCATCTGCTAAAATACTGCGCAGCACACTTATGCTTCTATCTGTGCCACATTTCGGTGAAAAAAAATTAGACATAACTTAAAAGCAAACTAAAATGCCTTTCATTTTTATATTAAGAGCTACAAATAACCAGTATTTAGGATAAATCATTTGCATAGTTTCTGGGTGCTCACAGGCACATATACACAGACACACACACAGATACACACACACACACACACACACACACACACAGAGAGAGAGAGAGAGAGAGAGAGAGAGAGAGAGAGAGAGAGAGAGAGAGAGAGAGAGCCCTAGGCCACTGGCAAATATAGTTTCTAAAATCCTTCTTTAGCACTAATAATCAGTGAACATCACAAATGCTATTAGTTTTTTTGTTTATTATATAAAACAGTTTATATATCCAACTTACATTCTAGCTTTTGGAAAAATTTCTGTTGAAGAAACACGAATCAAACAACAGAATGCATATGGTAGTGAGGATCCTGGACTTTTAAAACTTCCTGTTGGAACCCCAGTATACAACAGGAGAGATGAGCTATAAGTTCATTTTAAAAAATGAATACATAACATGTAAAATAAGAGATGTAATTTTTAATGTTAAAAGCACATAGTAAGCTAACCTTAAAATAAGAATTGTTGACAAAAAGAACCTTGTGGGGGAAAAGTGAAATGATTGAAGAAAGACAAGCTCAGTTCTACAGGAAAAACCCTTGCAAACAATTCCTATGGTAGAGAGGAATCTTTTTATGACATACATGACTAACATCAAAAAAATACTAAAATGATCGTCACCCTGATTTCAAAATTCTAAGATAGATATGTCTAAGATACTAGTATGTCTATGTTTATTACAGCACTAGAGTACAGAATCAGCCTAGGAGTCTATCAGTAGATGAATCACTAAAGAAAATGTCATGTATATTTACACAGTACAATTTCATTGAGCCATAAAAAACATTTTGTCATTATCATAAACACCATTGTAAGTGTAAATTATCACATTAAGCATGACTAAGACATGTGTGGGACATGGATGTGTGATGATGACAAAGATGATGACAAGATAATGATGGTGGTGGTGGTGGTAGTGGTGATGATGATGATGATGATGATGATAGCAGCAGAGCTATTTGGAAGAAAAAGAGAACTATCAGAAAGGGAGAGTGGACCACAAGAATAATGAGGTTAAGCTGCTTCAAAGTACATGAAATACTTGAATTAAAATATTATTATCAAGCTAATCACTTTGTACAGTGGTTTTTTTTGTTGTTGTTTTTTTTTTTTTTTTGCTCCTAAGCAAACCAGTAAATCTGATCCTCAAATGAAGAAAAGAAGAACCTGAAGTAAATAGTTGATACTCTTTACATTCATCTACTCATTAGAAAAAGGATACCCACCACCTAAAATGTTAATGATAAGTCTCAATAGTTGGAATATATCAGCTAACAATCAATAATTAATAATGAAGATTATTAATACTTTATATCAGGGAACTAAAACAATAATTGATGTATGAAATAATTACACCTTAAATTAAAAACTGCTGCGAGATAGAGAACAATAAAGACTAGAAGAGGATGAGGGGCCATGAACAATACAAGCTGGAAGATAGCACTTTCAAACAAAAAGGTAAAAAGTAACTTGCATTGAGTTGCTAGCATAAATAAAATAAAGTTATGCTTGCATATATTTTAAGGACTACCATAATAAGGAAAAGACACAAGAGCCAGAGCTTCAAGGCCAGATTGTGCCTGGAAAGGTCAAAGAACAACAAAGAGTCTGGTGGGAGGAGAAGAGAAAATATCTTGAAGTCTCATGGCCAGATCTTTTCTAATGTTACAAAGACTAAGTTTTACTCTGAGTAAAATGGTAACAGTTCAAGGTGTTGAGCATAATAGCATCTATGACCCAGATTGTGAGAAAATGGTTCTGGGTACTGTGTTGATAGAAAATCGGTGGGGACGGTGAGGGAAGGGAAAGAACAAGCCCTGTGTATTGCAGGCAGGAGCAGCATAGACTCTTCTGTACAACATGGCAGTGTCTTAATCCAGATCCATGGGTTATGCAATCGAGGCTGTGGTTCATTCCATAAGGATGTGGTTATCCAATTGGAAGGAAGAAGTCATATTAAGTTCTAATTTAAAGAACTTCAATTACCCGAAGAAAAAATTGAGGAAGATATCATAAGATGGAAAGGTCTCCCATTCTCATGGCTCAGTAGGATTACCATCATAAAAATGGCCATCCTAGCAAAAGCAATGTACAGATTCAATGCAATTCCCACCAAATTAAGAACACAATTCTTTATAAACCTTGAATGAACAATCCTCAACTTCATACAGAAAAACAAAAAACCCAGAATAGTTAAATCAATCCTGAACAATAAAAGAAATTCTGAAGGTATCACCATCCCTGATCTCAAGCTGTACTACAGAGCAATACTAATAAAAACAGCATGTTACTGGTATAAGAACAGATAGGTTGATCAATGGAGCCAAATCAAAGTCCCTTAAATAAATCCACATACCTATGGACACTTAAGTTTTGACAAAAACTACAAAACCATACAATGGAAAAAAGAATCATCTTCAACAGATGTTTTGATCTAACTGGATATCTACATGTAGAATAATACGAAATAAATCTATATCTATCACCCTGCACAAAATTCAAGTTCAAATGGACCAAAAATCTCAGTGTAAAAACAGATAAACAAAATGTAGTAGAACAGAAAGTGGGGAATAATCCTTGAACTCATTGTCACAGAAAAAAAGTTTATGAACAGAACACCAAGGGCTCTGGCCCTAATATCAACAATTGATAAATGGGACTTCATGAAACTGAAAAAGCTTCTGTAAAGGCAAAGGACACTATAAATAGGAAAAAAACTGATAGCCTACAGACTGGGAAAAGATATTCACCAACCCTATATCTGACAGAGGAATAATATCCAAAATTTATAAAGAATTCAAGAAATTAGACACCAAAACCCAAAATAATTTAATTTTTAAAATGAGTTTCAACAATTAAGTAGAGAATTCTCAACAGAGGAATCTGTAATGGTGAGAAGCACGTAAAGAAATCTTCAATATCCTCAGTCAACAGGGAAATACAAACCAAACGACCCTGAGTTTCCCATCTTACACCTATCAGAAAGGCTAAAATAGAAAACTCAAGTGATAGTGTACTATCATATCATCTGAAAATAGTGGTACCTTTACTTCTTCTTTGCCAATTTGTATCTCCTTGATCTATTTTTGTTGTTTTATTGTTCTAGCTAGAACTTCTAGTACTATATTGAAAAGATATGGGAAGAATGGGCATCCTTGTCAGGTCCCTGATTTTAGTGCTTCAAGTATCTTTCCATTTAATTTGATATTGGCTGTTGGTGTGCTGTATATTGCTTTTATTATGTTTAGGTATGGGCCTTGAATACAAGTATTGGATTCTTGTATTCAAGAATACTTGTAAGATGAAGGTGTTGTATTTTGTCAAATGCTTTTCCAGCATCTAATGAGATGATTGTGTGATTTTTTTTTATTTAGTTTGTTTATATAGAAGGCTAATATCCAAAATAAATAAAGAACTCAAGAAGCTAACCACAAAAAACCCAAGCAAGCCAATCAAAAAAAGGTGTTGGGGGGTATAGAGCTAAACAGAATTCATAACAGAGGAAACTCGAATGTCTGAAAAGCACTTAAAGAAATGTTTAAAGTTCTTAGTGATCAGGGAAATGTAAATCAAAATGACCCTGAGATTCCACCTTACACAAATCAGAATTAGTGAAGTAAACTGAAAGTGAGGAAATTCTGGAAATGAAGAACTTGGAAAGTTGACAGAGACTAAAAAGAGAAGTTTCACCAACAGATTACAAGAGATAAAAGAGAGAATCTCATACATTGAAGACATGATGGAAGAAATGGGTGCATTGGACAACGAAAGGGTAAAATCTAAAAAGCTGACACAAAATATCCAGAAAAATCTGGCACATTATACAAAGACCAAATCTAAGAATGATAGGAATATAGCAAAGAGAAGAAACCTAGGTCAAAGACACAGAAAATATGTTCAACAAAATCGTAGAAGAAATTGTTCCTGACCTAAGGAAACAGATGCCTAAAAGGAAAAACACAACACAAATAGATTGTACCAGGACAGAAATTCCCCTTGGCACAGAATAATCATGACACTAAATATATAGAACAAAGAAAGAATATTAAAAGATGAAAGTGGAAAAGATCTAATAGCAATATACAGGGAAACCTATTAGAATTATACCTGATTTCACAATGGATACTGTCAAAGCCAGAGGGAATGATCTGGAGATTCTAAGAGATCAGAGAGCCATGTCCAGACTACTGTTTCAACAAAACGTTTAATCATTATAGGTGAAAGAAATAAGACATTATATAATGGAGCCAAATTTAATCAATATTTATCTCAAACTGAGTCCTACAGAAGGCACTAGAAAGCTTCAACCTAAGAAGGTTAACTACACACAGGAAAACACAGGAATAACCACAGACCATCAATTTCAAAATGGTTTTGAAAAACTGCACACACACACACACACACACACCACACACCACACACATACACATACACTCATGCACACGCACATGCACATGCACACACCATGAACAGAGCAGCACTACCATCACCAAACAAACAAGCAAAACAACAATAGCAAAATAACAGAAATCAGCAAGACCTAATTCCAAATAAAAAGACACAGACTAATATAATAGATGTGAAGATGGAACCTATGCTTCTGAGACATCCAATAAACACACCTTAACATCAGGGAAAGCTATTTGCTCAGGGTCAAGAATTAGAAAAAGATATTCCGAGCAAATAGACCCAAGAAGCAAACTTGTATAGCCATTGTAATATCTTACAAAATGGATTTCAAAATGAACCTAATCAGAAAAGATAGGGAAGGACTGTACATACTCATCAAAAGAAAACTTCGCCAAGATGACATTTCAATCCTTATCTATGCCCAAGACAAAAGGCATCAAAGTTTGTAAAACCAACACTATTATTGCTTAAAATCACATATTTGCCCTCATAAACTTATAGTGGGAGACTTCACTATGCCACTTTCATCAGTGAACAGGTCATCCGGACAAAATCTAAACAGAGAAATGCTGGAGCTAACTGACATCATAAACCAAATGAACCTAAAAGATATTTACAGGAAGTTTCACCCAAACAAAAAGAATATACTTTCTTTTCTGAACCTCACAGTAATTACTCCAACACAAATCAAGTCTCAATAGATATAAGAAAATTGAAATAATTCCCTACATCTTATGAGACCACTATGGGCTAAGGCTGATCAATAACAGAAAGCTTACAGATTCTTGAAAACTGAACAACTCTTAATTGAATTAATAATGGGTCATGACAGAAATTAAAAAGAGTTTCTAAAACTTAATATAAATGAATACACAATATACACAAAACTATGAGACACAAATGAAGCTGATTCTAAGAGCAAGTTAACTAAGTGCCTACATTTAAAAAAAAAAGAAATGAAGAAACAAAGAAAAAAACAGAGAAATTACACACAAAATGAATAAGTAATAAGAAATACACAAACTCAGGGAAGAAAAAGTTCAATACAAAATATTAATGAAATAAAGAGTTGGTTCTTTGAGAAAACCAATAGGATCAACAAACCATTACTGAAATTAACTAAAAGGTGCAGAGAGAATATCCAAATTAACAAAATAAGAAATGGAAAGGAGAACATAACAGACACCAAGGAAATACAGAGAATCATAAGGATATGCTTTTAAAACCTGTACTCACCCAAACTGAAAAACCAAAAATGAATAATTCTCTCAATAGGTAGCCCTTACAAAGTAAAACCAGAATCAGCAACTTAAATAGACCTATAAGCATTAGTGAAATAGAAGCAATGATTTAACATTTTCCAACCCCCCCCCAAAAAAAAGCCCAGGGCCATGTGGTTTTAGCACAAAATTCTAACAGAATTTCAAAGAAGAGTTAATGCTAATAATCCTCTAGTTCTTCCACAAACTAGAAACAGAAAGAACACTGCCCAACTCATTTTATGAAATCACAGTTGCCCTAATACCCAAACCAAATAAAAACCCAATAATGAAATGAATGAAAGTTACAGATCAATTTTCCTTATGAAACTAGATGCAAAAATTCTCAGTGAAATACTTACAAACTGAATCCCAGAACACATCAAAAAGATCATTCACCATGATCAAGGAGATTTCATTTCAGAATCACAGGATTGGTTCAAAATATGAAAACTTATAAATATAATCCATTATATAAACAAACAGAAAAAACAAAAACCACATGATCATCTTAGATGCAGAAAAGGCTTTTGACAAAATCTAAAACCCCTTTGTGATAAAGTCCTAGAGAGATTAGGAATACAAGGTATATACCTAAGCATTTTTTAATTAAATTGTATGTTTTTACATATTTAATTTACATCCCACTCACTACCCAACTCCCTATAATTCCCCCCACAATCTTTACACCATCCTCCCTCCTCTTCTCCTCTGAGTTGGTGGCAGCCTCCCTGGGAACCTCCAACCCTGGCACTTCAAGCCTCTGTGAGGCTAGAAGCTTTCTTTCCCACTGAGGCCAGACAAGGCAGTCCAAATAGTAGAACATATCCCACGTATAGACAACAGCTCTTGGGATAGCCCCCAATCCAACTGTTTGGGACCCTGATGATGGATAAGTTGCATATCTGATACATATGTGAGGGGCTAGCCAGAGTGTGTTCTTTGGTTGGTATATAACTAAGTATTTAAAAGGTTTATGGCAAGTTCATAGCTAACATCAATTTGAATTGAGAAAAACTCATTTTACTAAAATAAGGAAGAAAGCAAAGTTTTCTATTCTCAACATACTTATTGAATATAGTTCTTTAAGCCTTACTTGGAGCAATAAGTCAACTGAAGGAGATCAAAAGGATACATATTGGAGAGAAAGAAGTCAAAGTATCTTTGTTTTTGTGTAATATGATGATATACAAAAATGATCATAAAAATCCCACCAAGGAACTCATACAGATGTTAAACACTTTCATCAAAGTGGATATAAAATCAACTTACAAAAATCAATAACCCACCTATATACAAATGATAAATGGACTAAGAAAGAAATCAGAGTAGCAACACCTTTCACAATAGCCTCAAACAATTTAAATATCTTGATATAACTTCAAGCAAGTAAAAACTTTTATGGCAAAAACTTTGAGTCTTTGAAGAAAGAAATTGAAAAAGATATCAGAAGATGGAAATATCTTTCATGCTCATAAATAAGTAGGACTAACAATAAAAATGGCCATCTTACCAACGGTAATCTATAGATTCAATGCAATCCCTGCCCTGTCAAAATTACAACATAATTCTTCATAGATCTTTAAAGAACAATTCTCATGTTCATATGGGGAAAAGAACAGCACAGCTAAAAAATCCTGTACAATAAAATAACTTCAGGAGTTATCACTACACCTGACCTTAAACTGTCCTACAGAGCTATAGTGATAGAAAAAGTATAGCATAAAAACAGGCACATCAATTGGTAGAATCAGAGACACTAGATTTTTAATAAGCAAGTCAGAAATACATACTGGAAAAAAACAGCATTTTCAACAAATATTACATGTCTAAATGGATGTCTGTATGTAGAAGTATCCAAATATTCATACTCATCATCCTTCAAAAACTCATCTCAAAATGGATCAAAGACCCAAAATACAAACAGATACACTGAACCTGATATAGGAGAAAGTGTACAATAGCCTTGAACTCATTGACATAGGAAAAATCTTTCTGAACAGAACACCATTAGTGCAATCACTAAGAGCAACAATTAATAAAAAGGACCTCATGAAATTGAAAAGCTTCTGTAAGACAAAGGACATCATCATTTGGACCAAGCAGCAACCTATGGAATGGGAAAAGCCTTTTCCAACGTTAACTCCACATCTGATAGAGGACTAATATCCCAAAATATACAAAAAAAAAATTAAAAACTAGACATCTCCAAACCAAATCATCCAGTTTAAAAAATGGAGTACAGAGAATTCTCTAAATCTAAACAAACTTTCCAATAAAGGAAACTCAAATGGTGGGAAAACATTTAAAGAAATGTAACATCCTTACTCATCAGGAAAATGCAAATCAAAACTACTTTGAGATTCCATCTTCCACTTGTCAGAATGGCTAAGATCGATAACATAAGTGATAACACATGCTGGCTATATGGAATAAGGGAAACACTCCTCCATTACTCATGGGGAGTGTGAATTTATATAGCTACTGTCAAAATCAGTGTGGTGGTTTTTCAGAAGAGGGGGCTCCATTTATAGTAAGATCCAGATATACCATCTTGTACATATGCACAAAGGATGCTTCATGATACCACAAGAACATCATTCATGTTCATTGCTGCTCGATTCATAATATCCACAATTTGAAATGAACCTAGATTTCCCTCAGCAGTAGAATGTATAAAGAAAATGTGTATGCTTATACAATGGAGTATTACCCAGTTATTTAAAGAATTATGTTATGAAGTTTGTAGTCAAATATATGGAACTAGGGAAAAAATCATCATAAGTGAGGTAACCTAGATGCAGAACAATAAATGTGCTATATATTCACTTATATGTGCATATTAGCTGTTCAGTAAATGATAACCAAGCTGCAATCCATAAAACCAGAGATATTAGTTATAGAGGAAGGGGCTGGGGACACGTTGATCTTGCTGGGAGGGAAAATCAGAATCAATTTTATTGGCATACAAAGGTGGATGGGAAAGAGGAGCAGGAGGAGCAGGTAAGGAAAAGGAAGGAGGATGGAATTGAGGAAGGGAAGCAGAGAGACAGAATTGAGGAGAAATTGAGGAGTGATGTAGAAACCAAGTGTAAAGTAAAACTCCTAATATTTATGAAGATTTTCCTAATGAAATCTCAAAATAAACAGGGGGATGGAGTCCCCTGGCTATTCTTGTCATTGAAGAAGTTTCCAGTACTGGGACTAGGTTACATACAATTGAGTTTTGGCCAAAGGGATCCAAATTTGATGTGATAATTTTTATTTGATCTTATTATATTTTGTTGACTTATTGTTACTTCTTAGAAGTCTCTTCTTTTCTAATGAGAGACATAAAGGGAGATAAAGGAGTAAATCGAGATAAAAGGAGAGGTGGAGAAATACTGGGAAGAATAGAGGAAGGGAAGACAATATATATTGTATGAAAAACTATTTTCAATAGGGGGCAAAAGAAATATTCTGAAAATAATGTATTTATGAGTAATGTATTTTAAAAGTTAAGAAATGGTATGTACATTTGGCACATTTAGAGTTGGTTTGGTTTTGAAATGAAATATTTTCCTAGACTAGCTGTTCTTAACCTATGGGTCACGAGCCCTTTCAGAGTGTCAGGCAACCCTTTAACAGATGTCATCTAAGACAATCAGAAAACATAGATATTTATACTATGATTTATAACAGTTGTAAAATTACACTTATGAAATATGAACAAAAATAATTTTATGGCTAGCGGTTACCATGACATAAGGAACTGTATTAAAGTGTCACAGAATTAAAAAGGTTAAGAAGTACTGTCCTAAGAAAAAGAGGATTCTTACAAAATTCTCCCTGTCACTCCAGTTGAGTATTTCCCTGGATTGGTGAGGAAAGCAGAAGCCTCATTCAAAACATAACCAGGTAACCCTGGTGAAAACACATAGCATATTAAGGAAGTCATGGTGTCAGAAGGTTGAGGCAACTGATCACATTTCTTCTGCAATCAGGAAGCAGCACTTTCTCCTTGTATTCTGTCCAGACCAGTCTATAATCCACAGTTAATGTGAATCTTTTCTTCTCAATTAACTTAAACTCCTTCACAAGCATATCCAGAGGGTTGTTTCCAGGGTAATTCTAAATACCATTCAGTAGACAATCAAGATAAATCATTGCAACTCCACATCTTGTCACCTTAACAGTCCAACCATGAAGCCATATCCTTCTGCCTCTTGCCCCCATAGACTTATGTCTATCACATGATACAAAATTAATTTAATGCAACTTTATTGTCTTTTCAACAATTTCAAAAACTGTTCAAAGTGAATTTAGAGCCCAAGATGGACAATCTTGTAGTTGTGAATTTTATACAGTTTTAAAAAATTAATTTACATATGTCAATGCATAAAAACAAATAGTAAACACAGTGATTATGGACAAGTTTAGAAAGAAAAGATTGGAAACAGGACTGCTACCTGTAGTCTTAATGTGGACATGTTCAGTCTCTTGGCGTCTTGTACTAAGAATTGAAGAAACACACAGAATAGGAAAGTAGTGGAGGATTTTATTCATAAGTAAGACCAAAGTATAGGTAAGACACATTGCAAAAGCCCAGAGAGCTCTGGTTACTATCTTAGGCTTTCTGAGTCCAGGAGGAGGAAAAGTCAGTTGCTAGTGGTGGAGTAATAGTGGATTTCTATTTTAATTGATAGATCTTGTAAACTTTTCTTCACTGTACATGTGGTTTCCCATGGTGTATCTGATTTTAATCATATTCCTGCCCGATCATGCTTGGGCATAAAATTGAAAATTTTATTTGCCCCAAAACTTACACAGAGAACAGTTTGTTTTATTTCACATGTACTCAAGATCAGTACAGTCTGGACTGGTTCACTGCCTCTAGTTTCAAGATATGTTTTCATAGTATGTTTGACCACAAAAGGTTACTAGAGGTTTATAGAAAGGGATGGAACATAGTGATCATAAATAATTTTTTCAGGATGGTATGCATGCATCTATATGCAAGTGGATATACCATTTCTCAGGGCTTTTGTTAGGAAAAGAGTAAATATACAGCTTTAGGCAAGTGAGATTTCATGTTATTAATTCACTTCTGCCTGCCTTAGGGCAACATCAAACTTTGAGGACATATGTCTGGTATCTGGAGATCATCATGAAATTAACTGGATGGATTCCTTAGGCCTTAGGAATCCTCACCCCCAAGCTCTCTGTCTGAAATATGTATAGCTTTTCTGTTATTGCAGCTTTACTCTGCCCCTATAGTTTTCTTTAGTGGAGGACCCATGGTTTTATTACCTTTACATCCTAGGGTATTCATTTTACCTATATAGTTTCATGTGGTGTCTTTGAGGACCCCTTTGTAAGGACTCTGACCCAATGACATATTACCTGACCTCATCAGCTAACTGGAAGAATGATGAAAAACTTCAACCTTGCATCTTCCACACCTGAAGAACCAGGACCACATGAATAATACTACCAGATTCTGTTGCTAGCTCAGAATATAGCCTAGTTCCCTTGGACCACAGATGCATTAGTTTTTATATATTAACCCTATAGAATAACTTCAGGAAATTCTTAGTTTACACTCTTTCTTTTCAAATTAATTAGCATTTCCACAAAATAGAGCCTTCAGTGGTTAGTGTTATAGCCTCAGGACATCTTTCTTGTCCCCATGCAGACAGTCAGATTTCTCTTCAATGGTACCAACATTTTTTTAACAATCACTGATGCTTTTATCCTGTCTTTATTGCAATGCTAGATTCATACTTTATAACACTCTTCCATTTAATCAAAATGTTTTTGTAAATGTTGTGTGCTTCCTTGCTGCTGTTACTCATACAATGCAAACTAGGATAAGAGCATGAGGTTTTCTATGCTGCTCCTACATTCATCCTCACATGCATTCTCAGGACATAGGCACAATAAAATCCACAGATTGCCTCTAGGCTATTTCCCAATAAAGTCCTGTTCTTTCTGAAATTTCATGAACAGGGCTTATTAACTGTGTTTACTAACTTAGGCCTTGCAAAATGCTACTAGAAAGTTCTATTTAACTTGCCTTGCAGCATTCTACTGTTTCCCTATCCTAACATTCCAAATTCTTCTATAGACCTCTCACAAACAAGTTTCAGAGGCCAAAGACTATGTGGTCAATTTTACCACAGCGGTCATCCAATGTTTTTGCCCTACATTTCATGTCAGTTACACAATTAACTGCTACAACAAAAGAGATGATGAAAAACATATTAAGGAAGGAACAGTTAATTTTGATTCACAGTAAATGAGTACATTTATAAATTTACCATGGCAGAAAGTCATGATAGCAAAAGGTCGAGGTGGCTGTTAACATTGCTTCTGTTGTCAGGAAACAGAGAGTAATCAATATTGGTATAGTATGTAGTCTACTGGAAATGTCCAGGATAACAGCTACATCAAGCTATCACACACACACACACACACACACACACAAACAAAACAAAACAAAACAAACAAACAAAAACAACAACAACAAACAAACCAGAAAGTCCAAAAGCCATTAATAACTCCCTAGAGAACCTTTAGCAGTGTGTTTAAACCAGCCTGGACTGTTTGAGATCTGCATGAAGTTAGACAAACTGCATCTTATAACTAAATGTTCTTTTTATTATTATTTTTATTGGCTATTTCATTTACATTTCAAATGTTATCCCCTTACCCCATTCCTCCCCCTACCCAGGAACCCCCCATCCCATACCCCCTCATCCTGCTTCTATGAGGATGTGCCCCCACTGACCCCCCCACTCCCACATCCCCACCCTCAATTTCCCCAACACACAGCATCCAGCCTTCATGGGATCAAGGATCTCCTGTCCCACCTATGCCTGACTGAGCCATCCTCCCTTACATATACAGCTGGAGCCATGGGTTCCTCCTTAGGTACTCCCAGGCTGGTGGTTTAGACCCTGGGAGCTATGGAGGGTCTGGTTGGTTGATATTGTTGCTCTCCTTATGGGGTTGAAAATCCCTTCAGCTCCTTCAGTCCTTTCACTAGGAAGGAGATCCTCCATTAGCATTCAGTATGACAACTCTGTGTGTGCATGTAAAATTTTTCCTACTCTGAAAAATAAACTGATTATCAACTGAATTTTAAAAATCTAATACTTCTTTTGTAAAGACCTGTATTATAAGAGTTTTCATAAGAAAGTTAATTTAGTTGAACTCTATAACTCTTATAACTCTTATAACTGAACTTTCAACTAAAAAATGTTTATTTACCATCTTATGACTATGTATGATTTTTGCATGCACATAATTAAAACCAGTACTGCTTCTTTCTCCTCCTCCTCCTCCTCATCCTCCTCATCCTCCTCCTCTCCTCTTCCTTCTTCTTCTTCTTCTTCTTCTTCTTCTCTTCTTCTTCTTCTTCTTCTTCTTCTTCTTCATTACTCAACTTCTTATAGAAAAACAAAAACAAAGAAACCCAGGATAGTCTGAACAATTTCCTACAATAAAAGAACCTCTGGAAATATAACCATTCCTGATATCAAGTGGTACTACAGAGCTGTAATGATATAAACTGCATAATATTGGTATTAAAACATAGACACTGATGATTGGAATTAAATTAAAGAGCCAGATGTAAATCCACATACCTATGGACACATGCTTTTGGTAAAGAAACCAGAATCATACAATAGAATAAAAAAAGCTTCTTCAACAAATGGCCTTGGTCTAACTGGATGTCTTCATGTAGAAGAATATAGATAGAACCACATCTATCATGCTGCACAAAACTCAAGTCCAAGTGGATGAAACACCTCAACAAAAAACCACTGAACCTTATAAAGAGAAAGTAGGGAATAACCTTGAATATATGGACACAGGAGATACCTTCCTGAACAGAACACCAATAGTGTAGGCATTATGATTGACATTTAATAAATGATACTTCAGGAAACTGAAAAGCTCCTGTAAGGCAAAGCGCACCATCAAAGGGAAAAAATGGCAGCCAACAGAATGGGGAAAAAATTCACCAAGTCCACATTTGACAGAGGGCTAATTTCCAAAATATATAAAGAATTCAAGAAACTAGACATCAACAAACCAAACAATCCAATTGAAGAGTGGGGTAAATTTCTAAGCTGGGAATTTTCAACACAGGAATCTCAAATGGCCAAGAAGCACATAAAGAAATGTTCAACATCTTTAGTCATATGGGAAATGTATATCGAAATAACTGAAATTCCAACTTACACACATCAGAATGGCTAAGATCAAAAACTGAAGTGACAGCACATGCTGGGTATGATGTGGAGCAAGGGGGATATTCTTCCATTGCTGGTAGAAGTACAACTGTGTACAACCATTTGGGACATCAATTTGATGGTTCTCAGAAAATTTGGAAGTACTTTACCTCATGATCCAGCTATACCACTCTTGGGCATATATCCAAATGAAATTCCACCCTACTACAAGGATAGTTGCCAAATATGTTCTTAACTGTTTTATTCATAAGCCAGAATCTGAAAACAACCTAGATGTCCTTCAACTGAAGAATGGATAAAGAAAATGTGGTACATTTATACATTAGAATGTATTACTCACCTACTAAAATATGATATCATGAAATTTGCAGGATAATGGATGGAACTAGAAGGAAAAATCATCCTGAGTGGAGTAACTCAGGCCTAGAAAAACAAAGGTAGTATGGACTCACTTTTAAGTTAATATAAGCTGTTACATTGTAGAGTGTAGTTTCTACTACCCTGCTTTAAGTCCTGGGCAGACACCACTACCAGCCACTACCCTGGTTCCTTTGGATCTGCAGATGAAAGACACACACACACACACACACACACACACACACACACACTAGCTTTTTTAACCTGACTTAAGGTGGCTGGGCTCTTATCTTCCTTCTCTTTATTCCTTGCTCAACACTGTATATCTATTCTCAATTTAGTTACCTAGTTACTTTCTCCTTGCTCAGCATCCTAAATCTGTCCTCAGCTTAGTTGCATTTCTAATATCCCACCTGCTACCCTAGGCCCAGTTGAGAAAGCGGCCAATGGCCACTCTACCCTAGATCTCACATGGCTAGTGACTCTCTCTTACTCCATAGCATGGTGAATCCTCTTTCCTACTCCTGTGTCTCCTAGTCTGTCTGCAGGAACCTGGAAGTCCTACCTCTTCCCCCACAGTGATTGACCATTGGCAGCTGGTATCTTTATGTTCAGTCAAAAACCAATTAGGGAACAGGATCTTCAGTGTTCACATGCAGATTCCCGATCAAAGCATCAGAACCACCCCCTACATTACATAAATGATAATCATGGTACAATTCACAGACCCAGAAATGCTAAGTAACAAGGCAGGCTCTAATGGGGACAAATGGATCTCATTGAGAAGGGGAAATAGAATAGGTTTTGTGTGGGGGCTCAAGAAAAGTAGAAATGGGAACAGGAGAGATCATGTCAGGTGAGAGTATGGAGGGAGAGAGTATGGAGAGAGACAACTGGAATTGGACATTTGGAGGACAATATGAATCTCTAGAGCAGTAGAAATCCCCATTTTTCCATGAGGGTCATCCTAGTAAGCACTCCAAAGTAATGGATGGAATGGAGCCTGAATAGGCCATCTTTTGTAATCAGGCAACTTCCAGAGGTGAAACTGATACACCACTCTCCACAGTCTGATACATAGGACTGATATGCCACCAGCCATTCACAAGCCTTCAGTCCACAATCTATCCCACATGCAAGATGTGCTGGGGCAATGGAGGTGCAGAACATGTGAAGCTATCAACCAATGATTAGTCTATCTTGAAGCCCAAGATACAAGAGGGAACCTATGTCTGTGCTTGACATGGATGACCAAGAACTGGAGGCCAAATAGCTCAAAGACCTTGGATAGACAGTATAATTAATAATAATAATAATAATAATAATATCAATAAAATGATTCCTAATGATATTCTGCTACACTCATAGATCCATTAACTAGCCCAATCATTATCAGAGAAGTTTCCTCTGGCAGTAGATGGGAGGAGATTCAGAGACCTACAGACAAACATGAGGCAGAGAGAGGTGGAGATCTTTATTGGGAATCTCCCTTTGGAGCTTGGGGAATCTTGCAAAAGAAGAGGAGGAAGAACTATAGGAATTCAAGGGCTCAAAGACACAAGAACACACCACACACAGAATCAACTAAGCACAGCTCACAAATTCTAACAGAGACTGAAGCATCAGTCATGGAGCCTGCATGAGTCTATGCTAGGTCCTCTAGATATATACTCTGGTTGTTAGCTTAGTGGTTTTGTGAGATTCCTCACAGTGAAAGTGGGGGTTGTCTGACTCTTTTGCCTGTTCTTAGGATGCTTTTCACCTACTCAGAACAGATATGAGGGTTTGCACCCAGTCTTATTTTATCTTGTTATGTTGTGCTTCTTTAATATCAATGGAAGTCTGCTCTTTTATCAATGGAAACAGAGGAAGAGCAGATCCTGAGGAGAGAGGAGGTGTGGCAAGGCTTTCCTATGCCATGCAGTTAATGTGGCAGAAGATACGTAATCTTTTCTTCCCCCAATATTTGCATTCTGAAGACTGCTCCCCTAGAGAGGCTGCTCCTACAAAGTTCAGTTAAATCTGCCTCCTTGTTCTATTGAATATAACAAGCATTGAATCTGCAGGACTGGCCACATCATATGCTCCAGGAGTTCATAGAAGGAAAGATTTGGGGATGAGCTAACTCATCGCCCGGGGGTCTGGGCTGGGTGGTAGCTGAGTTGATTAGTCAATCAGTTCTCCTTTAACCTCACTAACAGGGAGAACTCTCCAGCATTGCCTTAACTAGTTCACTGAATGCCACAGCTGGGAAAGGGAGGGGTCCACTCTCCTGCTCTCATGACCCCTGGGCTCAGCTACAGGTGCCACGAGGAGAGGGAGGGAGAAAGGCATCTTTCCCTTGTCCGTGTTACCACATGCTCTCCCTCACCCATTCCACACGGCAACAGGAACAGGGTCAGCTCACTACCAGGAGTGCCAGCTCTACTATGCTGCTTGGATGAGGTTCAGTGCCTGCTCTCCTGAGTGTTACAGCCACTGAGGATTAGGGATAGCTTGGCTCAGCCCTTGAATATGAACATGGTCCCAGGCATCAGACCAGACTAGGGATAGCCACATGGCTTTTGGTGATAATATGGGCCATGGGCATTGATACAGACACCCTGAGGCTGAATGGCCATGGACTGAGACTTTAGGCTTCAAATAACATTACAGGCTACTCACATGAATACTCCCAAGTATCCAGATCTACCTCTCTTCATAGTTTTCAGCTTCTCTTTCTCTCCCATAGCTCCACCTCATACTTTCACATCATAGTGGGTTATGGTATAGGTAGGACACATGGTAGTTGGAGCTTCTGAGTGTTTCTCTACCACTCTGGTTCTATTTATTTTTATTAATTTATTTACTTTACATCCCAATTGCACCATATCCTCCCTCCTCTCTTCTCAGTCCTCCCTCTCACTGCCTCCCACACCATCCTCTGGTCTATCCCCACCCTCAGAAAAGGTTCAAAAAAAGGAAGTCTCCCATGGATATCAACTTGGTCCACCATATCAAGGTGCAGTAGGAATAGGTGTATCTTCTCCCTCCATGGCTAGACAAGGCTGCCCAGTTGGGAGAAAAGATTCAAAGGCAGGCAACAGAGTCAGATACAACTCCTGTTCCTGCTGTTAAGAAGACCTAGCTGCACAACTGTTATGTATGTGCCAAGGGCTTAGGTCTGTCCTATGTATGCTTTCTGATTGATGATTCAGTCCCTGTGGGCCCCTATGGGTCCAGGTTAGTTAATTTTGTATGTTTTCGTGTGGTGTCCTTGCCCTCTCTTGCTTCTTCTATCCTTCCTCACCCTCTTCCATAGAATCCCTCAAACTTCACCCAATTTTAGGCTGTGGGTCTTCACATCTGTTTTCATTAGTTGCTGGATGAAGCCTCCCAAATGAGGCCATGCTAGGAGCCTTTCTAGAAGTATAACATAATATCACTAATAATATCAGAAGTAGGCTCTCCCTCATGGCATGAATCTCAAGCTAGGCTGGTCATTGGTTGGCCATTTCTTCCATTTCTGCTCCTCTTTACCCCTGCACATCTAATTGCCAGGAGAAATTGTGGTTCTAAAGTTTTGTGGCTGAACTAGTGTCTCAGTCCCTCCATTGGAAGTCTTTTCTAGCCACAGTAAGTGGCCATTTCAGGCTCCATATTCCTTACTGCCAAGAGTCCAAGGCAGGGTAACTCAAATAGATTCTCAGGAAGCCTCCATTGTCTTAGGTTTCTAGCTTGTCTCAGAGATGTTCCTCACCACCAATTCCAGTTCTCTCTCCCTCTGCCACACCCACTTAATTACTCATGCTCCCCTCTCCCATCCATCTCTGATATTCACTCTAATTCCCTTTCTCAGTGAAATTCAAGCATCCTCCACCTCCTCCTCTTTGGGCACTTCTTGTTTTGTAACTCCTTTGGGTCTATAGATTGTACCAAGGTTATTCTATACTATATGACTACTATCCACGTATAAGTGAGTAAATATGATGATTGTCTTTCTGAAGCAGGATTACCTCTCTGTAGGCTTAGATTTTTCAAAACCTCCTTTAATAGGGATCCCATTAAATGTTTAAACCTCCCTTTTAGCCCAATATTCACCATAGGTAGTGGAAAGGAAAGGTTAATATGGGCAAAGGGATATGTGGACCTGTTTAGAAATAGTTTTTTTCATGAAGCTCATAAAGAAGGAAGGCCAAAGGGTGGGTGCTTCAGTCCTTCTTAGAAGGAGTAACAAAATAATAATGGGAGCAAATATGGAGACAAAGTGTGGGACAGAAACTGAAGGAGGGGTCGTCTGGAGACTGTACCACCTGGGTATCCATCCCATGTGCAGTCACCAAAGGTAGATCTGATGTGGATGTCAGGAAGTGCATGCTGACAGGAGCCTGATATAGATGTCTCCTTAGAGGTCTGCCAGACCCTGACATATACAGAGGTGGATGCTCACAGCTAACCATTGAACTGATCCAGTGGTTCCCAATGGAGGAGTTAGAGAGAAGACTGATGGAGCTGAAAGGGTTTGTGGCTCCATGGGGGAGCAACAATACCAACCCATCAGAGCTCCCAGGGTCTAAACCACCAGTCTGGGAGCACATAGGGAGGAACCCATGGCTCCAGCTGTATATGTAGAGGAGGATGGCCTTGTAAGGCATAGGTGAAAGAGGAGGTCCTTGTTCCAGTGAAGACTGGATGCTGCAGTGTGGGAGAATTCAAAGGCGGGGAGGTGGGTGTGGGAGGGTCGGTGAGGGCATATCCTCATAGAAGCAGGAGTATGAGGGATAAGATAGGGGATTTCTGGGTTGGGGGAAATGTAGAAAGGGGAAAACCTCTGAAATGTAAATAAAATACCCAATAAAAATTAATTTCAAAAAAATTAAAAATTAAAAAATTTAAAAAATTAAATAAAGAAAAAAATAGTTTTTTGGAGCAAATCTAATCTTTGTTGTCAGGATATCAGTTCAGTTCACAAAAATCAGCACCAGTAGCTCAATACATTCACAAACACCATTCATGAGTCAACAACAGCAGTTCAAATCAGAAGAAATCTCGAAGCTCTGCCTATCTGCCAAGTCTGTGGAAGCAACAAGAAGCAGCAAAAATATCATGAGAAGTTCTTAGGTTCATTTCCTCTATGAAGTCACAACCAACAATGATCAATAAAGAAGGCCCTGAGAACCAGTTCTACAGCATCATCAGCAAAGTCCAACAAAGACCAGCAAAGAGTAGCAAGGCAAACCAATACCACATTGTCATCCAATGTCTGTTGGGTTATACTTACATCCTTTCCAACCATCACATGTTCTATCAGGTGTTCACTCTAGCAAAACATCACATGCCCTTTTCCCAAGCAGCTTCCAAAAAAACCAAAAAACAACAACAACAACAACAACAAAAAAAACAACTTATCTGTTTCAGCAAAACATCCTCTCATAAGACAGTTTCCAGAAAAATATTACATTATACACCTGATTCTCTAAGGAAACCAGAAATTTCCACTTTACCTCATTTAGGATGAGTTCCATCCATTTGCCTACAAATTTCATGATTCATTGTTTTTAATAGCTAAGTTTATTCCATTTGTTTTTTCTATTATTTATAGTTTTGATTCTTTGTCAAAAAAAGTTGTCTGTAGGTATGTGAGCTCATTTATGGTCTTCAATTCCATTTCATTGATCAATTTTTATTTTTATGTCATACATGTGGTTTTTATTACTATTGTTCTATAGTATAACTTGAAACAGGATCCAGAAGTTCCTTTATTGTATAAGTGTTTACAATCCTGGTTTGTTTTGTTTGGTTTTGTTTAGTTCAGTTTTCCAAATGAAATTAGGTATATTGTTCTTTCAAGTCTATAAAGAATTGTGTTTGAATTTTTTAGGAATTACATAATTCTTTTGGTAAGATGGCCATTTTTACTATGTTATCCTACCAATCCATAAGCATGGAGGTCTTAAATCTCATATTTTACTTCAATTCTTTCTTTAAAATACTTGAAGTTCTTGTTCTATAGGCTTTCACTTGCTTTGTTAGAGTTATGCCATGATATTTATATATTATTTGTGGCTATTACAAATGGTGTTGTTCCTGATTTATTTGTATATATAGGCTACTTTTTTAAATTAATTTTGTATCTAGCTACTTTGCAGAAAGGTTTATCATCTATAGGGAATTCCCTTGTAGAATATTTAGGGCACTTATGTATGTATACTATTTAATCCTCTGCAAACATCTATACTTTTGACTCTTCCTTTCCAGTTTGTATCCCTGATTTTGTTTCAATTGTGTGAAATATATTTCCTCTGTCTTCTTGGATGTAGTTAACCTCCTTGGGTTTGGTTTTCCTTATAATATCCTCTGTAGGGATGAGTTTTGAGGATAGATATTGTTTATAATTTGGTTTTGTTGTGGAATATCTTTTTATCTCCATTTACAGCCAATGAAAGTTTTGCTGGTATGGTACTCTTGGCTGATATCTGTGATCTCTTAGTGAGTACAAGTATCTGCCCAAGCCCTTCTGGCTTTTAGCCTCTCTACTGAGAAGTTAGGCTATTCTGATAGGTCTGCTTTAATGTTACTTGGCATTTCTCCCCTTGTAGCTTTTACATCTTTCTATTGGTTGCTTACATTTAGTGTTTTGATTATTAGTAGATGAATTTTCTGGTCGAATCTTTTTAGTTTCTTCCTATTTTTAGGCATCTCTTTAAGTTTAGGGAAATTTTCTCTGTTTTGGATAGACCCAGCCTTATATTTTGATGTTAATTCTACTTTCTTGGGAGGGGCTGCAGAGGAGGAGTGAATCAGTACACAGGTGACTTCTATTGAACCTTCTGCCCACCTTAATTTGTAAAATAAAGGCTAGAACCAGTGATTGGGCAGAGAAGGGGAGGAGAGAGAGAGGACATCTGAGGAGGAAGACAATGGAGGAGGACGATGACAAAGAAGGAAGACTATGGGGGGGGGGAGCAGGAGGTGAAAGGACAAACGCATGACTTGGAGAACCCACAAGTTATAAGGGTCTCATAGCTGGGGAATAGAGTAGTGTAGTGATGAATCTGTCCAATCTAGGCATGCAGCATATATTCATAATTACTGAGTTGTGTTTTCTTTGACCGGTCGTATTTCGGTTGGAGAATTACTGCAACATTTCTCTATGATTTTGTTGATATTTTCTGGATATTTGAGTTGGGAATTTTATTCTACTCTTATTATTCTTATGTTTGGTCTTTTCATGTTGCTGTAGGTATGCTGGATATTTTGTGTCAGAAACTTTTAGATTTCTCATTTTTTTAACCTCTGTATCATTTTCTTCTATTGTATCTTCTATACCTAAGATTCTCTCTTCTATCTCTTGTATTCTATGCCTACGATTCTCTCTTCTTCTCTGGTATTTTGTTGATGATGCCTGTGTCTCTGTTCTCTTACCTAGGTTTTCCATCTGCAGGATTCCCACAGTTTGTGTTCTCTTTATAGCTTCTATCTTTGTTTTCAGGTCTCAAACAATTTTATTCAATTCTTTCACCTGATTGATTGCATTTTCTTGTGTTTCTTTAAGTGATTCTTTTCCTCTTTAAAGGCCTCTATCATCTTCATAAGATTGGATTTAAGGACATTTTCTTATGCTTTAGCTGTGTTAGGACATCTAGAGTTTGTTATGGCAGGATAGCTGGGTTCTGGTGGTGCCATATTGCCCTGACTATTGTTGATTATGTTTTTACACTAGCCTTTTTTATCCATCTGGGTTTTATGGTTATTACAGATTTAGATGCTGATTTCTCAGTTCATCTTTGTTGCATAGGTGATTTTTGGATGTTTTTTCCTTGGTTTCTGTTTTCTCTCTGTTTACTGGCCTGAGTTGTCCAGAATTCTGGTGACTAGCTATATTCTTCAGTTCCAGTAGGTATTGTCCTCTGGAGTTTCTGTGGTCTGCATGGCCTCTGGGGTTTTTAAGACTACCCTTGCCTTTGAGGTCTCTAGTACCAGCATTGGATAGTGTCCCTGATGCTGGAAAGCCTCTAAGAAAGCAAATCTGGTTGTGAGCTAGAAATTAGAGTCTGTGGGGTAGGGCGAAGTTTAAAGCTAATGAGTATGTTTTAGGGAACCATGGCAGGGAAAGGGCAGGGATTACTTGAATATCCATAGTGACTGCAGGCATCCAGGAATTTAGGCAGAATTGTGGGATGGCAAATGGAGCATGGGGTGTGTGATAGAGTTTACTGATGTTGAGGGTGCTTTCTGGGGTGGGGACAAGCAGAGCAGAATGGAGGGAGTTACCTGGTGTCTCTGGATCTGGATGGCCCCCAGAGAATGCAGGCATAGTTGTGAGGCTAGAAATGGAGCAGAGTATGGAGTGTAGTTTATCACTTCTAGGAGTGCTTTAAGGCAAACTGAAGGATGATTAAACTGATTTTTAATTTTTGAAAGAAGACACATTCCATTGTGAGCTCAATCATTACCTAGGCAGTGGAGATGGAGCAGGCAAGAAAGGATCCATGTATTTATTCCCTCCTTGCTTTTATCTGTGGATGTGATGCCTTACTTTCCTACCTTGAGTTTCTCTTAATAACATATTGTAAGCTGTACTATAAGTCAATGAAATTCTCTCTCTCCCTAACTTGTCATTTTTTTTCAGGTTATTTGTCATAGCAAAGAAATGAAAATGAACAAAACACTAGTGTACCTTTACTTCACAATGAGTATACGCCCATTCACCACAATAACCACCTTCTTTAAACCTTATTTTTTTTTTTTTTTTGCCTCTTTACTCACTTCTATTCTATATACATTCATTATGCTGGGTAATATCAAAAAAAAGGAAATTTCTAAGTAAACTGTAATAATCTCAATGTTTCCATTTTGATTTAATAAAATATAAACCTCCCAACAATCTTTAGATGATTTAAAACACGATCATTAGCTTTAAACTACACCCTACCCCCTGGACTCTAATTTCTAGCTAAAAACCAGACTTGCTTTCCTGGAGGCTCTCCAGCACCAGGGACATTATCTAATCTTTAAATTTTCGCTATTGGCAAAATTTGCAAGGGTAAACTAGAGAAAATGCAACTTCTGCCATACACATACATATGTACCTAAACATACCTCTCAAATATTTCCAAGAATTGAAATTGAGTTCCATGGAAACCTGAATCTAAGAAGGATTGTATTTTTAAAGTTTTCTCCCTCTAGAAGAATGTGACAAGTGAGTAAAAAGGTTTGAGTTGTTCTAGGTCTGCTTCCCTCTGGATAACATCATTTCTTAATGTGTGATACTTGCCTGTGGCAAAGCATCCAATACTCCAAATGATCATGTCAGTTTACACTTAGGAAAACCAGGACCTACACTTGTTGCATTGAAAAAAAATAGCATTTCAGAGTTTTCTTCTCTACAACCAATAAATATGGAAGAACAAGGCTACAGCTAATTTTAAACTTCCTAATATTAAATACAGGGTCTCAAACCTACCTCATTGGATAACCCTGAAAGGATCCATTGAATTTTCTGAGGATTCAATGTCCTAATCTACACAACAAAGAGATGACAAAATTCTATAACTTCTTTATCTAAATGTCTCTCTTTCAAACATTACACATTTTTAGAAATATAGGTTTAAAGTATATCATGAAATGATGTCTACATCCAATTCCTGGTCAGCTCTATTTAAACTCTATTGAATTTTAAAAACTCTTATGTACCCCTTCTTAATTTTTTGATATTAACCTCACCTGAATCATTGGATTTCAAATGTATGTTACCAATAAGTAGCTGAACTTACTGCCAGACTGATTGTACTGTGTAGATGATACAGGACATCACCACACTTGTTTATTTGAGTACTCTTCAACATTTAACCACATTCTGAATCTCAATGTTCTGTTTAGTGTTCAAGGTACCTTATGTCTGGATTCTATCCTATGATCATGTCTTACTTCCTAACTTGTACTGCCTTCCCTTGCTATACCAATATCTTTGCTGACCAATGATCTTGAAGTTCAATTCCATATTTGACTTTAGGTCTCCCTCCCTTGTAAATTCCTCACAAGAATTTACAAGTCCATTTCCATATTTCAATACTTAGTTTCCTTGTAAATTTTGCTTATTCTCTGCTAGTACTTCCAACTAGTCAATAAACTCCCCAAATCTAAATATCCCCCAAATTTCATGGTCTCCTGGAGGTCATATTCTCTACAAATGGATATTTTCATATTTATCACCAAAGAAAATTGTTCATAACCAGTTGTATTTAGAGTAGAGAAAAATCTAGGTCTTTTGTACTCAATCTGCTCTTATTTTATAAGCACTTCTTAAATTCTTAATAAACTGACCACTGAGCATATTATAAGCTTTGTCTTTAAATTATTTCTAGAAATCTTGTCATTTTATATTGCTTAAGATGAACAACTTTCACTTTATTTGCAAAACATTTCTTCATGAACAGTCCTCAAAGGAAATCCAGTCAAGTCAATTAACCAAATTTTTCATGTGTATACATGGTTTATATTGTAAGCATACAAAAGTATTAAGGCATAATAAAATTTATAAAAATTAAAGAATCTTAGGTTATTTAGCATTGCTGTATTATAGTGTAAGGTACTATCCAAAGTTGTTCTAACAGGTGAAGCACAAAAATTACCTTATGGTTCTTGGAAAATTTAAGTTTATATTTTTCTTTGGCTTATATCTGAGTGATTTATTTGAATAATGGAGTCAGTTGAGTTTAATGAATGATCCCAATTGAATAACTTTCTGATGGTTGCTGTAACCAAAGGCAATTTTTCTTTTAATTTTTTAAGGAGAAAGAAAAAGTACTGTACTGCATAAGAAATATACAGAGAATGCAGGGATGTTTCAATATATGGAAATCCATCGATGTAATCCTCTATAAAAACAAACTCAAAGGAAAAAAAAAACACATAATCATCTCATAAGATGCTGAAAAAGCCTTTGACAAAATACAACACCCATACATGTTAAAAGTATTGGGGAGATCAGAAATTCAAGGTGTATGCTTAAATATGATAAAAACTATATACAGCAAACTGGTAGTCAAAATTAAACTAAATGGAGAGAAACTCAAAGCAATCCCATTAAAATCAGGGACAAGACAAGGCTACCCACTCTCTTCCTACCTATTCAATATAGTACTAGAAGTTCTAGCCAGAACAATTAGACAACAAAAACAGATAAAAGTGGTACAAATAGGGAGGCAAGAAGTCAAGATATCACTATTTGCAGATGATATGATAGTATATATAGGTGACCCAAAAAATTCTACCAGAGAGCTCCTACAGCTAATAAACAACTTCAGCAAAGTGGCTGGATATAAAATTAACTCAAACAAATCAGTAGCCTTCCTCTACTCAAAGGACAAAAGGGTTGAGAACGAAATTAGGGAAACAACACCCTTCACAATAGTCACAATATAATGTAAAATATATTGCTGACTCTAACCAAGCAAGTGAAAGATCTGTATGACAAAAACTTCAAATCCCTGAAGGAAGAAATCAAAGAAGACCTCAGAAGATGGAAAGATCTTGCATGCTTGTGGATTGGTAGAACTAATATAGTAAAAGTGGCCATCTTATCAAAAGTAATATACAGATTCAATGCAATCCTCCATCAAAATTCCAACTCAATTCTTCATAGAGTTAGAAAGAACAATTCTCAAATTGATTTGGAATAACAAAAATACTAACATAGCAAAAATTATTCCCAACAATAAAAGAACTTCCTGGGGTATCACCATCCCTGACCTCAAGCTGTAGTACAGAGCAATAATGATAAAAACTGCATGGTATTGGTACAGTGACAGGCAGGGAGATAGATCAATGGAATAGAATTGAAGACTCAGAAATGAACCCAGACACCTATGGTCACTTGATTTTCACAAAGCTAAACTATCCAGTAGAAAAAAGACAGCATTTTTAACAAATGGTGCTGGTTCAACTGGAGGTCTGCATGTAGAAGAATTCAAATTGATCCATTTTTATCTCCTTGTACAAAGCTCAAGTCGAAGTAAACCAAGGACCTCCACATAAAACAAGATACACTGAATCTAATAGAAGAGAAAGTAGGGAAGAGCCTCGAATACTTGGGCACAGGGGAAAACTTCCTAAACAGAACACCAAAGACTTAAAGAGCAACAATCGACAAATGGGAAGTACCTCATAAAATTTAAAAGCTGTTGTAAAGCAAGGGACACTGTCAATAGGACAAAACAGCAACCCACTGATTTGGAAAAGATATTTATCAATCCTACAATCAATAGAGGGCTAATATCCAAAATTTACAAAGAACTCAAGAAGGTAAACTCCAAAGAACCAAAAACCCTATTAAAAGGTGGAGTACAGAGCTAAATAGAGAATTCTCAACTAAGGAATCTTGAATGGCTGAGAAGCACTTAAAGAAATGTTCAACATTCTTAGTCATCAGGGAAATGCAAATCAAAATGACACTGAGATTCCACCTCACACCATAAGATGTCTAAGATCAAAAACGCAGGTGACAGCATATGTTGGTGAGGATGTGGAGAAGAGAAACACCCCTCCATTGTTGGTGGGACTGCAAGCTGGTGAAACCACTTTGGAAATCAGTCTGGTGTTCCTGAAACTGAAAACTGGAATAGTACCTACACTAGATGATGGCAGCTAAAACCATTCCTGGAATCAACCCAGATATCCCTCAACAGAAAAATGGGTAAAAAAATGTGGCTATATACACAATGGAATACTATGTAGTGATTAAAAATGATGACTACATGAAATTGACAGGCAAATGGATGGAACTAGAAAATATCATCCTGAGTGAGTTTACCCAGACCCAAAAGAACACACGTGGTATGTACTCACTAATAAGTGGATATTAGCCAAAAGCTCACAGTGTCCATGATATAATCCAGAGTGTAGAAGGAAAACCAGGGTGTGGATGCTTCAGTCCTGCATTGAAGGAGGAACAGGACAATCTAGGATTGGAAAGGAGAGAGGAATCTGGGAGCAAGAGAGGAGGGAGAGGAAATAAGGAGGACAGTATCAGGAACTGAGAAGATGTGAAAGAGGTACAGAGGGTCAGGAAAATGAACATAAATATAAGGAACTGGGGATAGCCATGGAGGGTCCCAGAAACCAGAGAAATGTGAGGCCCCCGGAGACCTAACGGGGATGACTTTAGCTGAAATGTACAGAGAAGGTGGAGATAAAACCTGCTGAGACCACCTCTGGTAAATAGGCATGACCCCTAGTTGAGGGATGGGCCACTCAACCATCTTAAGGTTTTTAACCCAGAAATGTTCCTGTCCAAAGGACGAACAGGGACAAAAATGGAGCAGAACGAAGGAATGGCCAACCAGGGACTCCCCCACATGGGAATCCATCATGTCTGCAGACTCCAAACCCAACACTGTTGCCATGGTCAAGAGGCACTTGCTGACAAGAACCTAGTGTGGTGGTTTCTGAGGAGGTTCGGCCAGCAACTGACCAATGCAGATTGGATGTTGGAGCCAACCATCAGGCTGAACTCAGCGAATCTGGTGAGGAGGCTGACGGGACTGGATGGGGGAACTGCAACCCCATTGGAAGAACAACATCTGTTGGCCTGTCTACTCAGTTCTCCCAAACTTTAGACCACCAACCAAGGAGTGTACCTGGAGGAATCCAAGCTACAAATACAGCAGAGGATGGTTTTGCCTGACATCACAGGGAGGGGAGGCCCTTGGTCCTGGGGAGGTTTGATGACCCAAGGTAGTGGGATGCTGAAGTGGTGGGGAGAGAGAGTGTGGGTGGATGGGAGAACATTCTCATACAGGCAAAGGGGAGGGCGAGGGCAGATGTGGAATGGGGGGGTTGTTGGAGGGTAACTGGGAAATGGGACATGATTTGAGAAGTAAAAGAATGAAATGATTAATTTAAAAAAAAAACAGAGAGAGGAAGGTTTACATGTATGAAAACAATCACTATTATTTGAGAATTTGAAAGACATGATCCAAAATCACTGAATATAGGTTCTTATACCTCTACCTACTTTCTAACTCTTATTTGACCCTGAGACATTCCAAGCCTCCAACATTAAATAGGAGAGAAAGGTTGGAGTAGAAAAGGGATGGTGTAGACCTCTTTAGGCTACTTCCTCTGATTAGAGGCATTGAATTCCTAGGGCAAGTCCAATCTATATTGTCAGAATATCCAAAAACCAGCACACCAATAAACCACAATCCATCAATCCATCAATCCATCAATCCATCAATCCATCAATCACAGCAATCCAGCAATCCAGCAATCCAGCAATCCATCAATCCATCAATCCATCAATCCATCAATCCAGCAATCCAGCAATCCAGCAATCATCCAGCAATCCAGCAATGCAATAACAAATGCAGAAGCAGGAACCAGTAGGGACCAACAGCAGCTGCCACAGTCTCTCCCCATTTATACCCTCTCCAGAGTCCCCAGAATTAAACTCTCTGTAGCTGGCAAAGATCATACCCCTAACCACCTGCTATGAAGTAGCTTATTATCCTATAACTTAGATTAAAACAAAAACATTTCACATAATATACCTAGGATCTTTGCTTTGCTTTGTTTTGTTTTGTTTTTATTGGTTATTTTATTTATTTACATTTCAAATGTTATCCCCCTTCCCGGTTTCCCCTCCACAAAATCTCTACTCCATACCCCTCCCTCTTGCTTCTATGAGGTTGCCCCCCAAACTCACCCATTCCCACCTCATTGCCCTAGCATTCCCGTATGCTGTGGCATCAAGCCTCCACAGGACCAAGGGCCTCCTCTCCCACTGATGCCAGATAAGGCATCAATGCTTATGTACATATGTAGCATGGTCTCCCCATGTGTACTCTTTGGTTGGTGGTTTAGTCCCTGATAGGTCTAGGGGTCTGGTTGGTTGATATTGTTGTTCTTCCTATGGGGTTACAACCCCTTCAGCTCCTTCAGTCCTTCCCCTAACTCCTCCCTTGGGGATCTCTGTGACTCTGGATTTTTTAAGAAACCAAAACTCCCACTACATTTGTGATACTTTATAAACTACATTAAGATGTTTATATATTGCTAAACTCTATAGACAAAAGTCTGAAGATTCTTTAAATATATTACACACATATTCTATTTGCTGGAATATCTCTTTGGTGTTTGGACTGATCTTATTTACTTGTTCAGTTGGTGTGTTGAGACAATATCTCGTGTAGCCTAGGTTGACTTTGAACACTAAATGATAAGGATAACCTTGTACTTCTAATCTTTCTGCTTCTATTTCCTGAGTGCTAGAATTACAGGTATGCCCTGTTTTGCCCAGTTTATACTGTATTAAGGATCATACCCAGGGTTCATGGTGTACTTGGCAAGTACTCTATCAACTAAGCCTCAGTTCCAGCCCATGACTTTTTTTAGTCAAGTAAAACAACTTATTCAGGAAAACTGATTGTTATTTTCTCCTGAATCGTTCATGAATATTCATGGCTAATAGTTCATTTCATGAATATTTTAGCGATCAAATTATTACTTTTATACATAATGAGAACATAAAGGTTAAGTAAAAGATTCATTTATAATTATAAATTAATAATTCTTAGGTAACACTTAATTTGAAATTTAAAAATTAAAATAACTAAGGAAGAGATATACTCAATAATTAAAGAAACATTTAAGAAGCAATTATATTACTCTACTTCTCTAAATCATAGCCTGATTTGTTTCTATAAATGAAAGATTCCCCATTTTGTTATATATAGTGTCAGGTCCAACTTCTGACTGTCACTACCTGTGCATAAATCAAAGCAGAATACGTTTTCTATACAATAGTCAGAATGGACAACAACATGGCAGGCCCAGCTATTGGTGGGGAATTACTGGCACAAAAGGGTGATATAAAACATGTACCGTTTCTGTAACCCTTTCCCCTACTGAACCTGAGGGCTTTGTCTGAGTCATTCATTCCTGGTCTAAAATTCATAACCATGCATAAGAACCAAGGCTTGCTCATGAATCACATTCTCATTATTGGGTGCATAAATAATACTCTGCTTTTAGGACATTCTTCTAAATGATTCTCAACACTGCTTCTGACCTTACCATTAGGCTGTCTGAATTTCCAATGTGTTCATTGTACAGTGCTCACATTTTAGTTTCTTGAAACATAGTTTCTGTTACACCTTTTCTGTTTCCCATTTGATACTGTTGAACTCAAATAGCAAGTGTCACATAATTTTCCTTCACATGCTTTCTGTTCTTCCCAGGAGTATACATGGAGGCAGACTTTAACATCTAGACTCTGCAGGCTAATAGCACTCTCTGAAATTTACTAGCTCCGTTTGTTTCCTATCATGAACCTCAGTGGTGCTTCTTTTCAGAAGGCAGAGAACTACCTTCAAAAGTGTCCTTTCATAATCATTCTGTTGGACATACTCTGTACATATGATGCCAGTGATTAGGACACTGTATTTCTCTCTTATCAAAGGGTGTGAATTTTGTTTTGAAAACTCCATCAACATCATATTCTCCTGATTCTAAGAATTGAGTAATGTTCATTTATTAGGAAATAGATGAATAGCTTTTGGTTTCAGACCTAAGATCTAATGTAAATAATTTCTTTAAGTAATATTTTATAATACTAATCACATCAGTGATGTCTAATGAAAAAATTAACCCAAAATAGTCGAACCCTTAACTAAATAGAAAAACTGCTCACAGTAGTTCTATAAACATTTTGAAAATAATTATCCAAATAAAGTGAGGCCACTATGAAGAAAAAATTATGGTCTGTAGTTAGATACACATCTAGCTACCATTACATTTACTAATGGACAGAATTTAGTCTTTATTTGTTTAAAGTATAAATTTAATATGTGTTTAAAGGAAATTCTTAAACATGAGAAATCTAATTAAAACACATGTACTTGCACCTCATGACTTTTATTGTCTCTTTTCAAGTTTCTGTATGACTATCCTTTAATATTCCAGTAATTACTATAAGAAATTGGAAGTAAACATAATAAATAAATAATATAAATAATGTTCTTCCACCCCAAATTGTTTTTTCTATTCATCATGCTTACTAGTTAAGTCATAAAACCTTATTTGTGACTTAAAAATAGAACATTATAGAAGACAAATCTAGCAGAAATTTTTTATATCATCTGAATGCAGAATCACAGCACCCACAACTTCAAAAAGAAGATTAAATAGCCTATTTTGCGACTAGTTCATCCTCTTACAAACCATAAACCTACAGGAAATGATAGGAGCCATTCAGTTTAGAAAAACACTTTCTTTTAAAGAATGAGTTAGTCCACCACACCTCATTACAATCAAACAAGGCTAAAAATAGGGGCTTTTCCTCAAGTACAAAGTTGAATTGTCAGGAAAGGTGTGACTCAAGACACTGAAGCAAAAGGCAATGTCACAAACACCCTGTACTATCAAGTCATCAAATTATGCTACAAAGACTTTCAAGCACTGAAACAGAAAGTTAAGACATTTCTCTGTCATCCAAATTATGATACTCTATCATGTAAAGAAAAATTAGCTACCATGGAAACAAATATGAGAACAAGAAAGCATAAAAATAATCAATAGTGTTAATTTTAGAGTTGAAAGTTTTCTTAGAACCTAGAATCTGTCTCATTGCACCATGCTCTCCCCCAAAAAATTTTACAAAAAAAATATTTTTGGAAGCAAAACCTCAAAATTTTGCAATATAAATTGTGTTCTTTCCTTTGTTTTCTTTTGCCTAAGACGATATACCCTGCAACTCATTATTAGTTTATCTGACCTCTTAACTCTCAAGACCTACCTGCTTCTGCCTCCCAAGTGCTTGTATAAAATTTGTGCACCACTGTGCCCTAAAAGTCCAAAAAACAGAGGCAATATAACTTCAAAAGTAAGTAACTGCAGTAATATTGAAGATTATGGCTATTAATACATAGGTACATTTCAAATATCAAGTTGGATTCTGACAGAACTTAACTGCAATGTGTCATTTACTTTTATTCAAATAACAATTACTGAGAATGATTATTATATATTTTGCTCTCAGTACACCATCTTCTTAAAATAACCCCTAAATTTGTTTTATAAGTGACATATTCTTAGAGATTTTTGGTGAGATAAGTTTTATCAATTTTTATTTATAAAAATTATAAAGAAGAAAGGAAAATATAATAAGCCATGCCTAACCAGTTACTGTTTATAGTTCTATGCTAATTATTTAATTGATTGATTCCTGCCTTTTTTATATTATTCTATCAATAATTTTATGTATCATAATTTATTATAAATATCACATGTATAAATACCTCTTGGTTATAACTTCACCTAATTTTTTTTTAATTTCATAGGACTGAGTTATGATACTGAGAAAATTAAATCAGCTTATGTTTGATGTTCAATGTAGAGGAGATCTTTAATAAGAACCAAATATATAAAAAATAAAACATTGATTGTTATGAGAGAAGAAAGATGGCAGAAGAGGGGTAAATATCACTCCCCAGAATACCTATTAACCCAAAAGAAAACACACAGTCAGTTAGTGTATGAAAGATGTGAAAAGCAAGGACTATATAAAGAAGTCTAAAACCAACAGTAGAGAGTGAAAGACAGCCATGAAATATTGACTACTAAGTACACAAAGGAGACATATCTCAACTTAGAAATCTGAGCAAAGTTGTGAGAAACAGGAACCTCCTCCCAATCCACCTTGTAAACAAAAGGAAAAGAAATTTAAGAGTGCAAAACAAAACCAAAATTAACAGGCTCATATGTTAACTGAAGCAGGCACAGAGAAGGAACTACAGGCTTTATTGAATATACACAACAAGATACTGAATAAAATGTTTTCAAACAAACTTTAATGACAAATGCGGTAATAAAGTTCACTTTATTTTAGTGATGGAGAGATGATTCAAGATGTACAAATGAACAATTATAATACACCATCTTAAAAATACAAAAGACAAAAATTACATGATTGTGTCAATAGAGAAAAAACATTTAACAAGATTCAACATCTCCCCTAATAATAAAATCTATGAAGAAACTAGGAATAAGAGGAACACCACAACATAATAAATGTTATAGTTGACAGACTGATAAAGAATATCATATTAAATGAAGATCAAAAAGTATTTGTGTGACATCAGAAATAGAAGTGTTTTTTCTCTCCACTCTTATTCAATAGACAGCATTATGTCTCAGCCAGAAAATAAAGACAAGAAAAAGAAATAAAATTGTTAAAAAGAAAGAGGACCCATTTGTCAATTGTTAATCTTAGAGCATGAGCAATTGGTGTTCTGTTCAGGAAATTTTCCTCTGTGCTGATGTGTTCGAGGCTCTTTCCATTTTCCTTTATCAGCATATTTGGTTTTATGTGGAGGTCCTTGATCTACTTGGACTTGAGCTTTGTACAAGGAGATAAAAATGGATCAATTTGCATTCTTCTACATGCCAACTGACAGTTGAACCAGCACCATTTGCTAAAAATGCTCTTTTTTCCGCTTGATGGTTTTGTCTTCTTTGTAAAAGATCAAGGGAACATAGGTGTATGGGTTCATTTCTGAGTATTCAATTCTATTCCATTGATCTACCTGCCTGCCTCTGTACCAAGATCATGTGGTCTTTATCACTATTGTTCTGTACATAGCTTGAGGTTGGGGGATGGTGATTCCCCTAGATGTTCTTTTACTATTAAGAGTGGTCTTTGCTATCCTGTGTTTTTGTTATTCCACATAAATCTGAGAATTGCTCTTTCTATCTCTGTGAAGAATTGAGTTGGAATTTTGATAGGGATTGCATCGAATCTGTAGACTGCTTTTAGTAAGCTGGCATTTTTACTATGCTAATCCTGCTAATCCATGGGAGATCTTTCCATCTTCTAAAGTCCTCTTTGATTTCTTGCTTCAGAGATTTGAAGTTCTTGTCATACAGATCTTCCACTCAGTCACACCAAGATATTTTATATTATTTGTGACTATTGTGAAGGGTGTCATTTCCCTAATTTCTTTCTCAGCCCATTTATCCTTTAAGTGAAGGAAGGCTACTGATTTTGTTTATGAGTTAATTTTATATCGAGTCACTCTGCAGAAGTTGTTTATCAACTGTAGGAGCCCTCTGGTGGAATTTTTGGAGTTGCTTATGTATACTAACATATCATCCACAAATAGTGATATCTTGACTTTCTCATTTCTAATTTGTATCTCTTTGATCTCCTTTTGTTGTGTAATAGTTGTTCTACTAATGGCAGAACTTCTAGTACTATATTGAATAGATACAGGAAAGTGCACAGCCTTGTCTTGTCCCTGATTTTAGTGGGATTGCTTCAAGTTTGGACACTGTCAATAGGACAAAACAGCAGCCCACAGATTGGGAAAAGATCTTTACTAACCTTACATCGGATAGAGGACTAATATCCAAAATATACAAAGAAGTCAAGAAGTTAGACTCCACAGAACCAAATAACCTACTTAAAAAGGGGTGCAGAGCTAAACAAGAATTCTCAACTGAGGAATCTTGAATGGCCAAGAAGCACTTAAAGAAATGTTCAACATCCTTAGTCATCAAGAAAATACAAATCAAAAGAACCCTGAGATTCCATGCTAAATCAAATATCTTAGGTGACAGCAGTTGCTGGCAAGTATATGGAGAAAGAGGAACATTTCTCCATTCTGGTGGGATTGCAAACTGATACAAACACTCTGGAAATCAATCTGGTGGTTCCTGAGAAAATTGGAAATAGTTCTACCTGAAGACCCAGCTATTCCACTACTGGGCATATACCTAAAACATGCTCAGACCTATAATAAGGACACATAGCTCCACTATGTTTATAGCAGCCTTATATATAATAGCCAGAAGCTGGAAACAGCCCACATGTCCCTCAACAGATGAGTGGATACAGAAAAGGTGGTACTTTTAAATAGTTGAAGACTACTCAGCTATTAGAATCAATGACTTCATAAAATTCATAGGCAAAATGGAAGGAACTAGAAAATATCATTCTGAGTGAGGTAACCCAGACGTAAAAGTACTCGCATGGTATGCAATCACTGATAAGTGGATATTAGCCCCAAACCTCAGAATAGCCACAATACAACCCACAAACCATATGGAGCTTAAGAATAAGTAAGACCAAAGTGTAGATCTTCAATCCTACATAGAAGTGGGAACAAAATGTTCACAGGAAGTAGAAGGAGAGAGGGACTTGGGAAGGAGAGAGGGTTGGTATTAGAAGGGACAGGAGAAAAGTACAGAAGGTCAGGAAATTGAATAGAAATATATAGCAGTGGAGGATGGGGAACTGAGAGTAGCCACTAGAAAGTCCCAGACTTCAGGGAAGCCAGAGGCTCCCAGGACAATGGTGATGACTTTAGCTGAAATATCCAACAAAGGGAGATAAGACCTGTAGGAACTACCTCCAGTAGATAGGCATGGCCCCCAGTTGAGGGATGGGGTCCACCCACCCATCTCAAAATTGTTTAACCCAGAAATGTTCCTGTCGAAAGAAAGACAGGGACAGAAAATGGAACAGAATCTGAAGGAAAGGCCATCCAGAGACTGCCCCACCTAGAGATCAATCCCATTTGCAGACACTAAACCCCCATCAAGATTTCTGATGCCAGAAAGCACTTGCTAACAAGAGCCTGGTATGACTATTCACTGAAAGGCTCTACCAGCACTTGACCAATACAGATGCATATACTCATAGCCAACCATCAAATGAATCCAATGAAAGACCTAGGGGAATGACTAAAGGAGCTGAAAGGGATTATAACCCAACAGGGAGAACAATATCAACTAACTGTACTACTCAGAGCTCCAAGGGGCTAAACCACTTACCAAAGGTATACATGGAGGCTTCCATGGCTGAAGATATATATGTAGCTGAGGATGGCCTTATCTGGCATGAATCAGAGGAGAGGCCTTTGGTCCTGTGAAGGCTTGATGCCTGAGAATAGTGGAATGTTAGAGCAGTGCTCGGGGAGGGGACAGGTAGGTGGAAGAGAATCCTTATAGAGGCAAAGGGGAGGAGGAGAGGGAGGATAGGATTGGGGTGTGGAGGGGTAACCAGGAAGGGGAATATCATTTGGAATATAAACAAATAAAATAATTAATAAAAAATATAGGATACGAGAATGTCAAATTATCCCTAATGGCAGATGATGTATTTTAAAAGTTCTAAAGTCTCCACGTGGAACTCTTAAAACTGAAACTCATAAAACACATTCAGCAAAATTGCAGGATACAAAAATCACAAGGCTAAATCAGGGCACAAATAGCAACAAAGAACACACTAAGACAGAAATCAAGAATGCAATCCCATTTGCAATATAATCAGACCAAAAAGAATTAATAGAAATTAATTTAATTAGAAATAAACCTAACTAAGAGAATGAAAGGCCCCTTTTATAAAATTTTAAAACACTGGAGAGAAACTGGAGAAGAAAGAAATATAAAATGACATTGAAAAATGTAAAAAAAAAAAAAAAACAACCTCCACTTGGATTGCAGAATATTGTCAAATGGCTGCATTAAAGCAACCTACAGATTCTACACAATCTTCATCAAAGCTCCAGTGTCATTTATTCTAGATTACTTCTCAGTTGATGTGATAAATCATTGACTAAAGCAACTTAGGTTCCAACCAGGAACTTACCAGGAGGCAGGAACTGGAATAATGACCATGGAAGAAACACTGTTATTTGCTTTCTTCCAGGTTTAATTTAGCTACCTTTCTTTTTCCTTCTTTCTTTCTGTCTGTCTTCTTTCTTCCTTGCTTCCTTCCTTTCTTATTTATTTTTGACAAAATAAAATAAAATGAAGCCAAAACTATCATATCAAAGTAAGACATAGCAAGCCAACAAGAGAAAAAGAATCCCAAGAATAAACAAAAGAGTCAAAGACCCATTCTTTTTCATAATCAGGAGTCCATTAAAAATATTAAACTTAATATATATGTAGGATTGCACACAGGACCCCAAATATCCAAATCAATCCTATGTAATATAATGGCTTGATATATATGTAGAGACCAAGTGTAGACCCATATTGGTCCTATGCTTTCTGCTTTATTGAGCTCATATGTACCTTGCTGACATTCAGCTACTTTTCTTATATAATCTAAACCTACCTACTAGACATAGTACTAGCATAAGGCCATAGTGGACTGGACCTTATTTAATAAATTAGCAATAAAAAAATAGCCCCACAGACATGACTACCAGATAATCTATGGGGAAATTTTCTAATTTGAACTTCTCTGTTCCCAGATGTGTCAGGTTGACAACCAGTATTAGCCATCACAATATTCTTCACACATACACACACACACACACACACACACAAGAAAAATCCCAAAATTTGCATAGACGCACAAAGGACCCCATGTAGCCAAATCAATCCCAAGGATACAGAACAAATTCAAAATATCTCACTTTTTAAAAAAAAGAAATATGAATTAATAGATTACAAAACCAAAGAGCCTGCAAATGGTAGAAAATCTTTGGTGGCTATACATCTAAAAAGTGATTAATATTAGAATTAATAAAGAAGACTGAATATTAAACATTTAAAAGATTAATGATCAAAAATAGACAAACAAACAGAAACTTCTGAAAAAAAATCAAAAATAAATGAGCTATTAATACCATTTTTAAAAGTTCAACAAGCTTAACCATCAGGGAACTAGAATCAAAACGAATGAAGTCCAACTTACTTGTGTTAGTATGGCTATCAATTTCAAAGCAAAACAAGTTTAGAAAGATGACTCAATGGGAAAAGTTGCTTGCTGCCAAGGCTAACAACCTGAGTTTGATTCCCAGGACCTAAAACTAGAAGGAGAGAACTGATTCTCAAAAGTTGTCCTCTGATTTTCACACCTGCACTGTGTCACAAAATAGTATGTATACTTAGTCAATAATAAGTAAATAAATAATATAATTAGTATGTTTTTAAATGTGCAAATGAAAGATGTTGATGAGATAGCCAAAGAGAGTGGTAGTACTATTATTATATATAACTGAAGATACCTTTATATAATGAGAATATAAATTATATAAATTTAAATTGATATCCAGTATGGAAATAAGTATGGACAGTCTTCCAAAAGCTGAAAATAAATTTACCATGTGACCTGAGTTCATCTGTATCCTAGAAAGATATCTAAATATCACTATTTATTGCAACACTATTGACAGTTGATATGCAATTGATAAATAATGTAATCAGTCTAACTGCCCACAAACACATGAAAGAATAAAAAATATGGCATATAGATATGGAATACAATGGAATGGTTTTATTTTTTCTTACTAAAGAATGAATCTAAAGACTCCACCACAGAGATGCAGACAGTGCTTGAATTGCTAGAAATCACAGTGTCTGCTCACCTAATCCTCTATTCATATATAAAAAAGAGAGAAACTAATTATCAGATAATCTAACCCACAGATAAACCAATGAGTATTAAAGCTGTCAGGGAATAAATCACTTGATGGATAGTCTAACCCATGCATAAACTGGGTAGTATACAAACTCTCCAACCACAAAGGGACCTTCAGAAACTCAGTTCCAAACCAGTCTTTGCTAGGAAGACTCACAAGAAGTATGATACCCAAGAAATTACAGAAGAGAAGAGAGATCCAGGTTGCCCAGGCAAGATCAAGGCCAAACACTGACCTGGTGTTACTTCCAGAAGTCCGGTGAGGTTGACTAGTTGCATCTTCCCAAAGCCTGTAACCATAATAACTTTGTTATTATGAATGAAACCAGATACAGGAGAGCAGAAGCAAAGCTGAAGAAACCCAAGCTGCTCTGTGCATTGAAGAGACTGCAGAATCAAGTTGGGAGACAGTAAAGAGAACCTACATGTCGATTGAATCTTACAGAACTTGTAGAAAGAATGCTACCGTGAATGCAAGATGACGCCAATGACCAAAGGGGTGTTTAGGATCAACTCACTCCTGGAGAATTCACCTCAGTTCAACCCCCATGCTTGAAAAAAACTGAACAGCTGCTCTTCAGCTGTCACCATCTTTCTCCAGTCTGGAGGTAACAATGCCAGTGGCTCTTCAGCTGTCACATCTTATTACACACAAGGAGTAACTACTGCAAACATCTGGAGATCGACCTGGAAGGTAAAGAAAGCCAGGAAGAGACTGGCAGAAGCCTTGGAAGTAGGCAAGCTTGCCGCCAGGCAGGCAAAGAACATGGGGGAACAAAGATGAGTATTCTGCATACACACACACACCACACACACACACACACACACACACACACACACACATACACCAAAACAAAACCCTGAACACATGTGTTGAGGCCTCCTCTATGCGTTCTCCTTAAAGAAACTTTGTTTTACTTGTATGTCTTTGGTTCATTGGTTTGGTGGTTGGTTTGGTTTGGTTTGGTTTGGTTTGGTTTGGTTTGGTTTGGTTTGTTGTTGTTTGGTTTGTTTGGTTGGTTTGGTTTGGTTTGGTTGGTTTGGTTTGGTTTGTTGGTTTGGTTTGGTTGTTGGTTTTGGTTTGTTTGGTTTGGTTTGGTTTGGTTGTTGGTTTGGTTTGGTTTGGTTTGGTTTGGTTTGGTTTGGTTTGGTTTGGTTTGTTGTTGTTTCGAGAGTGGGTTTCCTGGAAACCTGGTTGCCCTGGAAACCTATCTCTGCCTCCAGAGTGTTGAGTTTAAAGGCAAGTGCCACCACTACCAGCATTACTTATATGTCTTTAAATAACAAATTTAATATACTAAATCACTCCTTTTTAAGCTTTTGGAAAGGGAAAAATTATAAGCAGTAGTGTTTTAAATAATCATGTTTTCAGATTTGATAGAAATATTCTGTAAGAGATTTCATGTGAAAACATCCTTTTTATCAGTTGCAATCCACAGGAGAACTCTGGATAGATCCAACAGCAACCCACAGACCAAAAGAAGTGCCTTATTTTACAGAATTTATATGAGAAGGATCTATGTATTTAGCAGTTAGTTTTGTGAAGCTACTAGGTAGTTACAAAGCCTTAACTTAGACTAGGCAGGTCTTGTGGCCTTAAGACTTAGAATTTAATCTTTTGTTCCTCTCTACCATGGGACTGCTACTTGCTACATGTTTAGCTTCTTAGCGAAAGTACAAAATATCACGTAAGACTGTACCTCTGGTTGCCTCAGGCCTGGGAAGGGAGAGAAACTGTAGCAGGTATGTGAATCCCCTCTGTAGTGCTATGTCTATGATTTAACAAGTAGATCAGTTTATAATAGGTTTACTGAGAGAAGAGCTCTTTACTCAAAATTGTTCAATTTCAGGTTAAAAATTTTTTTTTTTAAATTTAGTGATTATTGGAGTCTCACTATGTGGGCCAGGTAGGTCTTGAGTTTGATCGTTGTGCTATAGCTTGATGAATGTTATGATTATAGGCAAAAATCCCATACGCAATTGTAATTATTTTTATTAAATTACTTTTAGTCTACAAGAATAATCTAGCCTGAGAGGCTATTTAGTGTTTAATACTGAGTATTTAAGTTGTTAACTCGTATCAAGCATGGTGACTCATGTGCTGCAGCTTTCTTCACCATTGTATTGGGACTTGTTTGGTTTTGTAGAACTCTCTCTGTTGAAATCCTAAACTATCAATAAAGGTTTCCAAAAAAAAAAAAGAATGAACCTCTTATTACAATAGAAAGGGTAGAACTGAAAATTATCATACTAAGGAAAAATAAGCTACACTCAGAAAGGAAAATATGTTTTCTCTTTACATGCAAACATACACACACACACACACACACCACACACACACCACACACACACACACCACACACACACCACACACACACCAAAACACCACACACACACACACACATACATATACATTTGAGAGAGAAGGAAAACCTGTGGAGGAAGACCAAGCTAAAGGAGGGCAGGAACGTGCTCAAAAATGTAATACAAAGTTTATTATGATATACTTTAATGAATTGTCATGTTGAATACACTGCTTGTGCAATGGATATACACTAATGAAAACATCTTGAGCACTTTAGAAAATTGTTTCTGAATGATATAATGGCTAACTTTAACCCAGAGAGTGTGCACTAAATGAAGAAAAAACAAGAAAAATGTTGTTTAAGATTAATAAGAAAATGGGCCACAAAATAAATTCACCTTCCATGAAACAAAACAGAAACAATTTCAACACTGGGTTGGTACAGTAGAAAAGTGTTAAGGCCTAGGTAAACTATTAAGGTCTAAATGGAATGTTTATGCTTAGGAAGAATGTTAAGGCTTAGGTAACCATTACTTGACTACCCTGCAATTTTGTGCTATTACTAATATTATAAGGAAACACTGTCATATGTCTTTTCTGCTGTTACTAGTTGATTGCATATTTTGTTGTTATTTGCCCTTGGATTGGTTTCCAATCACAATAGAAGTCAGTAGATCTATTTTGTATATTTACCCAAATAAACTTGGACTCTAACACAAGAGAGACGCCTGCACCAATATAAGGAACTATTTGAAATAAGACTTTCATTTTGATTAGGGGTCAAGTAACACTAAGCTTCCAATACCTCCCTGGGAACTGACATTCTACTTGCCAGGAAGAGACATGTATATGGGTACTGGCATACTGGTTGACAAGTTATGACATGAATGTTTGACAAGGCAAGTCCCATACCTCAGTTGAATACCCCAACCAATGGGAACAGGATAAGTATACAACAAAGACATGTGCCTAATAGATGTTAGTGATGTTCTATTTGCATGGGGAAGGCCTCCAGGTGTTTTCTTCTGTGACTGACTGAACATGGTCCTCTCAGTGGGGTGTCATGGTTATCTGTTCCAGAGCAATTACAGACATGGATAGGAAGTAGTTTGACTGCTGCCCATCTCAAGTCTCTAAGATTCTGTGTTATATACAACTCAATATACTCAATTTCCCATTAAAACAATGGAGATTAACATGGGACAGCAGGAGCAACATGCAGGGATGGTTTAATAATTGAAAATCAATAAATGTAATCCACTATATAAACAAACTGAAAGAAGCCAAACATTCTTCTTATTAGATATAAAGGGGGCCTTTGACAAGATTGACCACACCTTCATAATAAAAGTACTGGAAATATTAAAGATACAAGAGACATGTTTAAACATAATACAGTTTAAAATAATTCCATAGCTAATTTCAATTTGAAAGTAGAGGAACACAAATTAATTCTACTAAATTTAGGAACAAAACAAGGTGTCTACCTTCTCCATATTGATTCAGTATAGTACTTGAAGCCTTAGCTAAAACAATAAGACAACTGGAGGAAATTTGGACAATATAAATTAGAAACAAAAAAGTCAAAGTATCTTTATATGCAGATGATATGACAGTATAAATAAAAATTACAAAAGAAATATGCACATTAAAAAAATTACAAAAATAGTACCCTAAAATTTCACTGGAAAACTTTTACATTTAGAAAGAAAAACAATAAACAAAACAAAACAAAAAACCCCATACCTTTTGCTAAAAGTACACTTGTAGTAAAGTAGTTGATAAAAAATTAACTCAAAAAATCAGTAGCCCTCTTATATACAAATAACAAACAGACTGGGCTAGAAATCAGAGAAACAAAAACTTTCACAGTAGCTTTCAAATATTATAAAATATATTGGGGTAACTCTAATCAATTCAGTGAAAAACTCTCGTGATAAAAATGTCAAGTCTTGCTGGGCAGTAGTGGCGCAAGCCTTTAATCCTAGCACTTGGGATGCAGAGGCAGGTGGATTTCTGAGTTCGAGGCCAGCCTGGTCTATAGAGTGAGTTCCAGGACAGCCAGGGCTACACAGAGAAACCCTGTCTGAAAACCAAAAAAAAAAAAAAAAAAAAAAAAGAAGAGCTATCACGATATAGAAAGATCTTATTGACTTGCTTATTGACTGGTATGTCTAACATTGTAAAAGTGACCATCTTGCCTAAAGTAATCTACATATTTAATTCAATTCCCATCAAATCTTCAACCCAATTCTTTACAGATCTTGAAAGGACAATTTTTAGTTTTATATGGAAAAACACAAAAACACAGGATAGCTAAAACTATCTGGTACATTAAAAGATGTTCTGGAGATATAAGCATCCCTGATTTCGAGCTGTACTACAAAGTTATAGCCATAAAAACCACATGGTATTAGCATAAAACAGACATGTTGGTCAATAGAATATAATCGATGACACCCTATACAGAAACTCACGTAGCTATGGACACCTGTTTTTTTTATAAAGAAGACAAAAATATACACTGGGAAAAAGAAAGAGTCTTCAACAAATAGTGCTGTTCAAACTGGATGACTGCATGCTGAAGAATGCAAATAGATCTATACTTATTACCATGCTCAAAACTCAAGCAACAAACAGATCAAAGATCTAAATATCAAGCCAGGTACACTGAACCTGATGGATAAGAAAGTGGGGGAAAGCTCTGAACACATTGGCACAAGAGAAGAATTCCTAAATAGAACATTAATACAGGTACTATGATCAGTAATTAATAAATGGGACCTCATGAAACTGAAAAGCTTTTGAAAGGCAAAGTTCACCATTTATCAGACAAAGAGGCAACTTAACAGAATGGGAAAAGATTTTCACCAAGTCTACATCTGACTGAGGGCTAATTTTCAAAATATATAAAGACACAGGAAACTAGACATCAACAAACCAAAGAACCCAATTTTAAAATGTAGAAATCTAACCAGAGAATTCTCAATAAATGATTCTCAATGGCCAAGAATCACTTAAAGAAATGTTCAACATCCTTAGTCATCAGGGAAATGCTAATCAAAACTGTTTTGAGATTCCATCTTATATCTATCAGAATAGTTAAGATCACTAACACAAGTAACAGCTCATACTAGTGCATATGTGGAACATGTGGAATATTCCTCCATTGATGGTAGAGGTGCAAACTTGAATATCTACTCTGAAAATCAATACGGCAGTTTCTCAGAAAAATAAGAATCAATCTACTTCAATATCAAGCTAACCACTCTTATGCACCTCATCCTACCATAGGGTCACTTGCTAAACCATGCTCATTGCTGTTTTATTCATAATGTCCAGAAACTAAAAACCTCCTAGATGTCCCTCAACCAACAAATGGATAAAAATAACATGGCTCATTTACACAATGGAGTATTACTTCAATGCTAAGAAAATGACATCAAGAAATTTATAGGTAAATGGATGGCACTGGAAAATATCATTTTGAGTGATGTAACCCAGACCCAGAAAGATAAATATGGTATATGTTCATTTACAGTGGATATTAGCAATTGAATAAATTGTAACCAAGCTACAATCTAGACTAAGAGAGATTAGGCAAAGAGGAAGAGTCTGACGGAAGCATGGATCTCTCTAGAAGGAGAAAATAGAATATAGTTTATGAGTGGACTGGAGAAGGGAAAGACAAGAGTGGGAGAATCAGGTAGGGGAAATGGGACTGAGGGAGGGAATAAGGGGAGAAACAGCAAGAACTAAAGAGCATTTGAGGGGAAGCATGGAAACCTAGTGGAGTAAAACTTCCTATAATACATGATAGGACAAGTGAATCATAGGCAGAGTATAGTGACCTGTCCCTGAACCTTCACCCAGCTGATACCCTGTTCTGAAAGGTATCTGTACTCCTCCTGAACACCTATGCTCTGGTGTCTTCCCCTTCCCCACATCCTGCCTTTTTGTGTTTATAACCCCTGTGTGAATAAGCTAAATTATGATTTGATTTAAATAATTAAATAAATTGTAAAATACATGATGGAGATCCTAATGAAATCTTCAAATAATGAAGAGACAAAACTAACTGTCAGTCTCTTGTCATCAAACAAAACCTTCAGTATTAGAACAAGGTCTCATCTAACTGAGTTGATGGCAGAAAGGGTCCTATGGAAATTCCCAAACAATCCAGACTATTGCCAAGACAAACTGGCAGCAAAGCCTCATTGCTGAAGACAACACTAACACAACTCATTGAATATGGTTTTATTTTAAAACTGGTGCTACATAAAACTTTCACCCTCATGCTCTAGTATCTTTGACATGAAAAGGGTTCTGAGAAGAGAGAGAGAGAGAGAGAGAGAGAGAGAGAGAGAGAGAGAGAAATAAAGAGAGAAAAAGAAAGAAACAAAAGCACCAACCCAACCATAAAACCTTTGATCTATAATCTGTCCAGGCTGCAAAATATGCTGGAGCTCAAAGCCTCTGGAATTAACTGCACACATCTCTGATTTGACTTTTCCACTCTGCAAGATGGAACCCATATATAATACAACTTGGGTGACCAAAACCCAGACTAGATAGCCCAGAGACCTAAGGTAAAACCATACATACATACATACATACATACATACATACATACATATATAATATATACATACATCTATATAATTCACAGTGTCATATAAAATATATAACACACACCTCTAAATGAGATGTCTCCATCAAACTCTTCCCCCCAAAGATCAGTGAACCCTGTGGACATGGGGGCAGAAGGAGTAGAAATAGAGGGTATTGAGAATACCAAGAGAATAATACCTGCAAAAACAACTGAGAGAAACACATATGAACTCAGGTACTGAAGTAGCAATGACGGGGTCTACATAGGGCCATGCCAGCCTCCTGCATATACACTATAGATTTAGTTTAATATTTTTATGGGACTCCTGAATGTTTGAACAAGTAGGTCTCTGATTCTTGTGACTTCTCTTGGGGCTCTTTTTGTCTATTGGCTTGGCTTGTCCAAAATAGATGATGGTTTTTGTTTTGTCTTATTATATTACATTTTGTTATGATTTATTATATCTCATAGAAGCCTATTCTTTTTCTAATGAAGCAAAAGGGAGTGGTCCATTGAGGAGTGAGCAAAAGTAAAGAAACTCATTCAGATTTTTGATAATAATGGAGTGAAAAAAAGAAAAATTGTAGGAGGCTTAGTTTGATTAGATCTTTAACTATTATTCACTTATTATTTAAAGTCAGGTTCAGGTCCTCTGTTATTCTGTGAGTTCCTACTTTAGGAATCTTCTTCTTCATAGATCTAGCATCACCTGTTGGCTTGGAGCGTATCTTTAGTCAGCTTTTAACTCCAAGGAAGCTCCCAGTATTAGGCTAGTTAGATTGATCTCGGTGAATCTTTGAATTTCTAAAGACACTGTCTTCAGAGGGAATCTAGATTCAGGAAGAACCCTGTGCAAAGAAAAAGAAGATGAAACCATCTTGCCACTCTTTCAAGGTTTCCTTTAAAGATATTTGAATACGTGTATTCACAGTGGTCAGTTGTCTATGGAGGTGAGAGAGGATGTTAGATCCTCTGAAACTGGATTTAAGCAGACATGAAAGCTAGGAATCAAGCTCAGTCCTCTGGAAGAGCAGTAAGCCCTCTTAACAGTTGACGCATTTCTTTAGCCCTTTGTTACTCTTTATTACCAAATGAGGACATTGCCACTATAAAAAATTGTTTGCTGTATTGGCATAAAGTCTTGCAAAGAAATAGCTTCACCAAAACAATAACTACAATTTTGTCTTCTTAGAGTTGCTGACAGAATCTTTCTAAGAAAGTGTGAATGCAGACAGATACCACCCACTTAACTCATTTTCACTTCATATCTTGGAGGTGTCACTACATGGTACAACTTGCCATTTGCTTAAGAGCTAAGCCTAAAAGAAATTCAGACATTTCAGAGGTATTCATTACTCTCATTTGAGATACAAAGATGTAGACATTTAATAGGTTTTTTAATAGATGGACAGAGGAGACACCCTTGTCACTTGCAAGTCAAATTATTCATTACATTTTCAACTCTAAGAACTACAAGGTACCTCCAAATTTAATTATCTAGCCCATTAAACTCTAGAGAAAAGTGTGATTTCCAGGAGCAAGTAACTAGCCATTCCTACAAATGCATCTTCATTAAAATGATAAAATTTTATCTAAAGAAGGTCAAAAATCTTTATATATGAGAAAAGGAAAACATTGTAGGGCAAAGACATAAGTTCTAACCTCATCCTTGAGACCAGAACATTACCTAATTAGTTGAAAGCTCTACTTAAAGGCCCATTTTTTTCAAATTATTGTTGGAAGATGGAATGACTTTTTCAGAATCAAATATTAATGCTTCTTTAGCTTGTAGAAATGTTCATAGATTAAATATGACTAAAGCTCTTTGCAGTAGTTTAGAAATATAAGAATTTTACCAACATGTAAACTCCTATAATAAACAACTGTAATGTCCATGTCACCACACGAACAAAGAACTCACCCATTTTCCCAATTCTGTGGCATTGTCTTCATATAGAGTCTATACAAACTTACAGAAATTCAACATTAATTGAGCAAACAGGTACAAGTTTTAAGTAGGGCACACAGACACAGCCTTGCAGAGTCTGTAACTTTGCTCAATCACTTCAATAGTTTCTAGTATTTTCTTCAAAGTTCACTTTGATTTATTATTGGAACATTCCTAGTGAGTGATGTAATGAGGATTTTTCTAAAAATGATTTTTAAATGATCTGGGAATGCCAAGCCTAATGAATTCAAAGCCATAGCAACCTATTATAAAGTAATAATTATACCTCAACCTCAAGTGAATTTCTCTTCTCTCTAAAAGCCTTTCCTTTTGGCTGTGTCTCTTTTTTAAAAAATGGCATTACTGCAATTGCAGCTATGTGGACTCTCGACCACTGAGTGCCCCTGGCATGACCTTCTCCTACCCTGTTTCCAAGGTTTGTCAAGTTTGAATATCTTGCTCCTGATCCAGACCATAGCAAGTCTTATGCTGCTAAAACAAAAATGCAGTAAAATGCACAATATGATGTCATTGTACCAGAAGGACAGAAAATACAAATCTAGACCTGTGAAACATGTCAGTGGTATAGAAAACAACAGTCTCATATGACTCTACTGATGTAACTTGCACAGAAGTCATTATTTACTAAAGCTGGGAAAGTACAATCCTGAGAACATTTCCAAGATAACAGAGAATAATTTCATAAATATAACTTGTACTCTGACATAAAACTAACAGACAATAAAAATAACTGTTTAAAATTAGGCTAATAAAGTAAATAGCAATATACTTTTTACTTCTTCAACACACTGCAGCTGCAATATAATGTTATAGTTACATGCAATTGTAATAGATTGCATTAAGTATGCAGCAAATAATAGACATTCAATTTAACAATAAGTACACTAAGCAGAACCATCTACTTTAGTCCCTTTCTGCACTTGCTTCTTTCTTAGCATCAATTTGATCTCTTAGACCTGTGCTTTCATATTCCATTACTTCTTTTTCCTTTATCTCTGCTGTTCTATCCAAATTTTAATTATTTTGTGAGTCATTTTGCACACTTCTGTTGTACACCATCTAAATGTATTTGCAGATTAAAATAGAATATAAATGAAGTAGGTTTTTATAATCCTTGGAATCTGTCAAAATAATTTAAAAAGTAATGCAAGATTCAGGCAAAAAATTTATAAATTCAATACTGTAAGCAAAATTTCATATCAGTTCTAAATATACAAGAGATGTGTGTTTGTAAATTAGAGCCAGCATCTGTCATGAGGGCTGACTGTAGAGCCTTATATGTTTATATGAAAATATCAACAGTTCCTGAAAGATCTTCTATCATTTAGAACTACCTTTAATCTTCATAAGATAATGTGAATCAATATACAGAATGCTGGTACCCAAGAGACCAATGTCTATAAATAACTTATCTATTTGTCATTTTATTTTTAACTTGAAATTCAAACCATCTCTCATAGCTGAAGTATGACACTGAATAATACTTGCTGTCAATGTATACTTATTCATTATTTTGAACCACTTGTATTGAATGTAAGTTGAACAATTTTAAGCATATCAGTTCCCCTAATTGTGACAGGAAGTCAAATAACATATGCTTTACTGCTGTGGGATAATACAGTATAATTTTTTTGTCAACACATCCAAAGAATGGATTTCAGTTACACTGCTTACTCTGACTGATTTTGCCTGTAATGAATCATTTCCAAAGTGCCCTGAACATTGCCCTGTCAAATAATTCATGTGTTCTCTTCCTAAATGCTCACTGCAGCTTTACAAATCATTTTATGTGTAAAGAAATGGAATATGAGCCAGAGCATGTAAGCATTTTTACTTTTCAATCTTAGCCAAAGCAAGAAGATGTATGAAAAAAAAAAAAATCTGTGACAGTGAGGTGCATAGTATCCATGGTTAACATATGTGAGCATCTTTCCAGTGCCTCACTACCTTTACAACAGTAATGGGAAGTGTCTCATTGAGGTATAATAAACTAACTTTGGAACCTGAGGAAACAGTGATCATAGCCTATGTGCTGGAGCCCATAGTCTATGTAAAGTTAGCTTGGTATATAAGGGCAGAGATTCTAGACAGATGAAAAGCATGATGGACTCTGTACCAGACTAGAAATTCTCCAGATTTCAGAAATGTTGTCTTGTTCTAAACACCAAATATTCTCCCACAGACCATAGTTTCTTTAGTTTAGTAAGTCAAATAATCAAATCAGGGCACTCTAGTAATTCTATATTTATTTGAAATGAAGAAATGTTCTAAGAAATTTATCTTCTGCCAGAAACCTGAATTTATTAGTAAAGTCATTAGGACAAAATTCTTGACCACAACAATTGCAAAGTTTGTGTCACTGATCTTCGAAGATGCTAAAGGCATTTTGCCCCTATGGGCTTAAGAATCCAATTAAAGGCTACAGAGTTCAACTTTAATGAAAATAAAATCTTTCATTCCAAATGTTTTGATTTGTCCCCTAGTGATAGAAATAAATGCTCAATTCAATGTAGTCTTCTATTGTCTGAATGATGTTAGAGTGTGTTGAAGATAGACAGTTCAGTGAAATGAAAGCTGTCTCTTATACAATCATTAGGTATTATTACTGTAATCTTTTTATTCATTCTTTAAGATGTGTACACATATACAATGTATTCTGAGTTGTGAGAGGAAAATGGAGAGAGAAGAAGTCACCATGGAAGAAGAATCTTAAAATCATGGCCATGAGGGCTAGCCTATTGGAGGTAAGAGCAGCCCAGATGGAATATAATTAGTAGTAACTCAGGGCTATCAATAAGAAAGTGATTCTAATAGTATAAAGATATATACTATAAAGTAGATATCTGCCCAGCTCTAGTGCTAATAAAGGCTTATTATAAATTAAAGGTCACATGTGTCTTTTATCTGGAAATTGAATAATCAAAGATGGGGTAGAACCCCCTGGATGAGATTAAATATTTCCACAACACTACACAGAAGAGACATCATTCTGTGGAGTCACTGAGCAGAAAGCATGTCAATATACCAAGAGCTATAATCACAAAGAAAACTGAATCTTCCTCCTCTAGCAGCCATCAACCTTTAGTAACTTCTTATCTAGGACTTGGGATGTTTATGAGTCCCTTCCCATTTCTGGCTAGAATGGTGACTGGCATAATTTTGTGCAGATCTTGTACAGACACCATAGCAGTCATGAGTTCATGAGTGCAGCAGTCTGTCATGTACAGAAGAAACATTTTGGCCCAATCTTTTTCAATCTATGGCTCCCACAATCTTTTCATATTATTTTTCATAAAGTCCCCTTAACCTTAGGAAGAGGATATGTGATAAAGAGATCTCATTTAAAGTTGAGCACTCCATAGACACTTATTTCACAGTTTGATTTATTTTTTAATTTTGATTATCTATTTTTTAAAGAGGTAACAAGTGTTTCTAAAATGAAGATGTCATGAATTGTGTTCAGACAAATTATCTTTGATTCTTTCTCATGGCAATATGAACAATAAAAAAATCACTCCCTGAGATTCCAGTAATGACTAAAATATGTGTGATAAATGAAGCTATGTAGCATTAGTAAGTGAGGAACAAGGGTGTACATCCAGCATGAGATATGCATGCATTTTCTTCCTTGTTATTTGTTTCTTTATTGAAAATACATTCTTCTCTCATACAATGTATCACAACAACAGGTTCCCCTTGTTGGGATACAGGTCTATTCCTTCCAGCTTCTCCACACTTTCTGCCTTCCCCAGATCCATATCTCCTCCTCTTCAAAACAGAGAAGGCCTCTGAGAAATGACAGCCAAGCAGGACAAAACAAGGTATGGTAAAACAAGGCAAAAGGTTTCATAACAAGTCTGGAGAAGAGAACACAATTGGAGGAAAAGAGTCCCAAGGAAAAGACAGAAATACACCCACTCCCACTCTTGGGAGACCCACAAAACACCAAGCTAACTGCCATAATATATACATAGTGGATTTGCTCCAGATTCACTCAGTCCCTGTCCTTGATGCTTCACTCTCAGTGAGCCCATGGGAGCCATGCTTGATTCAGTGGGCCATGTTTGCTTGGTGCCCTCCACCCCCTCTGACTCCCATAAGCTTTTATCCTCTTTTCTGAGATTCCCTGGTCTGAGGGAAAAGACACAATGGAGACCTCTAATTTAAACTCTTTTTACATGATGTTTGGCTATGGGTCTGTGCATCCTTTCTAATCTTCTTCTGGAGGTAGTCTTTCTAATGACAACTGGACAAGGTATCAATCTATAGAAACCAATCATTAGAAATCATTTCATTGTTTTTTTTTTTTTTTTTTTTTTTTTTTTTTTTTTTTTGGTGGGAGTATGTAGTCATGTTTTGTTCTACCCTAGGTCTCTAGCCTATCCAGTCACTGGTTTCTGACCATCCAGGCAGTATATAGAGCATGGACTCCCTCTATGGCATGAACTTCAAGATATATCAAACATTGGCTGGCCACTACCACAAGTTCTATGCCACCACTGCCTAGATACATCTTACAGGCAGGATGTACATTGTAGATTATGCATCTGAGCTCATATACAGGTTTCTCATTCTGTAGCCTGCAGAGAACCTTGTAAAATCAATGAGACTAGAACATATGAGTGAAGATTCCAAGCCTACACCAGCTCGACCTCTTTACAATCAATAAGTTGTGTGGAAGTTGTGCTTGTCAATGGGGCCCTGCTCTCAGTTTCAGAGAGTCTGTTGAATGATTCTGTCTGATCATCAGCATGGGTTGTTAGGTACCTCCATGGGACCTCCTTGGCCAAGAACTCAATCTACTGAAACAAAATCCCCACCCCTGAAAGCCTAGCTTGGCAACAAAAGGATGCCAACTCAGATGTCATATCTTCCATTACTAAAAGTCTTCACTATAGTCACACTCATAGATCCCAAGAAGTTTCCACTGCACTAGATTTCCATACCTCTCCCTGCAAATGTACCCCAATTCCAGCTGTCTCTCAAGGCACAGTCCTTCCATCCCTTCTCCCTCCCACACTGAACCTTTTTGCTTCTGACCCCACCTGCACTCAATCCACCCTCAGAATCTATTCTATTTCCCCTGTACATGGAGAACCATGTCTTTCTCTTATAGCCTCCCTCTTAATCTAACTTTTCTGGATCTGTTGATTGTAGCATGACAATAATTCACTTAACAGCTAATATCAATTTATAAGTGAATACACACCATATTTGTCTTTCTAAGTCTGGATTAACTCTCTTAGGTTATTCTTCTTTGGTTGTTTGGTTGGTTTTTCTGTTTCCATCCATTAGCATGCAAATTTCATGATGGCACTTTTTAACAGCTGAGTAATACACAATTGTACAGTATACCATATTTTCTTTCCGCATTCTTCAGTTTCAGGACACCTAGATTATTTCAAGTGCCCGACTATTAAGCTATAAAGCCACAATGAACATTGGTGAGTAAAAGTCTTTTGAGTGTATGTTTAAGTGTGAAAATAGCTGTGTATTGAGGTAGATTAATTACTAATCTTTCAAGGAACTGCCATATTGATTTCATAGTGACTGTACAATTTTGCACTTCCACCAGCTATGGAGAAATATTCCTTTTGCTCCACATCCTCAACAACATGAACTGTCACTTATGTTATAAATTTCAGGCATTCTGGCAGATATGAGAGAGAAGCTCAAAGTATTTTGATTTTCATTTCCCTGATGGCTCTAGATTTTTTGGTTTCACTAGGACTTACCAGGATTCAAAGTCCTTATCTGATCTTGATTTAACTTTTGAAAATGGTGTCTATCAAGAAAATTATCCACAGCCTTCTGCCGGGGCAGAGTACCAGCTTGTGTGCTCCTCTGAAAACACCACAGTCTCAAGGCTTCTAGGAGGTCTCCTGCATGCAGGGTGACTGGGCAACAGACCCTACAGTCTGAAGGCCTCCCAAGAGATCTGCTGTAGCTAGGATAACAAAACAGCAGCTTGTCTGCCCTTATGAAGACCACAGAGTCTGAAAGCCTCATAGGAGACTGCTACAGCCAGGGCCACAGGTCTACCCGGAGACCAGCAGCAACCCAGGAACACAAGAGACAAGCACCAGGAAGACATACTCAAATCAACTAACACCAGGGATAACCAGATGGTGAGAGGAAAGCACAAGACCATAAGCAACAGAAGCCAATATACTTTGGCATCATCAGAACCTGATTCTCCCACCAGAGCAAGCCCTGAATACACCAACACACCTGAAAATCAGAAAGCTGACTTAAAACCTATCTCATGAAGAAAATAGACTCTTTAAAGAGGATATAAATAAATCACTGAAATACAGGAAAACATGGGTAAACAGTAGAAGCCCTTAAAGAGGAAAGAAATAAATTCTTTAAAGAAATACAGGAAATCAAAATCAAACAGGTGAAAGAATTAAACAAAGTGGTCCAAGACCTAAAAGTCAAAGTAAAAACAATAATGAAAACACAAATGGAGGCAACACATGAAATGGAAAACCTAGGAAAGAGGTTAGGAATTACAGACATAAGCATCATCAAAAGAATACAAGAGATAGAAGAGAGAATCTCAGGTGTAGAAGATACCTTAGAAGATATTGACACAACTGTCAAAGAAAATTCAACACATAAAAAAAATTCCTAACTCAAAACATCCAGGAAATCCAGAAAACAATGAAATTATCAAATCTAAGAATACTCGGAATATAGGAAAGCAAAGAATCCCAGCTCAATAGACCTGAAAATATCTTCAATAAAATCACAGAAGAAAATTCCCCCAACCTAAAGGAAGAGGTGGCAATAAACATACAAGAAGCCTATAGAACACCAAATAGATTGGACCAGAATAGGAAATCCTCTCATCACATAATAATCAAAACACTAAATGCACAGAACAAAGAAAGAATATTAAAAGCACAAGGGAAAAAAGATCAACTCACATATGAAGGCAGACCTATCAAAATTATACCAGACTTCTCAACAGAGACATTAAAGCCAAAAGAGCCTGGACAGAGGACATCCAGACCCTAACAGAACACAAATGCCAGCCCAGGCTACTATACCCAGCAAAACTCTCAATTAACATAGCTGGAGAAACCAAAATATTATGGGAAAAATACAAATTCAAACAATATCTATATACCAATCCAGCCTACAGAGGATTCTAGAAGAAAACCTCCAACACAAGGAGGGTACCTAGACCAAAGCAAAAATAAGATATTAATGATCTCACAACAAAACCAAAAGGAGGAAATCACATTCACATAATGCCAACTATAACAACAAATATAAAAGATACTAATAATCATCTGTCTTTAATATCTCTCAATATCAACAGACTCAATTCCTCTATAAAAAGACATAAGCTAACAGATTGGATATGCAAACAGGATCCAGCATTTTGCTGCATGCAAGAAACACACTTCAGTAACAAAGACAGAAACTACCTCAGAGTAAAAGTGACCCGTCCAGCGGGCCTTGATTATTTGTGGGTTGTCAAGGTGGACCTTCACCTGCAAAAATAAAACAAGGGCAGGGAGAGAAAACCGAGACCATGTAGCGGGGGATTTTGTCACGGTCTCACTTTAATTCGGGTAGCTTTCAATATATAGTTTTCGTGAGGAGAAGTGGGCAGAACGGGGTGGGGATTCCATTCACTCTTGATCTGGTGGAACACTCTGCAGTTTGCTTTGCTTCGTGGATGTCCTGGGCAACGGTTCTTTATGAGCAGGAAATCCTTTCTTAGTTGTAGGTCTGGTTTTTTCAAGAGCAGTTATTGCCTAGACCATCTCTTATTGCCCTAGACCATCCTACTGTCTTAACCAACTCCCAGGAAATGCTAGACGTTCCAGAGAGAATGTCCTTACTGACTAATCCTTCCAGAACAGTGGGCAATTCCCTGAGGCTCTCTTGGAACAGCAGGTAGCTTTTTGGGTTTGGCTCCCGACATAAAAGGCTGGAAAAAAGTTTTCCAAGCAAATGGTCCCAAGAAACAAGCTGGAGTTGCTATCCTAATAAACAAACAAACAAAAAAATAGACTTTTAACCAAAAGTTATCAAGTGAGATGAGGAAGGACACTTCATATACATCAAAGGAAAAAATCCAACAAGAGAAAATCTCAATTCTGATCATCTATGCCCCAAATGCAAGGGAACCCACATTCATAAAAGAAATGTTACTGAATCTCAAAACACATATTGAACCCCACACAATAACTAAAACCCTGTCACTAATGGATAGGTCATTGAAACAGAAACTATACAGAGACACAGTGAAACTAATAGAGATTAAGAACCCAATGGACTTAACAGACATCTACATAACATTTCTCCCTAAAACAAAGAAATACCTTCTTCTCAGCACCTCATGGTACCTTCTCAATACCTACCATATAAGGCTCACAAAACAAGCCTCAACCAATATAAGAAGATTAAAATACTCCCTGCATCTTATCAGATTACCATGGACTAAAGGTGGTCTTCAATAACACCAAAAACAACAGAAAACTCACATACCTATGGAAACTGAACAACTCTCTTCTCAATGATAACCTGGTGAGGAAAGAAATAAAAAATTAAATTAAAGACTCCCTGTAATTCAAAGATAATGAATACACAGCATATGCAAACTTATGGGACACAATGAAGGCAGAGCTAAGAGAAAAATTCATAGCCCTAAGTGTCCTGGTAAAGAAATTGGAGAGATCCTACACTAGCAACTTAACAGTACACCAGAGAGCTCTAAAACAAAAAGAGGCAAACACAACCAAGAGGAAGTAGACAGCAGGAAATAGTCAAACTCAGAGCTGAAATCAACCAGATAAAAACAAACAGAACTATATAAAGAATCAACAAAACCAAAAGTTGCTTTTTTGAGAAAAATCAACAAGATAGATAAACCCCTAGCCAAACTAACTAGTACAGAACTACTAAGTACTAACTGGTACAGAAACAGTATCCAAATCAGCAAAATCAGAAATAGGAAGGGAGATATAACAACAGAAATGGAGGAAATTCAAAAATCATCAGATCCTACTACAAAAGCCTATACTCAACAAAACTGGAAAATCTAGATGAAATGGATGATTTTCTAGACAGATAGCACATACCAAAGTTAAATCAAGAGCAGGTAAACTGTCTAAACAGGCCCAAATCCCCTAAGAAAATAGAAGAAGTCATTAAAAACCTCCCAACCAAACAAAGCCAAAGACCAGATGACTTTAGTGCAGAATTCTACCAGATCTTCAAAGAATAGCTAATATTAATATTCTTCAAACTAGTCCTTAAAATAAAAACAGAAGGAACATTACCTATTTCATTCCATGAAACCACAATTACTTTGATAACTGAACCACACAAGGACCCAACGAAAAAGAGAACTTTAGACCAATTTTACTTATGAATATTGATGCAAAAATACTCAATACAATTCTCAAAAACCAAATCCAAGAACACATCAAAACCATTATCTAACATGATCAATAAGGCTTCATCCCAGGGATTCAAGATTTGTTCAATATACAAAAATCCATTAACATAATTCATTCTATAAACAAACTCAAAAAAAATCACATGATCATCTCCTTAGATGCTGAAAAACCATTTGACAAAATCCAACACCCTTTATGTTAAAAGTATTGGAGAAATCAGAAATTCAAGGCCCATACCTTAACATAATAAAAGCAATATGCAATAAACCAGTAATTGTAAGACTCTTGGGGAGCCTTAACTTACCAGAGACCCCCCCCTGAGTGAACCACGTGGAGAAGTAAATTGATGCAAGAAGCAAGAGGAATTTTAATGATTAATTAATTAATCATTATTGATTATTGATTTATTGATTATTATGAATAATTAATGATTAATTAATTCCAATGCATTGGGCCATCCTACACTGAAGGTGGAGTGGCAACCTCAGGCAGCCCATTTGGTCAGTTTTATACAGTTTAAGGGGTGGACTAGAGAAACAGTGCACAATATGATTGGCAGAACAGTGTGACTTTTAAACTGATTGGTCTTTGGGGAATGAGGTGGCAAGGACCTCCTTGTTTGTGAGTGGCAAGGATTGGTCTGTCCTGCGGGAATATATCTGGGTCTTCCTCACCCACAGGTGGGTTCCCTCCCCTGTGGTCTGAAGAATGTTAATCAACCTCTCCCTTCCTCCTCTGAATGTTAATCCAGCAAGTGTCCTCTGACTAAGGAATTTTAATTAGCCTCTCTCATGGTGGGGGGGGGGCAACAGGGGAAGTGTTCCAAAGTTCCTCTTCATAATCAATATCAAATTAAATGGAAAGATACTTGAAGAAATCCCACTAAAATCAGGGACAAGACAAGGATGTCCAATCTCTCCATATCTATTCAACATAGTACTCAAAGTTCTAGCTACAGCAATAAGACAACAAAAGGAGACCAAGGAATACAAATTGGCAAAGAAGTCAAGGTATCACTATTTGCAAATGACATGATAGTATACATAAGCAACTCCCAAAATTATACTGGAGAACTTATACAGCTGAAAAATAACTTCAGCAATGTGGCTGGATATAAAATTAACTCAAATAAATCAGTACCCTTCCTTTATACAAATGATAAATGGGCTGAGAAAGAAATTAGAGAAATGACATCCTTCACAATAGTCATAAATAATATAAAACATCTTGGGGTGAGTATAAACAAACAAGTGAAAGGTCTTATGACAAAACTTCAAGTCCTTAAGAAAGAAATTGAAGAAGACCTCAGAAGATGGAGAGATCTCCCATGCTCATGATTGGTAGAATTAACATATTAAAATGGCCATCCTACCAAGAACAATCTATAGATTCAACACAATACTCATCAAAATCCTAACACCATTCTTCAAAGATATGGAAAGAGCAATTCTCAAATTCATATGGAAAAACAAAAACCCAGAATAGTGAAAATAGTTCTTAACAATAAAAGAACTTCTAGGGGCAATCACCATCACTGACCTCAAGCAATACATACAACAATTATTTCTACAGAGCAATAATGATAAAAACAGCATGATATTGGTACAAAGACAGACAGGTTGATCAATTAATTGAAGATCCAGAAATAAAAACCACACACTTGCAGAAACTTAGTCTTTGACAAAGAAGCCAAAAATATACAATGGAAGAAAGAAAGCATCTTCAATAAATAGTGCTGGTCTAACTGGCAGTCCATATGCAGAAAAATGAAAATATATCCATATTTGTCACTTTACACAAAGCTCAAGTCCAAGTGGATCAAAGAATTCAACATAAAACCAGATACACTGAATCTAATAGAAGAGAAAGTGGGAAAGAACCTCAAACTCATTGGAACAGGGGGAAATTTCCTAAACAGAACTCCATTTTCTCAGGCTCTAAGATCAAGAATTGATAAATGGGACCTCATGAAACTGGAAAGCTTCTGTAAGGCAAAGGATATAGTCAATTGGGATAAACTAGCAACCAACAGATTGGGAAAAAAATCTTCACTAACCCCACATCTGATAGAGGGCTAATATCCAAAATATATAAAGCACTTAAGAAGCAAAGAGGAACACTCCTCCATTGGTGGTGGAATTGGAAACTGGTACAACCATTCTGGAAATCAATCTGAAGGTTTCTCAGAAAATTGGAAATAGTTCTAGCTGAAGACTCAGCTATACAACTCTTAGGCATATACCCAAAATATATCCCACCATGCCACAAGGGCACGTATTCCACTATGTTCATAGCAGCCTTATTTGTGACAAGCAGAAGCTAGAAACAACCCAGATGTCCCACAATGGAAGAATGAATATAGAAAATGTGGTTCATTTGCACAATAGAATACTTCTCAGCTGTTAAGAATGAGGACATTATGAGTTTTGCAGGCAAATGAATGGAACTAGAAAATATAATTCTGAATGAGGTATCTCAGACACCAAAGGATATGCATGGTATGTACTTACTAATAAATGAATATTAGCCAAAAAAAGTACAGAATACCCAGGATACAATCTACAGGACTCAAGAAGTTTAACAAGCCATATGACCCAAGTGAGGATGCTTCAATCCCATTTGTGAGGGGGAAGAAAGCTCTCACAGGGGCAGAGGGATGGAGGGACCAGGGTAAGAGAGGAGACAGTGAGGGAAGGGGAACATTATCAGGTATTGGTGGGGGAACAGGACTGAATCCCTGAGGCCCAGCAGAAATAATGGAAACAGGCAACTTTGGGAATTAGGAGATAGGGTACACTCTAGAATGTACTGGAGACCTTGGAGGTGAGAGACTCTCAGGACTCAAAGGGAGGGACCTTGGATGAAGTGCTCTACAGTGGGGAGGGGAACTTGTAGAGTCCACCTCCAGTGAAGGGACAGCACATCAAATGGAGGGATGGGGTTGCCATCTAACAGTCAAAAGCTCTGACCCAGAATAGTTTCTGTCCTAAGGAACTACAGGGACAAAAATAGAGAAAAGCATGAGAGAAAGGAGGTGCAGTAACAGGCTCAAATTGGGATGCAGCTCAAGGGAAGGACAAGGGCTCTGACACTATTACTGATGCTGTGGTGTGCTTGCAGACAGGAGCCTAGCATAGCTCCCTATTGAGAGGCCCAACAAACAACTGAAAGAGTCAGATGCAGATACTTGTGTCTATTGTTATATCTTTTTGTTACATTTTTGATTTTTTAAATTTGGATATTCTTTTCCCACCTCTTAGTTAAATGGGTAGTGTTTTGATATCTTGTTGATTTTCTCAAAGAATCCACTCTTTCTTCCATTGATTTTTTGTATTGATTTTTTTGTTTCAATTTTATTGATTTCTGCCCTGAATTTGATTATTTCTTGCCATCTACTCCTTTCAGGTGTGATTTTTTTCTTTTAGCTCTTGAGCTTTCGTGTATTAAATTGCAAGCATGAAATCTCTCCAAGTTTGTTGTTGTTGCTGCTGCTGGTGGTGGTGGTGGTGGTTTTGTTTTTGTTTTAATGCTTGCACTTAGTGCTATGAAGATGCCTTTTGCAACCACTTTCATTGTGTATTATAAGGTTAAGTGTGTTGTGTATTCATTTTCATTAAATTCTATAAAGTCTTTAATTCCATTCTTTGTCTTGACTCATCTCTCTTTCAGTAGAGAGTTGTTCAGTTTTCATCAGTTTGTAAACTTTCTAATTTTTTCTATTGTTAATAACTAGTTTAATCCATGGTGCTCTGATAGGATGTAGGAATTTTATCAGTTTTCTTGTGTCTACTGAGACTTGCTTTGTGCCTGAGTATGGTCAGTTTAAGAGGAAGTTCCTTGAGGTGTTGTCTTAGTTAGGGTTATGGTGCTGTGAACAAACACCATGACTAAGGCAACTCTTATAAGGACAACATTTAATTGGAGCCAGCTTACAGGTTCAAAGGTTCAGTCCATTTTCATCAAGGTGAGAGCATGGCAGCATCCAGGAAGCCATGGTACAGAAGCTGAGAGTTCTACATCTTCATTTGAAGGCTGCCAGGAGAAGGCTGACTTCCAGACAGCTACAATGAGGGTTTTAAAACCCAAGCCCACAGTGGCACACCTATTCCAACAAGACCACACCTTCAAATCATGCCATTCCCTGGACTAAAAATACTCAAACCACCATAGTACTGAGAAAAAAAATATTCTTTTGTGTTTAGAAAGAGTGTGATCTTTTCGGTTCATTTGGTTTATACTGTCAATTAACTCCAGCATTTCTCTGTTTAGTTTTTGTCCATTGGCGAAAGTGGGGTATTGAAGTTTCCCACTATCTATGTGTGAGGGTCAACATGTGATGTAAGCTATAGTAGTGTTTCTTTTACAAATGTTAGTGCCCTTTTATTTGGGCATAGATGTTAAAAATTAAAATTTCTTTTTTTTTTTTTTTTCTTTGATGAATATGTAGTATTCTTAATCATCTCTTCTGGTTAATTCTATTTTGTTAAATATTAAAATATCTATGGACTGCTTGTTTCTTGGGCCCATTTGCTTGGAATAACTTTTTCTAACCCTTTATCATGAGGTAATGTTTATCTTTGATGTTGAGGTTTTCTTGTATGCAGCAGAAGAATGGGTCCTGTTTTTTTATCTATTCTGTTAATATGCCTTTTTTGGGAAATTGAAACCAATGATACTGAGACATGCCAATGATCAATTATTGTAATTTTCATTATTTTGTTATTCTTGGTAGTGATAGTGATGCTGCTAGTGGGTGTCTCTCTCGTGTGTGTGTGTGTATGTGTGTGTGTGTGTGTTTGTGTGTGTTTCCTTTATTTTGGTTTTACTAAGATAAGTTTATTTACTTCCTATGTTTATAATTAACCCCCTTAGTTTTATTTTTCCATCTAACATGATTTGTAGTACTGAATTGATAGATAGATAGATAGATAGATAGATAGATAGATAGATAGATAGATAGATAGGCAGATAGATGATAAATAGATCATGTTTAAATTTAACTTTATCATAGTATATCTTATTTTCTCCATTTATAGTGATTGAAACTTTTGCTGGGTATAATAGTCTGGGCTGGCATCTGTGGTCATTTAGAATCAGCAAGACACCTGTCCAAAACATTCTAGCTTTTATAGGTACCACTGAAACGTCAGGTATAATTCTAATAGGTCTGCCATTATATATTACTTGGCATTTTTCCTTTCAGGTTTTAATATTCTTTCTTTCTTCTCTATATTTAGTGCTTTGATTATTCTGTAAAGAGCTGTCTTTCTTTTCTGGTTCATTATATTTGGTGTTCTGTAAACTTCTTTCTTTATGTTAGGAAAATTTTCTTTTATGATTATATTGAAAATATTTTATGGACCTTTGAGCTGTGATTCTTCTCCTACTTCTAGTTCTAGTAGTCTTAGGTTTAGTATTTTCGTAGTATTCCAGATTTCCTGGATGTCTTGTGTAAGGAATTTTTTGGATTTAACATCTTTGATTGGGATATCTGTTCCTTCTATAATATATTTAGTACCCAAGATTCTTTCTTTCATCCCTTGTACCCTGTAGGTGAAACTTGCCTCTGTAGTTCCTGTTCACATTTCTAAATTTTTCATTTCCAGAATTCTCTAGGTTTGCATTTTCTTTATTGCTTCTGTTTTTATTTTCAGGTCTTGAACAGTTTTATTCATTTTCTTCACCTCTTTGTTTCTTTTGGGTTTCTTGACTTCCTTCAAAGAGATTTGTTACATCCTCCAATTCTTTGTGCTGTCCTGACCTTTTTGAGAGATTTTTTCATTTTCTCTGTAAGAACTAATATTCATCTCTTCTTTAAGGATTTATATCATCCTCATATAGTTGGTTTTAGGGTTATTTTCTTGTGTCTCAGCTATGTTGGATTATTCAGGTCTTGCCATGATAAGATAGCTAGGCTGTGGTAAAGAATAATGCTGTCACTGCTTTGATTATGCTGGAATCTAGGAGTCTGTTTTTGAGTGATTATAAGTCTAGGTACTGATTTCTGGATTTGTCTTAGTTTGGTGGTAGTTTTGCTCCTTTGTTTCTTTTTTCTCTGTGTATTTTTAGAGAGTGTGTTGGCTAAGTGTTGCCTCTTCTACTGGCTTACGTGACTGATTTGTTCAAATGCAATCCATGCTGGTGTTCATGGGTGGGAAAGAGGAGGCCAGGGGGAGATGGTCTGAGGGATCCACAGGACATATGGAGAGACCAGAGCACTAGGGGTACTAGACCTTGAAAATTGAGTCTGAATAACAGATGAAGTGGGGAAGTTCCAAGGGCAGCATACCTGACCTTCTTACACGTATGGCCTGTATGTAGTTGTGCAGAGTGTCTGCCTGAATTGAGAGCTGGGACACAGAGAAATGAAGGGAAGGCAAAGGGGGATAGTTGAGTCTTTTGGTAGGCATTCCCTAATAACAGGTTGCTGTGTCCCACTTAGCCATGTAAGGTAGAGAGTGGCATGTCTCCTGCCCCTGAAACAGAGCCAGAAGGGCAATACGGTAGGATGCTGTGATCTTCAAGACAGCTCTTAAAGCTCAGGACAGAACAATGAAAAGATGAATTCAAAAATATATAATTTTCAACTATGAAAATATAAGGATACAATATGAATTGTATAAGAAGCTTCATATATCATGAACAGAGGCAGTTGCACTGTAAGTATGAGATAGCTTGTCGGAAAGATACTAAGGAAGGAGATAGAGATTTAGGGAGTGGTGATCACTGGGCAGGATCCCACCCAGCAAAATTTTGTTTTACTTTTTGTTTTGTTTTGTTTACACAAAAGCAGGCAGATTCCTCTGAGTTCAAGTTCAGCCTGGAACAGACGGAGTTTAGGTCCAGGCCTCAGGCATAGTAAGAACATTAATTTCAGGGCGGAGTTCCACCCAGTTATCTTATTGTCTGTGCTTGTTCTTGCTGTCTTTTTCTCTAAGAATCAAGATGCTACAGACCACATAAAACTCATGAAGAAGGAAGACCAAGTGGGGGTGCTTCGGTCCTTCTTAGAAAGAGTAACAAAATACTCAAGGAAGCAAATATGGAGACAAAGTGTAGGACAGAAACTGAAGGAGGGACCTTCTAGAGACCCTGGGTATCCATTCCATGTGCATACCAAAGTTAGACGCTGATGTGGATGTCAGGAAGTGCATGCTGACAGGAGCCTGATATAGCTGTGTCCTTAGAGGTCTGCCAGAGCTTGAGATATTCAGAGGCAGATGCTCACAGCTAACCATTGAACTCCCAATGGGGGAAGTTAGAGTGGAGACTGAAGGAGTTGAAAGGGTTTGTGACCCCATGAGGAGAGCAACAATACCAACCAACCAGAGCCCCCAGGGTTTAAACCACCAGCCTGGGAACACTTAGGGAGGGACCCATGGCTCCAGCTGTATATGCAAGGGAGGATGGTCTTGTCAGGTATAGGTGGGAGAGGAGATCCTTGGTCTCATGAAGGTTGGACACCATGTGTGGGGGAATTCGAGAGTGGGGAGGTGGGAGTGGGGGAATAGGTGGGGGCACATCCTTATAGAAACAGGAGGAAGGGGGATGGGATAGAGGGTTGCTGGGCGGAGGGTGGGAAATGGGGTAAGGGGAATACATCTAAAATGTAAATAAAATATCCAATTAAAAAAAAGAATAAAGGGTGCTAGGGTCATGGGATGCTGCTTCATAGGATAAACAAAAGGGAACATGGGAGTAATGATTGAATTGATATATAAATAAAAGACTGGGCTTTTGATCTGCAAGTGATGAGCTATCCAGAGATGTTTTAGAATAGCAAGAGAAAGCTGTCTTGGAAAGAACAGAGAACAGAGAAGAAAGAGAGAGAGAGAGAGAGAGAGAGAGAGAGAGAGAGAGAGAGAGAGAGAGAAAGAGAGAGAACAATTTGGAAAGCTATCTCAAGCAGAACATAGGCCATTAGCTTGTAACACACAATTGGACTTTGAGTTGTTTCTTTCATTGCTCCCAGACACCACTTCCTCAGATCCCCTTCCAAGGCAAGGATGGTCCTTGGCAGAAACAGTCAAAAGGTGGGAAGAGACAGGCAGAGGGGATGGTCTGTGGCATATATACATAGAAAGCATGAACAAGGGGGAAGATGCTTCAGCTGGTATCCTGTTGATGCACTAGGGGTAACTCTAAGAATTGGGTCTGGTCTTTGCAGGTGTTACCTCTGTGGTTGAGCAGGGAGTGTCTGTCTGAGATTGGGAGATGGAACACATAGGAGGGAAGAGAAGGCATAGGGGGATGATTGGGTCTTCTGGTAGGCATGGACTGTGGCTGCACAGGGCATTATCTGTCTGAGTTGGTATTCTTCCTTTTTCTTTAACGTAAAGTCATTTTTAACGTATGTCCATGCAGCTTTAATGTTCTGTTTTTACAGAATATTTAGAAAAAGAACCTCCCTAAATCTGACATATTACCTGTTCTTCCTAGAGTTCTTAACTTGAAAATGGTAACAAATATAAGAGTATTCAAACCAGGAAGCACAGTTTACAACATTTATTGTAATGCTCTTCTGTTAGGACAGGCTCAGGCTCCCAGTTTAAAACAAACTTATAGATCTTCTTTCTTTTCTCCCTAATCACATCCAGAATTTTTAAGGGTCTTGAATAATGTTTAAATTTAGAGTGTTGTTAGTCAATGACAGTGGATTGATTATCTAAGGGATGTTGAGACTAGAAATTTGGGGCTTGTCTGGACAGGTGCCAGGAAAACAGGCTGGAGGTTTTCTAACAACTATCAAAAGAGAGAGCCAGAAGATACAGATGATGCTATTTCCATGGGGAGGACGAGAGAGAAATATCCTATGCCTGTACCAGGTCATTCCCAGGTCTCAGGGAGGACTGAGAAAGGAAGACAGCAAACTATTCAATAGGTTGTTACTATGCTCAATGGGGTGAGGGCTAAGAACCTGAGGAGACTTGGTATCAGGACTTTTGAGTGAATCCAACAGGTGAAAATGCAACAAAAAGAAGTTCCCCATTCACCATTTCTTTTTCTTCACTCCAAGTCCAAGCCCTATATCTTTTTTTTTGGTGGGTGGGGGCAGAGCAGAGGGTGGTATCTTGTCTACAAATACACAGCACACACACCCACCACACACACACACACCAACCTGTTGATGGTAAGTTTGTTACAAAATGGGAGCTTCCATGCCTGATCTAGCAGAAGGGCGGGGGGGGGGGGGGAGGACAAAGGAATGAGCGAGCTGCAGTGGCTTCTGCCACCTACAAAAATTGATTCCAAATTCTAGAGTCTGATTTTTCAGCTGTTGCTTCCCTCTACCTGTTTTCTAATCATTTATCTCTTGACACTCTGGGTTCTGGCTTGCTATGCTCACACATACTTCTCCCTTTTCTCTTGCTACCTGTCTATCTCTTTTTCAGCGTGCCTGGACCTATCCATTGTAAGTTTCCTTACTTCCCTCTAGGAGCTTCTTGCTAAGTCTCAGAGTTTGCAGTTTCCTTAAGTCCCCTGCTCTGCAATTGTGTCCCTTCTGACTTTTGCCTCTCTCCTGGAAGTCCTGCAATGTCCCTATGCCATTGTGATATCTACAATATTAGAACCCTCCCTCAGGTGGAGTTCCTGCTTGTTCCTTCTTTTCCATTCCTCTCCTTGTCTATGTTGTAACTATCTCTCTGGCTTCTGAAGCCTACTATACCCTTGGGGCAGCCACCACATGGGCAACTTTCTATTTATATCTTTTAGATCTGGCCTCCTACACTGATATAAATCTCTCTATTAAAGACATTACCAGTTCTATTCCCTTGCCCCTGGTCTCTCATAGCTTTCAGTCCCACTGTGCTATCTCTTAGTTCTCCCCTACGTTTCCCCAGTTTCTGCCCACTCATTTCCCTCATAGAGCCTATAGAAATTCCTTCCAACAGAATACTGTTTTGTAACCAGTCTCAGTTAGGGTTTTACTTCTGTGAACAGACACCATGACCTAGTAGACTAGTAGACTAGTAGACAACATTTAATTATGGTTAGCTGACTGGTTCAGAGGTTCAGTCCATTATCATCAAAGTGAGAGCATGGTAGCATCCAAGCAGGCATGGTGCAGCAGAACTGAGAGTTCTAAATCTTCATCTGAAGGTTGCTGGAAGACTAGCTAGCTTCAGCAGCTAGGACAAGGTATTAAAGCCCACATCTAAGGTGACACATCTACTCCAACAATGCCACACCTCCTAATAATGTCACTTCCTGGGCCAAGCATATTGAAATCATCACACAACCCTCCCTCCTCCTTGATTCAAACAACTTGCCCTCAATGTAGATCTATAGGAAAAGAAAAAAAAAAAAAGATGCACTTGGTTTCCAGTCTCACAAATCATAACAACTGCCAATGCACAAACAATGATCCCCAAGTCTCTTATAACTAAACTTGCTCTGTTCTATACTTCCAAAAGTCTCATATCTCTGAAATTCTAATTCTCACTCTTAAAAATCTCATATTTCTATGATTTCTCTTTATAGCTATGATTTATAGCACTTTGCTCCCAAAAACCCTCTTAAGACTATGCTGTAAACTCTATAATAGGATTTGTAAGTTCATTGGATATAGTTTAAAAATCTATAATATCTGTAACAAAATTTGGCTTTAAACTTATAAAAAGGGCTTATAATTAAAGACCTATACATAGGTAATCTTTTTCCCTACAACTTACTGTATGTGTATGTGTAAATCAACTGTGCATGTGTGTGTAAAACTTGTATTCAACTCATTAAAAAATATATGTCTACTAGAAAAATACATTATATTTTTATATATTTTTATATACATATATGAGAAAAGCATCTTTTTAAGAAGCAGTCGTATGGATCTCTTCCATCTTGGCTGATGACCTCATCAAGATAGAAGCAACTACATGACTGGCAGCCATGTTACTAAGGTAAAGGGTACATGGCAGCAATCTCTTCTAAGGTAAAGGGATACATGCCATATAATTTCAACATCTTAAGATGAATTCATGGTATAAAGCAACAATTATAAAATTTTTCACTCTTACTGAACCCTCTGTTGATTATTGTATCTCATTTTAGAAAAAATTGACAACAATTGATTGATATGGTTTTTTGCATAGTGATAAAAATTTAAGTTTATAACGGTCTGCTCAGATTAATAAAAGCTGGTTTAAGATGTATGTCAAACTACTTAATCTTTGCTAGATTTTCAACACCAGGCTTCTAAAAAATAAGATAAAAATACGGCATATGTTTGACAAATAGGGCTATATTTGATAAATTTCTAAGTTTTATTTAGGTTCACAGTAAAATTTGTCAAGCTTTTATGTCTTTGCTCACTGTTAAGCTTTAGCTATTTGGATAAACACAACCATGAGTAAATATGATATTCTATGATGGTACATCATAAAAGAACCAAAAAAGTTCCCAGGTTTCCTAGGGACTGTATTTATGGTTTAAAGTTTACTGAATTTATGGTTTATTTTGATGCTAAAGGATCTACAATTAAATCTTCAACTCAATTTTAAGGCTCAATCTTACCATGGATAAAACTGTAAAAATCCTGATTTTATAAAAGCTATTAACTTATCATAAATTATTAAAAGTAATTAAATCATGGAAATTAATAGTAAGTCACCAAATAAAAAATCAAATTAATTAATGACTTATAGTCATTATTAATTATAGAAATAAGCCTCACTTAGCCTCCTGCATGTGTTTTCAAAATTAAGCCTAAAGCAAAATGTCAGGAATACTTAATATATATATGGTCCTCAAATTCTTCTGAGATCTGTTGAATGTTATTTAAGATATTTAATAGTTATAGAGACAAATACCTCACTCTTAGCAGAAACCTTTATGGTCTTCAAAGAAAATAGATGGGGCAAGACAATTCCATCTAAATTGTAGTAGAGCTAACCACTGGGATAAACGGTTTTAGCTTTCCTTCTAGACTCTACCCCACAGTTATACTAGCAACAGCCAGGTATGCCTGACTCACTATAAAAGGGGCTTTTTGATCCCTCCTCACTCACTCTCTTATCCTCTCATTCTCTTACTCTCCTACTCTCAACCCCTTTCTCCCTCTCTACATATGTTCTTGGCCAGCCCCCCCACCCTGTCTCTCTCTTTCGTTCCTACATAAACTCTTTTCTCTACTAAACCTGTCATATGGCTCTTATCTTATGGGGAAGGGATGCCTCAGCATGGGCCCACAGCACTCCCTCCCACCTCACCATGCCTTGGCCTCTACCAACATAATCCTGGCTCTTCTTTCTTTTTATAAAACACAACACAACAAACTGTCCCATGCCTTGCCTGTTGCAAGGGCTCTGTACAAACCGGACAGTTTGGGGTTGGTTGCCATACTTTTCCTGGTCAAAGTGAAGTCCATTTTCTAAAATTCCTCGACAGAAAAAAAAAAAAAAAAAAACACGCTTGACAGACAAAGGCCACACTGTTCTGTATGACAGCTGGAGATTAATTGCTGTTCTGTGTGACAGCAAAAAGACCTACAACTACTGTCCCTAACAAAGTCATAGAGATCAAGAGAACTTAAAGTAACCCATCTGGATAATAGGGAAGTAGCCCATCTAGGTAATAGGAAAGTCTCTGTCATTTTAATCGATGCATAGACAATTTAGATTTTACTACCAGGTATAATTCCCAGATTTAGATGATATTGACTGACTAAAAGTAACTTTAACAGCTGCAAGCACACCAGCTTTCCCACAAGGCATCAGCTACCTTCTCAGTTTTCTTCAAATGTAGAAATAAGGCCTCAGGCCTGACCTTTCTAGAGCTACTACTGGGTCTCCAGAGAAAGGCAGTTTACCTTACTACCACACTCTGAAAGGAGATTAAACTCACAAAACAGGTTTCTATGTAATTTTTAGTATTTCTTTATTTAAAGGAAAATGCCTTCCAATGTCTGCTCTCAGGAAACAACTTCTTGGGTTTCATGGTAAATGATTGGACTAAAAAACAGTTTAAAGTTTATGTAACTTCTGAGGGTCTAAAAAGTGTTCTAAGGTATATAAATACAAGTTGTAAAGGTTTGAGGACATGAAGCTTAAGTAAGTTGTAAAGAGCTAAAGAACTGTTTTAATATAAGTAAATACAGCTATAAAGTCTAAGAAAATGCTTGGAGGTATGTGTTAGCATTCCTTCTATGTTCTGCCCAACTGTTACCTAGCAATAGCAGGTATGCCTGGCCCCTCCCTCTCTTTCTCTCTCCATGTGTTCCTAGATATATCTCTATCTATCTATCTATCTATCTATCTATCTATCTATCTATCTATATATCTCTCCCTCCCTCCCCCCTTTCTCTCTGCCTCTACTCCCTTCATAACCTCCTTCCCATGCTCCCAAATAAACTTCATTCTACATGGCTGGTACCTCAGTGGGGATGGATGCCTAGGAATGGGCCACTAAGGTCCTCACACCACCTCCCCACAGCACCATACTGCACTTTACAAAATATATAAGTGTGTAATGTAATTTCTATAGGTATAAAAAAGTAATTTAAGATATGTAAAAAAAGAGAAATGTTTCAGAATTCTTTCCCTCCCTATGACATTGTTACATTAACATTTAAGAGTTTATAGTTTTGACATTTATCAGTGAAGTTCTGATAAATAATCTAGCTCTGGTAAGAATTGACTACTATTATCATAATCACAAGCTCAAGATTTTAGATTTCTCGAAAAACCAAAAAAGAAAAAAAGAAAAGATTTTAGATTTCCTTTGTTTTTTTTTTTTTTTTTGTTTTTTTTTTTCTGAGTATAGACTTGAAAATGTTGCTCAATGTGCTAAAAATATCTCAGTCCAATTTATATACCCAGTATTCTGGAAAGCATGTTAATGCTTTTAACACAAGATCATTTTGAGTCCCAGAGCCTCTACTGTAAGGTCCACGATTCACCAAATACAAATAGTATGTAAAGGTAAAGAGTGTTTTTTCTGCAGAAGTCCCCTAAACAGACTCCAACAGTGGATCATGGACCTTTACATTTGGGTGTTTGTCTTCTGACCACTTATTTACCTCCCGAAATTCTTGCACAGGCCGATAGTCATCAGAAGGGCTTCCTGACCAGAAGGAGAGGAGTGTGCCATACTGATTGGCAAGGAATCAGAATCCCTGCCTCCCAGAGCTGATTAATATGAGAGGTAATCTCTGTGCTGGCTTCTTTAGGCATTAAATGTAGCCAGATTCATACAGGAGTACCCCAGCTTTAAATTGAACTAGAACTCCGCTCCGATGTAGGGTGAGTCTCATTGGATTTTTTTCTGCCCAGACTTTGGGGACTTCTGCAAGAGACATTTGAAGTAATGGGCTTAGAGATAGGGCTGGTTGAGGGAACAGTTGTATTCTTCTTTGAGGGCCAACAAGGTCAGAACATGGATGGGACCATTCTAGCACTTCCACTCTCTCTAGACCAAAATGTATTTGGGTTCCCATTTTGGTGAGGAGGTCTCTTCCTCCTCACCAAAAAGGTGGTATGGGCACCCATGGATGATCATGAGTGGATGGATCCAACATAAGCACACGGAGTCTTTTTATTTGAGTTCAAACCTAGGACACAATCTTCCTGTGTGACAGGTTAGGGCTAGAGACTTAGGTCTTTTTTGTTTTTTGTTTTTTTAATTCAATATTTTATCTATTTGTATTATAGATGTTATCCCTTTTCACTATCCTCCTCATTAACCCCCTATCCCATCCATCCTCCTCCTTTTTTGCATTTATACCATTTAAATTATATGCAAGGATTAAGGTCAGTTCTAGGTTGATGAACTAGCAATACAATAGATGCAAATAGTTAAGGAACAAGCAAGACAATAAACCCAGATAGTCAAAGAATAAGCAGGACAATAAACAGAGTCCTGAGATCACTCCCATGATCACTATTTCTCATCAGGATGACCAAAATATCTGAGCCTACTTCCCTGTCCTAGCCCAAAGTCATTTTCATGCCTGAAGCCTACTTCTTTGTTCTAGCTTAAGATTTAGATTCCTGCCTGTAATTAATTCTTTGTTCTAGCCTAAGATTTAGATTCCTGCCTGAAATTACTTCTTTGTTCTAGCCTAATATCAAATTCATACTTGCAGTTCATTTCCTTGTCCTTGGCCAATGTCAGATTCCTGCCAGGCAGCCCCAAAAGTTCTCCACATCTCCCTCTTTTTTATTGCATAAACCAGACTGAGCCTATCTTGCATGGTTCTGACAAGAATACCTTCCTTACCTGTCGTGGAATATGCTTATGTTTTATATAGGGAAAATGCACAAGCTGGTGTGTTCTATCTAGCCTTGGTGTTACATGATTGGGTAGAGGGATAAAGAAATGTTATTCTTTAAGCTGATAGTGTTTGTTTAGACAGCAAAGAGGGACCATACATCTGGAAAAGGACCTCTTTGACTTGGAAAGGAATAACTCATCCCATTATCAGTGACCAGTGAATTCTTTCCTGTTGTTGTAAGCTGGCCACAGCTGTTATGTCTCTTTTTGACTGCTGGGAACATTTGATAGCCTCTTTCCCATAGTTTAAGAGGGAGGGTCCTACCACTTTAAAGACATTAATTTTCTGCTTTCTCCAAGGACAGGAGACAGCTGCCCTGAAGGGAGTGCTGGCTGTGTGGCAGTGGGTGGGGGGCCGTGGAAGGCTTGCCATTGGCTTGGAACCCCGAGATTAAAGGTGGGTGGCCACACCCCTAAAACCCGGGGCCCTCTCCATTTCACCTGTGAACTTCAGTCGTGTAAGACACAGGTAAGGGGCGTGCCTAAGAGCCCTCTGCCTTGAGATTCGCATGTTAATGAGGCCTGGGGACATAGGTAATTAAGTCTCCTCCCTAGTCCAGCCCCTTTCCTATATAAGGGAACTCTCTGCTTTTCGGAGGTGCACCAGTTCACCATTCTTGTCAATAAAACTACTTCATGGAAGCCCAGTCCGCGTGTCTTCTTGGCCTACTTCTACGACTCTGTGACCATCTCAACCATGTGGGAACTACAGCGCCGGGCGGGAAGTGCTCCGAACCCAGGCCTCTGCTTCGGGCCCGACTCCAGGCTGCTGCATCTGTGGGCCTGAATCCTGAGCATGAGACCCCACGCAGTCGCAGGCCTCCTCCACCACCATGTGGGAGGCTTAGGGCCGCCAGGATCCCGCCTGAGAGTTTTGTCCCACGAAGGGGGGGGGGGATGTTACTAAACTCAGTGCTGGGACTTGTGCTAAGGGGGGGAGGGTGCTAGATGCTTTTTGTGGCTTCAATCCCCCCTTCTACTAGTAACTTTAGAGGCCAATCCTGGGCTCTTCAAGATCTGGATTGTCTGTGCTAATTTGGTGATACTGTGACCTCATTATCATCAGTGGAATATTCCCAGTCTCTGTTTTATATATTGTAAGAGCTTATTGATAGCACATAGTCCAAAAGTGAGGAGGAGTCAGAGAATAACCAAGGGTCCCATGAGAGTGGAACTGAGAATTGTTAACTAGGAGGAGGAATCAAACAGTGAGTGATACCAACTTTTGGAATTTTCTCATTTTCTCTGGTGTCTATCTATACTTTCTCTAACTTTGGCTAATGATTTTCTAATAATTCTAGAATGGTTGACATAGAAACAACACTCCTCACACAAAGCAGCACATAGCCCTCCTTGTTATAGAAACACTAAGTCTAATCCTCACTTATTTTGTAGCACTATTTAGCTAGAGTCTACATAAAGCAATAAGTGTGAAATGGACTTTTCTAGGTGTTGGATATCTTTATCTATGTCTGCCTTTAAACTATTGTAATTCTCCTGTAATGCTAATGTAGTTATCTCAGTGCTGGCTCCAGCTAGTCTTGCCACTAAGATTAAAGCTAGGGTTAAAGAGATGGGTCCCCTTTTTCATTTCATGAGGTCTCTTTTAACGTGTTCTATCAAAGTTCTTAGCACTGTCTGTTCTGAATAATAGGTTATATGGGGCACTAATTGAACTAAAATATAGAACTCTTTTGGGGTAGAGGAACTAAGGACTTCTCTATGTACATAAGGGGTTAGTCCCATTGAACAGACCCACCATGTCTGTTCTGGGGGAATAATTAATTTGGAATGAACTGTGAGAATGGTCTCATTGTAGAGGTGTTGATGTGACAGGGAACTTTTCCTAGACAGATATCATGCCCCATATGGTCTGTAGGGTTAAAGCTGGACTATTTTGACCATCTTATGCAGTATCTGTTTTATACACATTATATTTAGCTATTAACCCAATATCTTTATAAAAGAGAGTCTAGCATTATAACATAACCAACAAGAGGTGATAAGTTTTGCTTGAAGACATTTAGAATTTGAAAGGTCTTTAATATCATTGACCAGAGGGGATCCACTGTTTCTGAGTATTTTAGGAAAAGTTCTGGTCTTTGTGATTGGGTGACTGGTGATAAAGTAGTCACTAGTCTAGAGGATGTTAGCACAGGTTTAGGGTTTGTCAAAACCTGATTTGGGCCCATAGCTGCTGGGTGGGTTTATAATTGGCCTTATCAGAGTATAACTGTAAAGAGCAATCCAGGATTGCTGTCTCTACCAATGTGAAGCCAAAGGCACCATGACTTCCAGGTTTTCATCTTTTAACTTATTTTCCTTTGGCAGTGAACCTGAGTAAAATTTGGAATTGTCTCTTTGCTGGGCAATTGTGATAATGTCTTACAGAGCTGTGGTTTTTTAGCATATGTCCAATATCTCATGTCCCCGAGAGCCTATAGGAAATTCTGAGTCCTTGCCTGGCAACTCACATTAGTTTTGGCCATAATAAAAGGTTATCTACATACTGAAGAAGAGTTATATCTGAGTTATTAGCCCGGTACTCACCCAAATCCTCATGCAAAGCTTCATGGAAAATGGTAGGTGAATTCTTATAGCCTTGGGCAGATAGATCCAGGTGAACTGTCCATTAATGTCTCTTTTAGGATCACACCATTCAAAGGGAAAATACTTCTGGTCGTAGGAGCCAAGGGTAGACTCAAAAAGACATCTTTTAGGTCAAGAACAAAATACCATTTAAATCTGGCAGCAACAAGCTCAGTAAAATATAAAGGTTTAGGCATCATGGGTTTATGTCCATCATCCTACAGTTAACTTCTCGTAGCTCCTGGACTGGTGTGATAGTTATTGGTATTTGGCTTCTTCATGGGCAATAATGGAGTGTTTTAGGCCAATTGATATGGCCTGAGGACTCCCAGTGTCAGCAGTTTTCGAACATGGGGGTGGGAAGGGAGGGATTCCCTTCTGTGTCTCTTGAGACATAGGATATTGGTGTACTCATGCTGGGTCTGCCCCCGATTTAAACTTATGTGGTCAATGTTTTGCCAAACCCATGTCTCTAGTTTCTGTCCATGCCTCGGGAAACTTTTTCAATCAAACATCTAAATCTTGTTTAGGGGCGGTTGGTGTCTCGTATAGTCTAGATTCAATCTCAGAAGTGAAGTTTCAACACTGATATCCCATGTTCCTGAGAGCCTGTAGGAAATTTTGAGTCCTTGTCTGGCAACTCTTTTTAGTTTTTGCTGTAATAAAAAGGTCATTTACATACTGAATCAGATTACCATTCTGATCCAATAACTTGACTTCCCCAGATTTAAAATGAATGTGGGCCCTCATTTTTGCTAAGATATCCCTCCCCAGTAAGGGGTAAGGGTATTTGGGAATGACTACGAACAAATGGGTTACCTGTATCATTTCTAAGTCCACTGTTCTTCAGGTAGTTCATGAATATTGTTTGGTGCCTGTGGCCGCCTGAACCCAAGACTTCTTGGAAGACAGTAACCCTTCAGCCTTTAAGAGCACTGAATGTTAAGCTGTAGTATCCACCAGGAAGTCTAGAGGCTTCCCCTCCACTCTAAGGATTACCCTGGGTTTCATTTTGGGAGGGAGCATAAACCCGGGACTCTCTCTCTCTCTCTCTCTCTCTCTCTCTCTCTCTCTCTCTCTTCCTCCCTCCCCTCTGTCTCTCTCTGTCTCTCTTCTTTTGTGACCATCGTCTTAACCATTGGCTTTCTCTTTGGGCACTCTTTAGCCCAATATCTTTCCTCTTTATTGTAGGCACATTGGTTCTTACCTAATGTTTGTTGATGGCCTCCTTTAGGCTCCTTCCGTTCAACAATACACCAGAGCTGGTACTTCCTCTTTCTCGGGTTCAGAATATTATTGGCCATAAGGACTTTGGCCAAATCTCTGCTCAATATCTTTTCTGTCTTAATATTTTTTTAATGTTTGGTTCTCTCTTGTGACTCATCTTCTTTGCAACCTCCAAAAATGTCTCAATGACTTTTCTCCTAATCTTCTAACTATTGTAACTTTCTTCTAATGTTTGGTATCAACTGATTGATAAACACCAGTGCTACTGTGTTTGAATTTTCTGTCTCCTCAGGCTCTAACTGTGTATAATGGCAAAAAGCATCCATAATCTGCTCAAGAAATACTGTTGGGTCTCCATTACACTCTCGCCTGACATCATAAACCTTGGCCAAATTTATGGGTCACCAAGCAACTCCCCTGAGACCTGTCATTAGAGTCTGGCAGTAGATTTGAAAATGCTTCCTACCTTCACCCATATTGTAGTCCCAGCCAGGTTTCTTAAGGGGAAATCCATCATTGATATCAGCAGGATTCTGGGTTGGAATGTCATTACCTCCCAGAATGTTCTTTCGGGCCTCCAAAATGATGTGTTTCTTTTCTGCAAAGAATCTGCAAAAGCTGTTGACAATCATCCCAAGTTGGCTGATGGGTAAAAAGGATAGTGTATAATAGACCAATGACCTCCCTAGGGTTTTCAGAGAATTGGGCTTTTTTTTTTCTCTCTCCAACTATAAAGATCAGATGCAATGAAGGGCCAGTAATAGTGAAATTGATTCTCTTGTTGATTGATTGGTCCCACTGCCTTTAGGGGTAAAAAAGTAGAGTTTGCCCCTGGCTATATAGCCTCAAGAGGTAGCATATGCTTGCTCTGCATTCCCTATGCAGGGCCTCCTTCTATTTCTGAAGTTTACACCACTGGAGCTGGAGGCTGTGCCAGAGGAATTGCTGGCAGAGCTGAGAACTGGGTGGGAGAAAGAGAATATTCTCAGGGGTGTTGTCCTGTAAAATGGGTGAAGAGGTGCAGTAGGCTTGGAAACTTCCCATTTTTGTTCCCCCATCACTAGGGCCAAAAATGTTCCTGTTGATAAGGAAGCATTAGCAAGTTAAAAGAGAAAAGACAACCCAAGATAGCAGATTGGTAACAAATCATTCTAAACTACTATCTAGGGGACTTGATCAGGGTGCTCCTGGACCTTTTCAAACACTTTGTCTTCTAACACCATGGGGAGATGGAAGGTCCCCCTGGTGGCCAGCCAACATCAAAAGTCAGCCACTTTGAGCTGCTGTAAGTGGTCAGTTTTTTTTTTTTTTCTTTTTTTCGAATCTACCAAGAGGTTGTAAGCTCTGGTCCCAACTTCCTTAAAATATTGAAAGGATGAGAATCAGTCTGTTTCATAGCATCCGTCAAAGTCCCATACAGAAAGAAACCAAATACTACAAGATAAAGGGTTAGTATCCCCCGAGGGGAGAGGAGCAACAGGTCCTACTCCACTCACGGATCGTATACTGGATTTGACTGTGAGACCATCAGCTCCTCAAGAGGGAAGAGAGAGTACACAAGAGAGACAGAGGTTTTGGGATTTAGTTACTTTTTAATGATGTATAGCAAGCAATATATTTATCATCAGTGCTAAGGTTATTGCTACAACAAGATATTGCCACTCTAACAATATGCACAATGAGCACAAATAATAAGTTGCTAACTACCAAATAAATAAGCATAGCAATAAACACATCATTCATTCATGGATTATATGACCTGAGTCCTTTTGATGGTCTCGAGTTATAGGTCCGGTGTCCGGGAAGGTGGGGTCAGGCTGCAGCTTCCAGATAGTTGAATTGATAATTTGACCTCGCAGGATGCTTGACCACGAAGAAGCTAGAGGCATTGGTCTCTCAGGTAAGTCTTTGATGACCTGGTGCTGAGGAGGCTTTGTCTGGAGGATTACATTGGCCAGTCATGGCTACAAGTGTGATGAAGTGCTCCTGATCAGGCTCATCTTTTATGTTGGATTTGGAGTTACTACTGACGTACATGATAGATAACCACTCGTGTCTGGTTATTGCCGGGCTCTGATCTCATCACAGCTGGTTATCACAGCACAACTTTACTTCCAGACTTGTCTTTACAAGTATCAGACATGTCCTAACAAGTTTCCTATTACAAAATGGAGTTGGTCCTGTGTAAGGACCTGCTCCTTACACACTCACAGGTCAATACTAAACTCTCCGGGTTGGGGATCCTGGGGATCAGCTGTGGATCCCCAACAATGCTATGCCCAGTTCATGAGAACCCAAGGCGACCACCAGGGACCACAACTCTAATGTAAGAAAATGAGTTTTTATATTTGAGTTCGAACCCAGGAAGCAAACTTCCCTGTGCCACAGGTTAGGAATGCCATGCTCCAGTCTGAGGGCCTAGGGTTTATATAGGGAAAAATGCACAAGCTGGGGTTTTTGAGCCTTGGTGTTACATGATTGGGTAAAGGGGTAAAGGATAGCATTTGTTTTGACAGCAAGGAGGGACTATACATCTGGAAAAGGACCTCTTTGACCTGGGAAGGAATAACTCGATCTGTTCGTATTTTTTTATTTTTATTTTATTTTATTTATTTATTTATTTATTTATTGTTTTTTGAGACAGGGTTCTCTGTATAGCCCTGGCTGTTCTAGAACTCACTCTGTAGACCAGGCAGGCCTCGAACTCAGAAATCCACTTGTCTCTGCCTCCCAAGTGCTGGGATTAAAAGTGTGCGCCACCACTGCCCCATTAATAACTCGATCTGTTATCAGTGATCAGTGCATCCTTTCCTATTGTTGCAAGCTGTCCAAAGCTGTTATGTCTGTTTTCAACTGCTGGGAATGCTTGGTTGTCTCTTTCCCATAGCTTAAGGATGGGGGTCTTATCACTTTAAGGACATTAATTTTTTGCTTTCTCCAATGATAGGAGACAGCTCTGCTGGAGGGAGTGCTGGCTGTTTTTGTCACTTCACATGTACTATCTTTGCTGAGCATCTGGGGGTCTTGTAGTTCAGAGGGATAAGGCTGTAGTATAGTGCCAAGGAAATATTATTGATCCCCAAAAACCAGTCAGGAGCCAATCTGATGCAACCACAGTAAGAGTTTTTTATTCAAGTTAGCTGAGGCTCCTCATCACATTTCCTTCAGGTTTTGGTGATGAGGAAACCCAAATATCTATCAGGGCAAGACTATAGTAATCAGCAAGCAGTGGGGTGGGATAAGTATGCAAGCATCTAATTGAAAGCTACTATAACCTTTGGTGCTGGTTGTCAAACTGTAAACTTGATTTCTATTGCTTCCTGCATTGGTGGTCGTTAGGCAGGGGGGTCGGGGGGTGCTTATAACATCGAGCTCAGATCTGTTGGCATAATTACCTGGAGATGCTAGTCTTGTTGGGGATGAGCCTAGAGACTGGAGCTAGGCTACAGTTTTGTTGGGAGATAACTTGGAAACAAATGTCCAGTCTAGGTACCAGCCTGTTAGTTTACCTGAGTTCAAATTTAGGTCAGGTTCTCTAAAATGGAGTGTGAATTTAAAAGATTTGGCTTCTCAGTAGTAGAGTCAGCCCTCTGGGCAGTATGGGCCCTAGTGTAAGGTAGATTCCAAGTGGAGTCAGGAAAATCAGGGGAATCAGTAGCTGCTCCTTCAACTGCAAAGACTGGGCAGGAGCAATAGCTGCAGAATCCATAACATAGGGAGGGCGACAGAGATTCTCCTTGGGAGCAGCATGGGGGAGCAAAGTCGGGGGCCAAGGCTGACACTCGTTCAGAGGAAGAAGGGTGAGAAGCAGGGAGGTTGGTAACCAAAAGGTCTCATCTAAACAGAGGGCTTCTCAACCGGGTATTGCCATGTGGTGATATATGGCACTTGGTCTGGGTGACTCCTAGCCTCATAAATTACAGCCTTCTCCCTGTAAATGGTGGAGAGATGAAAAGTTCCCTCCTCAGGCCATCCTACTTTATAAGTGGGCCATTGATTTCAACAAAAGATGGTTAGTTTGTGAGGATAACCAGACCCAAGTCTTCTGAGACTCAGTGAACGTTCTTAAAATGGTTCAGGACCAAGCCCAGTGGGGCACTCTGTGCCTATCCTATCCTAGGAATCAAAGAAAAAATTGTATGAGAGGGGAAAAAAAGCAAGAGTACACAAAGGCAGACAGAGAGACAGGTAGGCAGGCAAGCAGAGACAGAAAGACAGACAGACAGACAGCAGACATACAGCAGACACACAGACAGACAGACACGCAGACAGACAGACAACACAGACAGACAGACAGACAGACATTGAGACATTCCCGGGAAAAAGAAAACAAAAGAATGAAAAGACTGTCTCAGAATGTCTTCCTCCTGCACATGGAAGGCCCATAAACCCACAGCTAGTTCAGAAATCAGATGAGAACTAGCAAGTTTTCCTGCTTGTGGTAGGGGATTGGGAGTGTTGTATTTTATAAAAAAGAAAAAGAAGCCAGGGATATGTTTGGTGGAGGCTTGGTATGGTGCGAGGGGCAGGAGTATGCTTTCCTCTGTGGGCCCATGCTAAGGCATTCCTTCCCCCTGAGGTACCAGTATAGTATAGAATAGAGTTTATATAGAGCATGAGGAGGTAGTAAAGACAGAGAAAGGCAGACAGGGGAGGGGGCTAGCCATGAGCATGTGGAGACAGAGGGGAGAAGGGACAGAGGAGGAAGAGGGTAAGGGAGCAAGAGTAGAGAAGAGAGAAGAGAAGAAGGAGGGAGGGGTAGGGGAGGAGGACGGGAGGGAGGGGAGGGAGAAAGGAGGGAGGAGAGAGGAGAGGAGAGGAGAGGAGAGGAGAGGAGAGGAGGAGGGAGAGGAGAGGAGAGGAGAGGAGAGAGGAGAGGAGAATGTGGAGGGGGACAAGCAGTCCCTTTTATAGTGAGTCAGGCATATCTGGCTGTTACCAGGTAACTGTGGGGTAGAACCTAGAAGAGATGTCAACAGAAAGCATCTTCTGTTGCCCCTGACCAGGTGACAAAATACATGACTGCTTTGTCTTGGAATCCAGATTAAACTCAAAACAGAAACAGCAAATATGGACATTGTTTGAGTCAAGGAGTTTCCAAAAAATCCTGGAAGAACCCTCAAATGTAAGGGTCCATTTTATTCTGCAGAATAAAACACTCCTTGCTTTTGCATACTATTTGAGTTTAGTGTGTCTCATTCTTCAGCCAACAACTGACTCTTACACTACTATGACTCAAAGGCATGAATATATTGCTCTTTCTACAATGCAAATTCCAGTACAGATCACAAACAGTAGTCATTCTAACATGTCTGAAATTTATCTCATTTTATAAACTTAAAACACAAATTCTTGTAAACTTCAGTGAATTAACTTGAATCCATCATCACTCCAAGGTCAAATAGACTTCATGTGCGTACTGTCAATCAACAGTATGTTTCCCCACTTGCCTGTACTGCCTACTCCTGAGAGTGGGATTCCACCTCCCTTTCCTGATCTTCAGACTCCCCTCCCTCAACTACCAGCACCATAGATCTAATGGTTGAATAGTTTAAAATGCATACCTGAGAAAAAGTTTTCCCTTAAACTCCATATATATATATGTGTGTGTGTGTGTGTGTGTGTGTGTGTGTGTGTGTGTGTGTTCCAGAAGATTTCCAATCAATTAAAGGCTTCAAACTTCTCAAATGTATTCTCTACTTCCTTGACCCTAGATGGTTCTACAAAGCCTGAAAAGCCAGTGAAACAGCCTGCTCTTCCAGACATGTCTACACCCCTGACAGCAAGAAGCAGTCTAAATGGCATGGTACCCTCACTCCTACTTCACCGGTTACCCCTTTCTATATCCTTACCTTTTGTAATAAATAAAGGGAAAATTGTTAGAACAACCTACATTCCAGAACCAGCTGCCCCCCGTTGCCTATCTTGCTTTCCATGGTTGTCTTTACTAAAGGCCAATGCTGTTTCCATGTCACCACAGTCAGGAATTTTCAAAGCCCATTCTATCACAGCATGATATCTCTCTCTCTCTCTCTCTCTCTCTCTCTCTCTCTCTCTCTCTCTCTCTCTACACACACACACACACACACACACCACACACACACACACACACACACATCTCCTCTCAGAGGCAGTCCAACTCCCAATAAATTTCTTGTGCAAGGTCTGTTGTGTCGTGTGATTTTTGCTGCATTCCGGGCCCTCCAGTTGTCAAAGTACCTTTTGCTGCAAACCTTTTACGTTTTCTTTCCCTTTTTCTGTTCTGCTATTTCTCTGTGCTTCTGTCTGAATATTGTGTTTTGACTAACCTTCCAGTTTACCAATTCTTTCTCCAACTGTGATTAATCTGCTGATAAGTTAATCAATCAGTTCTTGATATTGGTTACTTTTAGTATTATAAAATATTTATTATTTTTCTAACTTCCACTTCTCTTCCAAAATTTTTATTTTCATACTAAATCATATGACACACAAATCATTTACTTTCTGCTTTTGATCATTTTGTCAACATGGTTGTTCAGCAAGAGAGGTTCTGCTCTCTAGGGAGTTTTGCTTTATTAACCTTCATTCAATTACCTTCATACACATGTAGATACTTTAGGCTAGTGCCAAATACTTGCGAATGGCTCAGTAGTGTTCTTTTCACCAGGGAGGATTTACAACTGCTGTTGGCAAGCATCTAGGCTGAAGAAAGATCACTCCAATTTATTCAGGCACCAAACAAACTCAAGATTGGGCATCTGTCATCTGAAGGGTTCTTTAGTTTTGGTTTTTATTTGTTCTTCTTTGTTTGTTTGTTTTACTAGTTTATCATCAGTCTTTAGACATTCCTGTTTTGTCCACCCAGCTAAAACCTCAGGTAAATGTTATAATCTCCTCTTCTTTTCAAAGCCTCACTTCTAGAGATTCTAAAAATCTCTGTTTAGCATCTAACTCTCTAACCAAGCTTTCAGCTTGTTTTCTCAGCAACCACTTGTAAATCAACAGGTACTTCAAGGGGAAAGCTGGTATCAAATAGAGAACTTATTTCTAGCTGCTTCATTATATATCCTCACTGCCTTGATGCTTCCCTGAGAGTAAATGTTTTTGTTTTTTGTGTCAGCTATAATGGTTCTCAGTAGGAGAACTAGTCAAAACCAAAATACTCTCTCATCACTGAAACCTGTCCTCAAGGTGGTTTTTTTCCTCTAATACTTGCCTATAAAAGCATTTTATGCTTACAAAGGCCTTATTTCACAATAGGTAAGCTTACTTACCCCCATTTCTTTATTCTCCTTATTGTTATCTGGTATATAACAGATATTGTTGAAATTATGTATACATGTGTTAATAGTTTCTTAAAAATTTGTTTCCTCCAGTTAAAATATGTTTCACTGAATAACAAGACTTTTTCATTAATATAGCATCTCAGTACCCAACACAATGTCTAAAGTGGCCACTAAACAGCATTTGAGTGGATCGTTCAGTGAATAAATTGATGACTAGTCAGGAGTTTCAGAAAAATGTGCTTTTATAGAAGAGGTGAATAAATATGAAATGTTAGGAACATTAGTAAAAATTAGTCATAACTAATATTGTATTATGTGCCTTCATTGGTAATGTGAACATTAAAAATATTTCTCTCATTGGGGTTAATAAAATTTGGAGAATTGATATCTGAATTTTATGATAAACTGTCAATCAATTAAGAAGTATTTGGTAAATGACTGTTCTACTCTATACTAGCAAGATGCTTTCCCTACAATTATAAGCAATCATGAAAACACTTAGAAATAAACCCTCTCCAGTTCTTTCTTAAAGCATTTATGGTTATAGCTACTACTATCTCATTCTTTGGTCTACTATATTTTATTTACTTAATTTCTAACAGGATAATTGCAAGATTGAATTTCCTTCCAGTAAACACTGATAACTTTTTAAACTTGTAAACTTGGTTGTTTAGTGAGAGAGGTTCTGATCTGCTTCATTTTGTACTTCAAATCTTTAAAAGTCATTTTTAGATATTTCATTGACATGCCATTCTTATCAGACTTCAATTTATGTTTTTACTGTCCAGTGGCGCAAAGGAGCAATGCATTCAGTCAAAATTGCACTTTTGAATTATAATCTTTTCTCCAACTATCAATATGTAGCATTTTGCTTTCTTAACTCAAAGCAATATTAGGAAGATTAGTTGTTATCAGTCATGGGACCATAAGAATAAGCAACAACTACTCTGTAGTACTATGTTGTTAAACTATGAGGTTATGCAGGTGAGGTATATTAAGTGTATTACTATTGAGGATATTTTCAACTTACAGTAAATTCCTTAGGATGTGACCATTGTTAGTAAGTTAAGGATCATATTTGTGCTCATTCCTGTGCTTTCCACAAACCTCTCTCTCTCTCTCTCTCTCTCTCTCTCTCTCTCTCTCTTTCTCTCTCTGTCTGTGTGTGTGTGTGTGTGTAGTTGTATGAGAGGGATGCAGAGACTCCAATGCAAACACTATAAGGTATATTAATACATTCATTTGAAATATTCAATCTGCCTAACCTCTGAATTGTATCTAATAAGACAATAGCAGGTTAATGTAGTTTTGTTTCTTCACTCTGCTAATATTCAGGGTGAAATATATTCTGCAGCTAACCTGAAACTTTGTGTGTGTAAAAATCATGAAGAGTTTATTCTTTGAGATCAATTACAAGACTCATTTCAGGGTGGACTCTGACAACTAGAAAAAGATCTGAAAATTTGTTTGTTACCAGTCAATATTTCAGAGAAGCCTTCTGCACCAAAGGGAAGGTAACTATTTAGTCCAATATAGCCAGAGTTCCTTCTATATGCTATCCTGTAGATATCACTTTCCAGAAGGTTAGATGGTTGTCCTATGGCCTGTGTGTATATAATAAGAATGGAGGGTACCAGAATGAAGCCAGTGGTACCAAGAGAAGGAGAAGACAAGCATGCCTTCTCTCCCTGCAGTCTGTTTCTAAGCTATTAAAGATAAATATGAAGCTAATGGTTGACTATAGGTTAGAAATTGCAGTTTTTCTAGTCACCATTATACTCTACGGTCTGAATTGGTAGACACATAGTTTGATTGACTGACATAGTTGTGTTGAAAAATGAAATAAAATGCCTTCATATTAATAAAAGACAACCTTACATTACATTAAGAGAATACCATAACAGATAACCATGAAATCTTAGTAAACTAGTAGGATAAAACATTTGTGCTCAGTAGATTCTGGTTGACTGAATGATTGCCTGTTTCAGCTGGGCTCCCTGGACTGAGTCATGTGTCTTCTGACATGTCAAGTAGGAATATTCTGGTCTAAGGCAACCTTACGTCTCCCACTCCAATATGTTGATCTATGGAAACAAGATCCCAAATGAAATGGCAGCAGTGTCAAAATCTTCAGGAGGTCCCGTCTCAGAGACAATAGCACCACATGGGGAACTGACTAAAATATCTCTAAGGAGAGTGCAGACTCAAGGGCAGGAGAAACTACCTTTCATGAAAAGTAAAATTGCAAAGGTGTGGCTACTTACAAGAATGGGAAAATTAGTCCAATTTTCAAGCCAATCTACTGCAGTAGCATTTAAAAACAAACATACAATCTTTTGCAATATACCTCAGTATTTTTTGAAATAATTAATGTCCTTAACAAATTTCTTGATAAGATTAAGACTTATCAGCATAAAATTTCTATATTGCTCTTAATATAGAAATATAGGATTTTGGGCTTAATGACTTGTGGTCTAAGAACTTGAAATTTTTGACTTTTAGTCTCACAAATATAATGGCTAAAAGGCTGAGAAATCAAAATAATTTGACAAATGAATCAGAAATAGATATTTTTCTCATAGTTTTTTTTCTCAATAATCAAACTGGTTTCTGAGAACCTTTTTAGTATTCCTATATGAATTATAATTATATGTGTATATTTATATATATATTTCTAAATATATATCTATTTCTAAAAGGAATGGATAATTCTACCACTGTACTAGTTAGTTGCTAAATCCAATGTAATAACCAAAAACTGTTGCTGAAAATTATTATTTAATTTATAGTTTTGATATAGCTGACAAAATTATTCAATTAGTCCATAATAGAATTGTTTTTATAACTGAAAAATACAGAATTTTTGAATGAAGGATTTCCTGTTGGAATTATCTGAAGAGCTATATGTGAACTGAAAGAAAATGTGCACATATTCAAATTACAAAATTACTTCTATCTGACTAAAAAAAGAAAAAGAAAGCTAGATACTAAGTCTAGTTGCAATATAACTTCTTCAGAATGGACTTTACTGTCCGTGCCTTCAGGAATTTATTTCTCCAACATCTATTGAGTACCATTCAATCTGATAAGCATCAAAGATACAAGATACATTCTCTACCCTTAAGGAGCTTACACAGAAATAAGCATGTCGCTTAGCTACAGCACTGTTACAACCACTGATTCTCAGTCACTATCTCAGTGTTACTTTCCATTAAATAGAAACTTCAATTTCATCTTTGGTAAGAATTCACAATTTATCATCCTTTGGTAAAAACTCATTCAATTATTTTCTGAGACACTTTTTTTCTTTTGTCAATAGTTTGAGATTGATCTTTGATGCTGTCCTATCCTGAAGGCTCTTGTTTATTTACATGCATATTTATTATTTTGTACCCCACAATCCCTGTGATATAGACAGGATATTTGCAGCAGCCAATAAAATGTTGGTGTTGCTTCAGGTCTGGGTCCTGAGACAGCCTACAGCAAGAGATTAACTTCTTGGTAATGACTCAAGAGATTAATGACACTCCTATATGCTTTCTTTTTCTATCATTTAGTTACCTATTCATGAACTGTGATTTGCAACTCAAGCTCTGACAAGAATATTTTGTTTGATCATTATCATTTAGGAGCTTAGTAGTAAGTATCTTGCAAAAATATCCAGAACTGGAGAAAAATCTATGCCTTTTGAACATACATACACACACACAATTCGTTGTAATGCCAACTGCCAAATTTTATTAATAATTTTAGCTTTCTACTTCTTGCTTGAATGACTAGAGACTATTATAGAACCAATCAAAATGCAGAGTTGTATATCCTGGTCCTAAATGATACATTTAAAACTCAACTCCTCCCACTTAGGCTCAGGGATTATTGTGAAAGTAGGGGAAATAAATACTGTAAACCAGAGGATCTGGGAATTTGGTGTGAGATTATGTCTCCTGGGAATGAGTAAAGACCCACCCATAAATTGTCATCATGACAACAGGAGAATACCAACAGATATGCTTATGCCATGGGAGGAACAGGGTAAAAGCCTGGGGGATGGGGATACATCTCAACCCTACATAAGAACTAGAGGAATGCTGAGAGTAGTAGATATAGTTTTCTCCAGGGAAGAGCATACCAAACAGTTGTGCAATAATAAATGATCAGTCATATATATATATATATATGATATATATATATATATATATAGTTATATAGTTTTATATAGTTATATAGTTTATATAGTTATATATAGTTATATATAGTTATATATATATTAGTTTTATATATAATCATATATAATTAATTATATAATTGTTTTATATATAACAATTAATAGATGTAATGTATATGTTAATTATGACAAAAAATAGGTGATGAATTTGAAAAAGAGTGAGAAGGGATATATGGAAAGGGCAGCAAAAAATAAATTATAAAATTACATTATAATCTCAACACATGAAACTAATTGATTTTAGATTTTTATACAAATAATATAATTATTTAAAATGACTTTTCTATCATATGTCATATAAACATACAAGTATACATATTCAAGTCTATAGTTATTATATCAAGTGGGACTTTCAATTGCAATTATTGAGAAAACTAACATAAAAATGGGCTACAATGTTTATATATTGATTTGAGGGTATTTGATATTACAATAAGAAAAGAGTCATACCAATATTTGCTTTATGTATATATATATATATATTAAGAATTTGTTGTTGTTTTTAAAACTAAAATGTGGTGGCTTAGAAATATGTCTCGATGGTTAGAAACACATACTGCACTCTATTCACTTGCACACTATCCTTTCTAGACAGAGACTCTAGAATCTCATTCCATTTCTCACTCTACCCACTTTGCCCACTGCCTTCCTAAAGAACCATATCCTGTGCTCACCTGCTCTTCCTCCAGAGGTAGGGACTGCAGACTCCACCTCTACTCCAATCACTCCATCACCGAAGAATAAGTCCATCGCACCTTCTGAAGACTATTGATGATTGGCTGTGAGAATTTTCTAACTCTATGCATGCTTTGTTTCTGTTCTGAGTCAGGATCATGTCTGAATCCCCATCAGAGCATCAGTACTTTGCTCAAAGACTGAAACCTAAGTGTTATTCAGTTGGTCTACAACCTGACAAACTGGATAACAGCAAAGATTGAAGCCCACACTCAAAGAGGACACCAGAAATCTATACCTAGGAACACTACAGACCTAACTCCAGATGTTTGTTTTACACCACAAAAACACAAATAACCAAGACAATATGTCTTCTCCAAAAACTACTACTCCCTTAGTAATGGACCCTAACAAAGCAACATGAGATGATGATTGCAAACGGGCAATAATGTTCAAGGAACTCCAAGTAGACATAAGAAAATTCCAAAATGAAGACCAGGAAAGCACAAAAAATGAATAAAATAATGAATAAAATAATTCAGAGATGAAACTAGAATTTAAAGAGACAGATTTTCTGAAGAAAAGACATGCTAAAATAAACTGTCAGAAAGCCAAATAAAGAGTTCAAAAGAAAGACCAACCATCAGATTCAATCATGTAGAAAATAAAACATCGGATTTTGAAAACAAGATAGAAGAAATGAATCACTCAGTCATGAAAATGATATTAAATCTGAGAAAAGAAACCACAAAACAAAAAACTCTGAACAGAATATACAGGAACCATGGGATCCATAAAAAGACCAAACTCATAAACCACAGGTATAGAAAGTAGAGAAGAAACTCGGGTCAAATCACAGAAGAAAACTTTCCTAACCTAGTGATACTAGTGATGCAAGAAACAACATAACAAACACTAAATACACAGGATCAGAAAAGAAATGCATATCATGTAATACTCAAAACACCAAATATACAGAACAAAAAAAGTATATTAAAACAGTAAGAAAGACTATGTCACATAAAAAGTCAGAGAAATATTTATAGTAATTGATTTTTTTTCCATGAAAACTTCCAAAGCCAGAAGAGCTTGGGCCAATGTTCTATAAAGTCTGAAAAACAGCAAATGTCAGCCCAGAATATTATACCCAACAAAACTACCAGATATAATCAAATGAGAAAGAAAATCTTTCTATGATGAAAATAGGTTTAAGGAATTTATGATCATAAGCCAGGTGTATAGAGAATACTGGAAGGAATATTTGTGTCTAACAGGAATGTTAGACAGACCCAAGAAGGGACAGGGAATAATATATTATTCCATCACAGTTAATGCAACACACAAAAAAAACAAGTGTCATATGTTTTCTAATTTTTGTGGGTGTTTTCTGTGAATATTTAGTTATGTGTTTCATTTGGAATACCATAGAATTCAGGAAATTACTAAGGGGCTATGGGGTCCTTTCAAGAGAGAGAAGACATTAGCATAAAGAGTAAAGAGAAATATAGAATAGAAATGGTTAAATGGGGTGGGTTGGAGAAGAAGTTCAGGAGGGAACATGGAAAGAAGCAACTAACTCTAAAGATATTGTTGTTCAAGAGATCTTTTATTTTTTGAGACTATAATTAAATGATTTCCCTTTTGTTTTTTCACTCCAAAAACTCCTACATACAGCATTGCTCTTTTCCAAATTCATGGCCTCTGTTTTCATTAATTTTTATCATAAACAGAGAGAGAGAAAAGAGAGTGAGAGAGAGAGAAAGAGAGGACAGAGAGAAGAGACAGAAAGACAAAGAGATTCATAAATGCATAAGTACAACCTGCTCAATAGAGATCTTTTAACAAATTAATATGTAAATCACCTACTGCAGAAGCTTCTGAAAAAATATATGGATACATTTAAAAAATTAAATGAAGTTACCCTATAAAAGGGTAACAATGCTCCTACTAGTTCCCATAAGGTAATAGATGACAATCTGAGTGCCAAGAATGTCATCTTTGAGTTGTTGGTCAGTGAAGTCCCTTCTGAACATTACAGGCTATTTCCATTTCTTTTAGTTACCTCCTGCTGTTTAGCAATTTCCTCTTAGATAAAACTATTGTTCTTAAGGGGGAGCTTATTAAAACACAGGATGTTCTAAGGGTGTTAAAAGGGAGATAAAACAACAGGATGTTCTAAGGGAAGGTTAAACAATTTATCCTTCAGGGACGCTCTGTAAGCCCAGAAGTAAACAGTTCAAAACAGCTTCAAGAAATTCTTGAAACTGACCAGATTCATGAGGTCCTTCTTTAACCACACCACACACACACACACACACACACACAGTAATAATAACTGCTATGAGGCATTTTAAGATATGTTGCCTGGAAATAGAGACAAGACAAGCTTCCCAGGAAGGACACTTTCTAATCTGTTAGTTGACTGAAGGTTGTACATTAAGCTCCAGGTTTGCAGCTCCTGTGAGCGTGACCCAGACCAGAGTGGGTTTTGGTGATACATGCTTGCTGTCTTTGATTTATTTTTCTCCTATAACTGAATATCACTGTATTCCAGTAAGTCATCTCAATAAAAGTTTCACCTTGCTGGAATGTGTGCTTTGGCCTATTGTCACTTGCCTAACAGCAATGAATAGGCATCAGTTCACATCTCCCCAGAACGAGTGTCAGACAATACCTGCCTCCACAGAATTCTGTGGTAAGACCTTATTGCTAACGATAGCACAAAACTGAAGTCAAAAAACATGCAGAAATTAAGCTTGTACTAATTTGGAAGCTTCATCTGTACTAGCTGGCTTTTACTGTTCTGAAAAGTGCTATGCACACTAATGGAGAAAAAAAATAAGCATCAGTCTTACCCAGCTGTGAATCCTATAAGCTACAATAATTAGTAGCCTAGTAAGACATGCCCACTGGTGGAATAATGGTATCTTAGTAAGTATTGTATTGCTGTGACAATACCATGACCACAGCAACTCTTATAAAGAAAGCATTTAATTGGTGCTTGCTTACAGTTTTAGAGGTTTAGTCCATTATCATAATAGCTGAGAATATGTTGGCATACAGGCAGAGGCGGTGCTAGAAAAGTCACTGAAAGTTCTACATCCAGAAAAGTCACTGAAAGTTCTACATCCAGAGCTGCAGGCAGTAGACAAAGCAACTGGGCCAGGTTTGGGCTCTTGGAACCTCAAAGTCCACCCCAGTGGCATACTTCCTTCAACAAGGCCATACCTCCTTTCCCTAGGCCACTCCCTGATGACCAAGCATTCAGATATGTAAGCATATGGGGGCCATTTCTATTCACTCCAGCACAAGTGACATGAATGTCATTGAATAACAACCACTTTCTGGTTGGATTTAAGTTCTATTCCACAAGAACAAACCTGTACCTGAAACCATTATCATGGCTAAAAATCTGTGGCTAGATAGATCATAAATCACTACTATTATTCTTCTAAATAGACAGAATATTAAATTATTATTGTTATGTTCACAGATTAGTACATCTGTCAATCTTCATCAGGAAGCTTCTTTTTACAGTAGATGGTGATTAGCATAAAGACTTACAATTGTTCAATATGGATAGAATAAGAGATTGGAATTCTTGATTCTAAATGAGACTTCTGTATCATACCACCTCCTCTGAAGGCCATTGGAGAAGACTGAGAGGAAAGAGTATGACAGCAAGCAGTAGTGTATTAAGACAAGAAAACAGTGTTTTTCAAACACAGTAGAGCAGTCATACATATGGGTTAAAAGAAGTTGAGACAGCTTGTATAAGACCTGTTCAAGCTCAAGCTAGTCATATTCTAGCATAGAGAAGAGAGTTGGGCATGAAATTCCACCTCTCTCTATTTGCATTGATTGGAGAAGGAAAATCAGTATTCTTTGAGGGTATGGCTCCCTGGTAAGAAGACAATTCTAGTGGAAGGATACTCTTCCAGGAGTTAGTATTAATTGTATTAGGTTTTTTTTTTCATGGGCATAGAATATTTGAACAATATCCCCTTCAAAGTGAGTGTTTTTGATTATGGGGTTTCTTATACTACTACTGGTCTATAGCTCTCATCTGTTTGTGGTGTGAATTTTTAAATAAAATCTCTAGACACAGCTTAACTAAGCAAATTTCTAAGCATTTAGTCTAACCACTGTTTTCTATTTCTACCTGCCCTCAAATATATACTCTTCAGGGTTAAACTTCAGTCTTATTTGCCTAGGTATGGAAATCTCAGAAGCTCAGTAGGCAAATTATCTTCTGAGTTCCAAACACTAATGTCTCCTTGATTTTCAATCTTTTGCAAGCTCCCTCAAGCTGTCCTTGTCCCTCAGTGACAGCTTCAGCACTGCCCACAGTACCAAGCTCAGGCATAGGCCTGAGGGATTAAAGAAAGACTCAGACTTGGATCATCTATTGTGAGAGAATGCCAATGCCTTTACTGGGCAGGTTCAATATATACAACAAGCCAGGGAAGGAAAAACACAAACTCAGGAAAAAACAGGAACTCAACAGGGGGCAATAGGATTTCAAGTGTAAACTCCCTTCCTAGGGCATCATCTTTCAACAGGATATTTTGTTCTTAGAAAAACTGCAGAATGTTACTTTGCAGTCAGCAGCACACAGAAAGTCTCAGCCAGGACATAGCAGCCCTTCGGGGTCCTATAGGTCTGTTGTTTTTATTTTATAGGCGAATAGAGCATCTGTCTTAGGTTACCTCCCATCAATACCAATTACCTGTCATTGAGAATCCCTGCCAATCTCAGGGCCCCTGTATTAGGTAGGTAAGGACTGCAAAGGAGTTGCCTGTAATTGACTAAGAATTCGCTGTAGAGACTGAGACAAACCTGGGCAGTAGGGTTCTCTCCTGCCAGTGACACAAGCACCTGCTTAGTAATTGCCTGGGACTGGGTCTGTTGTCTGCAAAAGTGGCAAAGAAATATCATCTCACTGCAGCTCTTTCAGTAGTCCTGTTGGTGGAAACTATGACCAGCTAGGCCAAGCTACTTATCCCCACTGACATCAGAACTGGGGTGGTTCTTCACAAAGCTCCAGTAGGTCTCTGCCTGGGTGAGGCTCCATAGTGACAGGGTCACACAACTCTCACAGATCCAAACAGGACTTTCAGAATCTTTAGGAAAAACATAAACAGAACTTCTCACCCTGACTAACAGAGTCAGGGCCTTTCCATAAACCTGATGACAATTCTTTCCATTTCACTAAGCCCAGTGCCTTCTGAGCTCATTTCCAATGTGCTGCAGACAATGTATCTTTATCCACTAAAAAAGATTTAAAATATATAAAATAAAGGATAATCTTCATGAGGTGAGGTAACCTTTTTGTTTTTTCAAGATAATTTTTTAAAGTTAAATGTGTTCTTTCTACTATAGCCTGGCCTTTAACAGCTAAGCCATTTCTCTAGCCCTGAGTTACTAGTTAAACCAACTTTCTATTATCAAAGTTGCAAATTTTTAATTATACCCCAAAAAAAACCACTTTTTAACATAAAACATAGAACAACAATCATTTACACGATGAAACAAAAACAGACAATTAACAGATTGGCGTGTCAAGGACAGAAAATAGGGAAAGCAGAACTAAGGATTTCTCTAGTAGGAGCCAGAGAGAAAGCAGGACATATCCCAGGAGAGCTCTGAAACAGTCTTTTCTTTCTCTTGATAACACAGCCTGAAAGAGAGGCAACTGCTTTTCTAAAACCTCTCTCTCTCTCTCTCTCTCTCTCTCTCTCTCTCTCTCTCTCTCTCTCTCTCTCTCTTTCAATGTTTAAATTTTCATCTCCTTCCAAGGAGGTGTCACACAAAGCCTCAACACTCCCAAGTTACTCTCTTTTAGTACCTGGGTATTTGCTTTGGCTAGATTTTCTATTTTAGCCTATGCTGCTTCTCGCTCTTTCATTTTTAGCTTCTCTTTGAGTTTTCTCTACTTTGAACTGCTGGATGTAGTCATCGAAGAGTTTCTGTTCATCTCCATGAAGAGTTTCAGAGCATTGTATATCAAGCCGTGTATTTTCTTGTTCCAGTGGGTCGCTGAGTTGCAGTATAAGGATGGAAACATGATGGGCACAATTTTCACTGTCAAAGGATTCTAGAAGCTGCAATACAAACTTCTGATCAATATATTTCTTTGCTATATTGAGCTGGAAATCTGGAGACTAAAAATCTTAAGAAAAATTCATAAACAAGTTGAAGATGAGGCCAGGCTGCTTCTAACATTGGTTCATCTCCTCCTGGGTTGAATTCTGTTCCCGTAGGATTGGAGGAGAGTGGCAAGGTTCAAAACATATTAACTGTAAACATGTGGATGGCTTCAAGGTAAATGGGCTCTGTGATCGCGTTCTGGTTGTGGGTGATATACTCTACTATCTCGCTTAGTCGCAGCTTGCTTTACTTCTTTCCACTTCAGGTCATTCAGTGGGTCAGAAGCAAAGTCAAAGAGAACATAACACTGACATAGCTTCTGGATGAAAAGCTTCTCTTGACCCACAGGAGGAACATCTTGTAAAGATGAGAATTTTTGCAGTTCTCTATTATTGCTGTCATTAAACTGTGAAGAGTTCTGCCATTTGTCTTTCTTCACAGGGATTACGATTGGCTAAGGGACAGATACTTTTATTTTAGTAGGTGTCAAAGACTGGACAGCTCCGAGGCTGTTTTTCCTACAGGCTATCTCTACTTCTGCTGTATCTTGTCCTTCTTTGAACCTTTTCCACTTTTCACTAGTTTTGGTAGTTCTTTCTCTTTCTTGTTTTTATTCGGCATGGCTGGTGCAGATCGCGGCCTCCGCAGCTCCTGCGGCCACCCGCCACCACTGCTGCTGCAGCAGCAGAAATGCCCCTGGCCCAGCCATCGTGCCATCCCGCTGCCACCACCGCCACCAGGGGACTGAGTAGCTAGTCTGCTCTTGTTTCCCCTTTTCCAGGCTCCCCTTCCAATTTTTTGACCTTGCATTTCTTCAATGTTCCTTTTCTAAAATTTCTCCCTCATCCTCAAAATGGATCTATTCTCCACCTCATGCAAGGATTTCTTACCTGCATCATCCTCTGCCACTACTTATAGGGAGGAACTCCTAGTTCCCATGGCGCAATCAAAACGATCAAACTCTCTTAGTGCTACTTACTGCTTTCAGTTTGATCCCATGCCACTTCTCCAATACGTTCTACTCACTGAGCTGGCCAGCTGACCTCTTCCAAGAGCAATCCCTTCAGGTTCTCCTCTCTTTCCTGATCTCGGTGGGACCTCCATTTGACAGCTTTGGTGCTGCCCACAGTACTGAGCTCAGGCATAGGCCTGGGGGATTAAAGAAAGACTCAGATTCGGGTCATCCGTTGTGAGAGAATGCCAATGCCTTTACTGGGCAGGTTCAATATATACAACAAGGGAAGGAAAAACACAAACTCCGGAAAAAAACAGGAACTCAACTGGGGGGCAATAGGATATCAAGTGTAAATTCCCTTCCTGGGGCATCATCCTTCAACAAGAGGTTTTGTTCTTAGAAAAACTGCAGAATGTTACTTTGCAGACAGCAGCACAAGGAAAGTCTCAGCCAGGGCATAGCAGCACTTCGATGTCCTACACCTCAGTCTTGATTGATTCCTACCTTCCCTAAGGTTTTACAAATTCACCATCTTCTAAGACACATATCCAAAGACATTAAGTATACTCTGAATAAGTCCCATAAAACCTATGCCTTTTTGTTTATTCTAGAATCCTGTTTTAGGTCACATCCTCATTATCTCCAATCTGTTGGAAATTTCCCAACAGCTTTTTCTGTTTTCTATGTGTAATAAGAATCCAGCATTAATATGCTAAAATAGTGTTTATAAGGACATCCAAATACATGACTCCATTCTGTGAGATACTTCAAATGGTTTTCTAATTTTTCCAGGGTCTTCTTTCTTCTCAAATTTAATCTCATCTCTTATTAGGTCCAACTCATCCTATACTTTAGTTACATCTCATTATAAGAATGTCCTGTGTTATATCACATCTTTTCAATCTTTCAATGCTTTTGGTTGTTGCCTAGGAAACTAAAAAAGATGTAAAACATAGGTAAGACATACAGCAGATACTTTCATTTATTGTCAGCAAGCAGTTATTAACATTTTGGAAGCAGTTTGGCACTATCCTATTCTATATTTTATAGTAAAATACAAGTGATTCTCATATCAGAAATCACAGTATATTAAAACCTGAACTTCCAGATTCAGTTTCTACTTTTAAATCTAACTATAAGAAGAATAGTTAAAGGCAGTAGATTGAAGTTTAGCTAAAATTTTATGAGAAAAAAATATTGTTAAATATGTGGTATTCTAAATATCTAGAAAGTGTCATAGAGCCTAAAAATAGAAATAAGCATTTTAAACAACTCATCTTTGAAACTTTTTCTTTACAATGAGATGCTCAGTATCTCCTACAAGAAGCACAAAATGTAAATGTATTAAAAAGAAAGCTAAAACCCTGTAACATAGATAAGAAAGAAATAGTTCTTAACAAACAAGCTATTATTGAGAATGACTGTAGAGTGAGCCTGGTCTTCATTGAGCCCCATTAAAGATTCTGGGTTTTTGTTCTTGATCCTGTTGGTTTTTGTTGTTGTTTGCTTTGTTTTCTTGTTGTTTTGTTTTGTTTTATACTGGGTATAATGGGTAAATTAAGTTTGGATGATCTTTATATTCAGTTGTGATGATAACAAGCTCACTGCTTTTGAGAAAAGAAGTAATATTGTTAGCAATTTGGGTGAAGTTTTGCTGATGAGTCAGGTAGAGAGTCCATGCTGGGAGATGATGAGTGATGGACAGATGATGTACAAATATGACCAGAGTGTTCAAAGAGAGAGAGATGCTGAGGCATCTGCTGACCCCCTGGCTGGCACATGTAAATCTGTGTGTTGTCAGCTAAATGAGGAAAAGAAGTGCTGACTCTGCTTTCTTTCTTAAATTGACCCTACACAGCCTCATTCCCCCACCATGAGATGACCTACTTACCATTCCTTAAGACATGTGCCTTCAAAAAGCTTTTGGATGCTGGCTTGATACATGTTATTTTCAAACAAAGTTTATCAGAAATATCCAAATCGTATACAAATCATGCAGAAATTAATTTAAGACCTACAATTGGTGCAGTTTTTTATATATTTTCACAAATTTTATTAAGTATTCATAAATATAATTAAGTTACTTGAATTTATAGGCAAGTGCTATTTGGCTCTGAAAGAGTGGATTTGAGGTTGGAATTGTTAATAAATAGATTATAATATTAGCTAATATCTATAATACAGTGAAAACAAAAGTAGAAATTAATAACCTAGATAACAAATTTTAGTGGCAAATTGCTTAATCAGGGGCCCATTTTCAGTTCCCCTCACAAAGAAAACCATACATCAAATGTATAGCACAGAATTTGCAGGAGTCTGTAAGAGAGAATTAAAAGATTTGAACAAAAATTCTTTCCACTTTTGAAAAAGAGTGCACTATTATACACGGCACTGATATAAACCAGTATTGTCCTCCACAAAAACAATAAACGATGTCTGGGATATGAGTAGAAGGTGAAAGATATGTCTCTTATACATGTGTTTTTTAACCTATCTATCTAGGCCATAATTTAGGAATCATCTTGTGATGATCTTTGAATGACAAGATCAAACTTTTCTGTATTTTAAGTGGAGTTGGAAACACAGATACTACCGAAAACAAGGGTTACTATCAACAAGTTACCACAATACAGAAGTCCAGCTCTCACTCAACTTGGCTATAAAGCTTGCTTTATTTTTATTTTCGTTTATTATATGAGGATTCCAAATGTGTATAGAGTGTATTAATCATATCTACTCCTCTACTATGAATTCTAGCTCCTCCTAGAATTTCCACATCATGCCTCACTCTTAGTTTGATGACCCTCTCATTTTAACCCATTGAGTCTAATTAGTGCTACTCTTATGAGCATGGGACTAGAGCATCCACTACAGCCTATCAGGGGCCACATCATTGAAGAAATTGTATTCTTCCATAGCCCAGCAGCCAGCAACTGCAATAGCTTCTCAATTATAGATAGGCTCATTTTGAATGTTGATCATTTCAGATTTAGGGGCTATGTCTTCATTGCATAAGGAAAAAAGTATAATATATACATATGTATAAATAAATTTACAAATGAGATAAGATATATGTTTGAGTACAGAGGACCTGTAGAAGTCAAGGTATCATTCCTAACACTTCACTAACAGAGTTCTGTCAACAATGTGAGTAGAAGATCTCAAATTTCAGATGAAATTGCATCCCAAATCTATACCATAGCAGACAAGAGTAAGAGTTATATTGAGAAAGTCTTTTGTTCAAGATGGTGCTCACTCTCCAATAGCAATTTAGGAGAAAACTCAGTACTTACTCATCACAGAAAGTGTCACATATTCTGAGATCAAGAGTCAGCTACCTACATGGTTCATAGAGCATAAGAAAAATGTTAAAAATCTATCCTGTATACTTCAATAATATAAGTTTGATAAGAAAAATGATAGAGAAAGTTAATACAAAGTAGAGTTGCATGCTCAAAGCTCAGATTAATGGCCTTCACAGTTCCTTTCAGACACTGACAAGTGTTCAGAAAATGTTCCTTTGAATTCTATAAAGTCTCTCTGTATTTAGGAATCATAGGGCAAAACAATTCTGAAATACATTTTTAGTTTTACATGAAAAGTTTTTTATGCTTGGAAATACATATATATGTATATATTTGCACATGATATCTCTATGAAATTCTTTTATACTTTCTCTCTCTCTCTCTCTCTCTCTCTCTCTCTCTCTCTCTCTCTCTCTCTGTGTGTGTGTGTGTGTGTGTGTGTGTGTATGTATGTATGTATGTGTGTGTATGTGTCTGTGTGTGTCTGTGTGTGTGTGTACATAATTTCTCCCTGAAATAACTTTTAATAAAATACTAAGTTATATAGCCAATCACACTCTGTCAGGTGTGGCACTGAATAGTTTACAGTTATTAGCTTTGATTGGATGCTTGCAGCCTGAGGAACAATGGCATTATATTCTACACACATTTCAAAGGAAATTCCATAAGCTTTAAATGCTAGCAGTGTGCCATAAGTAGTTGGAGTAATTATTTTAAATAACTTACAATATTTCAGACCTATCTATGCTATGCCAAAGTCCACTTAGGAAACAACATGTCCCAGAGCTGCATGACTGTTTCTTTTTGTTTTTCTTTTATAGTCAAGATGTATAACATGGTTTAATTATTTCAGTTTTCAAGAATCCATCTTTACACAGGAATAAAGAGATTCCATTGATTTGAAGAATACTGAGTAATGTGGAAGATTGACAGAGGAGGGAGATAAACAAGTCTTCTTTTGTGGGCCAAAAATCTCTAACCTGAATCATATCTATCACCATGGGAAAATCTGAAAACATTATTGTGCATTCAAATCAGTGATCATTTCATTTTCAGCCTTTATATTGTTTCCTCCAGCAATCCCATCTTCTCAAATGAAAATAATGAGAAAATGTGATCTATGCAAATGTGAAGGAATGCCCAAAGTAATGATCTCCTAGAGGCTTTTTTCATAAAAGCATCAGAACTCCTGAATAAGATAACATATATCCACTCTCAGAACAATTACATGTTTTGATGAATGGTGTTTTGTTGTTTAGGAAGCATCCTCACTATTGGGTTCATAGTTAAAGTAGATAAAATATGTTTAGATAGCTCTTGAACATGCAGTTTTAGCATTTCCATGCACTATTCACAGCTTGTCATATGTATAGCCAATGGTTATCACACTTGAGTTTGCAGTGTTCAGGTTTCCAGAAACAAATATGGCCCTTAGCCTATCTTATCTGATCAAAGTACATTTGATGGAACAAATTACATTCTTTAGTAGCTTAAAAATTAAGTGTATAGTGTTCTCAAATTAATTCTTCTAAACTTGTATATTTGAATTTTCCTAAAAGAACATCAAGGGAAGCAGTCATATATGATCACACTATTTGGGTCAACCTCTAATTCTACACCTTGAAATCACTGAAGCTGGATCCCAATACTTTTGGCCTTTATCCTATCTACTTCTACTCACTTGACTGATTTCTCAATTTTCAGATGAAGGATAATAAAAAAAAACATGAAGCTGAATGGACAGGGCTTCCTGATGTCTCTAAGAAGACATTCCATTGACATTCCTAATTGCATCATGAGATTTCAAAATAAACCACCTCAAAGTCCCTTATCATCCCATTGTATAGTCAGCCACATAGGCCATCCAGTATTTGATCTAAGACTGGTGCTGGACCCAGCTATACCACTCCTGGGCATATACCCAAAGATCTCTAACATATAACAAGGACATATCTCCACTATGTTCATAGCAGCTTTATTTATAATAGCCACAAGCTGGAAAGAACCCAGATGCCCTTCAACAGAGAATGGATACAAAAAATGTGGTACATTTACAAATGGAATATTACTCAGCTATTAAAAACAATGAATTCGGTAAATTCTTATGAAATAGATGGAACTAGAAAATATCATCCTGATGAAGTAACCCAATCACAAAAGAACATACATGGTATTACTCACTGATTATTGAATTTTAGCCCAGAAACTTGAAATACCCAAGATTCAACTCACAGACCACATAAAGCTCATGAAGAATGATGACCAAGTTGGGGGCCGGGGTAGGGGGCTTCAGTCCTTCTTAGAAGAAGTAACAAAATACTCAAGGGAGCAAATATGGAGACAAAGTACAGGACAGAAACTGAAGGAGGGGCGTTTGCAGACCATTCCACCAGGGTATCCATCCCTTGTGCAGTCACCAAAGGTAGACTTTGATGGGATGTCAGGATGTACATGCTGACAGGAGCCTGATATAGCTGTCTCCTTAGAGGTCTGTAAGAGTCTGACATATTCAGAGGCAGATGCTCACAGCTAACCATTAAACTGATCATGGGGTTCCAACAGAAAAGATAGAGTGAAAACTGAAGGAGTTGAGAGAATTCGTGACACCATGAGGAAAGCAACAATATCAACCAACCAGAGGCCCCAGGGTCTAAACCACCAGCCTGGAGCACTTAGGGAGAGACCCATGGCTCCGGCTGTATATGCAAGGGAGCTATATATAAGTGGGAGAAGAGATCCTTGGTCCCATGAAGGCTGGACGTCGGGGGGGGGGGTATTCGAGGGTGGGAAGGTGAAAACTTTTGCTTTTCTTCTTGGTTCCTGTCTACAATGAGCAAAGTCATTTTCCTTCAACATAGCCTTCTCAATGATATTTACCTCACTAAGTTTGTCTAAAACTATCAGAGCCAAAGTCAGTATAATGAAACCCCTCAGACTATAAGCTAAAATAATCCTTTCTCCTTAGGGTACTCTCTCAAGCATTTCTGTCAGAATGACAAAAAATGAGTAGCCCACTGACAAAGATGAAATCATGGAAGATAAGTTATTCTGAACTCAAAAGTTGCGAGTGATCAGAAGAGTACAGGCTGCTCTTCCAGAGATCCTGAGTCAATACCCAGAAACCACATGGTAGCTCATAGCTATCGATAATGAGATATGGTGCCTTCTTCTGGCCATGCAGGCATACATACAGGCAGAACATTATATATATAATACATCTTTTTAAAATAGTTGTGAGTAATAATATGTAGGGAATGATAGTACTACTAAAAATAGAGTTATAGTAACAACAGTAGATTTATAATAATTTTTTAAGTCCAAAATTATCAAAAGTTTACTAGGGCAACCTATTTCTTTTCTTTTTTTTTTTTCCCTAGACAGGGTTTCTCTGTATAGCCCTGGCTGTCCTGGAACTCACTCTGTAGACCAGGCTGGCCTCGAACTTAGAAATCTGCCTGCCTCTGCCTCCCAAGTGCTGGGATTAAAGGTGTGTGCCACCACTGCCCGGCTGGGCAATCTATTTTTGACAAATATATGTTTAATAAAAATGGATAATTGTACATTAAAAATATTTTCTTCATAGAATCCACCAGAAAAACTTTCAGGGGCTGTTATGGTGGTATTTTCTCTGTTCAGAACAAAATGGAATTCTTGAAATTTGCTCTGTAGCTATCGCAACTAAAGCAGAACAATAAAGTGGTAGCTAGTAATGGTACTGAAACTGGTACTGGTACTAGGTAATGGTAATGGTGGTGGATGGTAAATGAACTAGGAACACTCTCTGGCGATTTTCAGTAGATTATTGCCTAGAGTTTCATTTATTATTTTTCCCCACAGCTGCAAATAATTTTTGTAGATACTAAATTAAATAGAGAGGTGAGATGATTGATTGAAAGCTGTACCCCTTTATGCAGCTTCTATGAGGTTGACATCCAAGACAGGGTCAGACTTTGTGATAATATAGCTAACTGGGGTCTCTATGTAAGAAGCCCCAATAAACTCATGGATCTCATAAAGTTGGATTTGGGTGAAAGCATATATTGGTCTGTTGTTGATGTCCATCTTGGGTGATTGGACATTCCCAGTTCTTCCCAGGAAAAAAATGAACACAAAATTTACACAAAAACATGTGTTTCAAATAATAGGAAAACTGGTGGCTATCTAGTCTGCCCCCAAATGAACATAAATCCAAAACCAGTAAAATCTGTATTTGTAACATCAAATCAAAATAAATTTAAAAATATTAAATAAGCAACAAAAACTGGAGATCATGGGCTCAGCACTTAAGAGCACTGTCTGTACTTCTGGAAGATGTCCAGTACCCACACGGTAGTTTAAAACTATTTTTAACTCCAGTTCCAGAAGATTCAATGCCCTCTTCTGGTCTTGGTTGGTACCAGGTGCACAAGTGGTGCACAGTACATATTGGCAAACCATCCATAAGCACATGGAAAAATATTTTTTAATTTAAAATAATATAGCTGTAGTGATGGTACCACTGACAAAGTGCTTACTGTGAAAGCCTGAGGACATGAATTTAATCCCCAGCACTCACATGAAAATTCAGTGCACTCTCTGTTTAGATCCCCTGCCATTTTGTAACTGGGTAATCTTTTGTTTGTTTATTTTTCTTGAGACCTTTGTCTACACTGCATATTAACCCTCTATCAGATGGAAATAGTTTCTCTAATTCTGACGGTTTCTCCTTTACTATTTTAATTGCTTCTTTGGCTGTTTTTCATTTTTGAGTCACACTTGTCAATTGTGAACCTTAATTCCTTAGCAAATGAAGTCCTGTTCAGAGAGCCCTTTGACTGTATCTTTAAGACTATTATTTGGTTATATTTTCTTCTAGCTGTCTTAGTGATTCAGACGTCAAACTGGAGTCTTTGATTCACTTGGACATAATTTTTGCATAGAGTAATACATATGGATCTAATTTCATTTTTCTATGTGTAGACATATAGTTTTTCTACCATCATTTGTCAAAGATGCTGTCTTTTCTTTAATGTATTTTTTTGTGTCTTTGTCAAATATCAGTGGCTGCTGTTGCTGAAAAACCAAGTTGACTCTATTTAAGCTGCAGGAGCCATTTTGCCACTCTAGTTCAGTTAGGTTTCCGTTTCATGTAAAGTTTAAGTTTCTGTTTCCTGGAATATAACCTAATTGTATGACTTACTTTGACCCAGAAGCCATAAACCACCCCCACCTTCTACCTCCAAGCCACCTATTCTTGAGAATGTTCTATACCTATTGCTCAAAGAAGAACTTAATTCAAAAGCCTATACTCCACAAAAATAGAAAATCAAAACAAAATGGATGATTTTATTGATAGATTCTTCTTAATAAAGTTAAATTGAGATCAGGTAATGTATTTAAATAGACCTATTATCCCTGAGGAAATAGAAGAAGTCAATAAAATCTCTCTACAAAAAAAAAAAGTTCAGGACCCGGGGACTTTAGTTTTATAATTCTACCAGACTTTCAAAATAGAAACAAAAGAAACATTACCAAACTCATTATATAAAGCTACAGTCACCCTGATACCTAAACCACACAGACTCAGCAACAGAAGAGAATTTCAGACCAATATCCCTCATGCAAATATACTCAACAAAATACATGCAAACTGAATCCAAGAACATACCAAAACCATCATCCACCATGATATAGTGGACTTCACAAAAGAGATACAAGGATGCTTTCATATATGAAAATATGTCAATGTAATCCACCATATAAGCAAACCAAAAAACAAAAGTCACATGATCATTCCATTAGATGCTGAAAAAGCCATTGACAAAATCTACTACTTTGATAAGAGTCTTGGAGAGATTAGGGATACAAGGGACATATCTAAACACAATAAAGGCAAGCCAATAGCCAACATCTGCAGAGGAATTTTAATTCAGCAACATGGATGCTCATATTCAAAGACCGGCTAGGCCAGAATGCAGACAAGAACTGGAATACAGTGTGCTCTTAGTATGTACCTTTAATCCCTAATGATGAAAGTAAATATGATGGTTTGTATATGCTTGAGCTAGGGAATGGTACTATTAGGAGGTGTGGCCTTGTTGGAGTAGCTGTATAACTGTGGGTCTGGGCTTAAGACCCTCATGTAGCTGCCTGGAAGTCAGTATTCTGCTAGAGCCTTCAGATGAAAATGTAGAACTCTCAGCTCTTCCTGAACCATGCCTGCCTGGATGTTGCTGTGTTCCATATTGATGATAAAAGACTGAACCTCTGAACCTGTAAGCCAGTCCCAATTAAATGTTGTCCTTTATAAACTTGCCTTGGTCATGGTATCTGTTCACAGCAGTAAAACCCTAAGATAGTAAGAATAGTTTATAGAAGGAGGCAGCCATGTTTCAAAGTGACATCTAATTGAAGGTAGACAAAGTGATGAATCAGAGAAGATTTGATGGAATGAATAAGAAGTAGGATAATAACCAATTCACATAAGAACAACACAGGAAAGAAAAGTTACTTAAATACTTTGAGAAAGGGTGCTGGTTGTATATGGCAGTTTTACTGGGACAGTTTTACAGATACAGGTGGCAAAGAGAACAAGATATACACAGGTGAAGTAAGAAGGAGCCAGATTATAACATAGTATCAAAGTAAACATGAGGATAAGCAAGAAGGTGACAGAAGCCAGAATGAAATCAGTCAACTTGGACTATTAGATTTATAGAAACTAGAGGTTTCCAGGCCTAGGCTCAGTATAATTTGTTGCAATTTGGTCTTTTGCTGTGCATTGTAATTCTAAGTACATGTCCCCAAGACCGATTGCCCCAGATGTGAGAGAGTCTTCACACATACCCAAGTGACATCTGTGACCTTGGCCCCAAGCTATTTCTGATAATAAAGACGCTGACAGCCTATAAATAGCTGGGGAGAAGAGACATCGGGAGGCTTTAGAGTTCATGGAATTGGGGCGTCAAGAGACCAGGAGAAGAAGAAAGAAGGAGGAAGGAGAAGCCACCAGAGGACAGAGAGACACCATGGATTTAGTGAGTCATGAAAATATTGCCCTGAGGGCTTACCAATTGGAGCTAAAAAAGCATCTCAAATGAAACATAGTAAAATAATAACTTGGGTTATAATAGGAAAGTAGCATCTAACAGCATAGAGGTTAGATATCTGCCCAACTCTTCTGCTGTTTAAGGCTTATTGTAAATATAAAGGTTGTGTGCATCCTTTATCCTGGAACTGATTGACCAAGGCATGGTAGAAACCTGTATTTGCATTAAAAAATTGTACAACAATAGTTAGAATAAAGAAAGAAATTCTCTAGGCTCAACCCAATCTGTATATTTGCACAACTTGGGTATGGCTCTCATATCATTCCTTCATATGAGGAAATAAAACTAAAATTTACATACATCAAAATAAATGGAGAAAAACTTAAAACCTTCTATTAAAATTAGGGACAAAACAAGGTTGACCTCTCTCCTTATCTATTTAATAGGTACTTGAAGTTCTAGCTACAGCAATAAGACAACCAAAGGAGATCAAGGGGATACAAATTGAAAAGGAAAAAGTCAAAGTATTCCTATTTGCAGGTGATATGATAGTATACATAAGCAGCCACAAAATTCTACCAGAGAACTCCTCCAGCTGATAGACATTTTCATCAAATTGGCAAGATATAAAATTAAATCCAAAAAATCAGTATACATCCTTTATACAAACAATAAAAGAGATGAAAAAGAAATTAGGGAAGCAATACTCTTTATAATAGCCACAAAGAATATAAAACATCTTGGTATAACTCTAAACAAGCAAGTAAAAGACCTATATAACAAGAACTTCAGAAGAAAGAAATCGAAGAAGAAACCAGAAGATGGAAAGATCTCCCATGTTCATGGGTCAGTAGAATTAACATAGTAAAAATGTCCACTTTACCAAAATAATCTATACATTCAATACAATTCCCTACAGACATGAAAGAGCAATACTCAACTCCATATGAAAAAAAAAAAAAAAACAAACAAAAAAAAAACCCTAGGGTAGCCAAAACAATCATGTATAATAAAAGAACTTCTGGAGATATCACTCTTACCTCTGATCTCAAGCTGTATTACAGAGAAATATTAATAGTAATGATATTGGCATTAAAAACAGACAGTTTGATCAATGGAACTGAATTGAAAACCTAGCAGTAAACACGCATGCATACAGAGACTTGATTTTTTTTGACAAAAAAAAATTCAAAACTGTGCAATGAATAAAGAAAACATCTACAACAAATGGTGCTGACCTAACTAGTTATCTGCATGAAGGGGAAAAGATCTTCACCAACCCTCCAATCAATAGAGGGCTGATATCCAAAATATATAAAGAACTCAACAAAGTAGACATCAGCAAACTAAATAAATCAATGAAAAATCAGGGTATAGAACTAAACAGAAAATTCTCAACAGAGGAATCTCTAATGACTAGGAAGCAAAGAAATGTTCAACATCCTTAGTCATCAGAGAAATACATATCAAAATGACTCTAAGATTCCACCTTATACCCATCACTGTGGCTAAGATCAAAACCTCTAGCAATAGCTTATGATGGTAGAGGCATGGAGCAAAGGAAACACTCTCCATTGCTGGTGGGTGTGCAAATATGGACAACCACTTTAGAAATCAATTTGGTGGTTTCTCAGAAAATTGGGGATAGTCCTACCTCAGAACCCAGCTGTACCACACCTGGGCATATACCTAAAAATGCTCCACCATACCACAAGGACACTTGCTCAAATATGTTCAGAGCACTTTATTCACAATAGCAAGAAGCTGAAAACAACCCAGATGTCCTCAATAGAATAATGGATACAGAAAATGAGGTTCATTTATACAATGGAATACTACTCAGCTACTAAAAATGAAGACTTCATGAATTTTGCAGACAAAATGATGGATCTGGAAAATATGATCCTGAATGAAGTAACCCAGACCCAAAAGGACATACATGATATATATTCATTGATAAGTGAATATTAGCCCAAAGCTCAGAATATCCACAGACCATATGAAACTTAACAAGAAGAAAGGTAAAGTATGGATGCTTCAATCCCACTTAGAAAGGGGAACAAAATAATCACTGGAGGCAGAGGGAGGAAGGGACCTGGATGGGAGAGGAGAAGGGGAGGAAAAAAGAAAGGGCAGGAACAGGTATGGGAAAAGACATGAGAGAAGTTTAGAGGGCTAGTAGAATCAATAGACATAGTAGTAGTGGAGATGGGAGAAGGGGAGAACCACTAGAAAGTCCCAGATGCCAGAGACTGGAGAGGCCCCAGGACCCAAAGGGGATAACATTAACTGAAATACTCAACAGCAGGGAGATAGAACCTAAAAAGACCACCCCAGTAGATCATCATGGCCTCCAGTTGAGGGAAGGGCCTCCTACCCATGACAAAATTTTTAACCCAGAATTGTTCCTGTCTAAAGGAAATGCAGGGACAAAAAATAGAGCAGAAACTGAAGAAAAGCCATCCAGAGACTCCCCCACCTTGGAATCCATCCCATCTGCAGATGCCAAACACCCACACGATTTCTCAGGCCAAGAAGTCCTTCAGACAGGAGCCCAGTAGGGCTGTCCTCTGAGAAACTCTGCCAGTACCTGACTGACGATGCAGACATTCATACCCTACCTTGGACTGAGCTGGGAAGATAGGGACACTTAAGGACCGAAGGGATTGCCACCCCATAGGAAAAACAATATCAACTAAGCGACTCTCAGAGCTCCAAGGGACTAAACCAACAACCAAAGAGTATGTATGAGTGGGTCCATGGCTCCAACTACAATGTAGCAGAGGACTGCCTTATCTGACATCAACAGGAGAGAAAGTGGCCCATGGAGGCTTCTTACCCCTGCAAAGGGGGATGCTAGAGGGATGAGGCAGGAATGAGTAAGTGGGTAGGTGGGTGGGTGGATGTGGGTGGGTGGGTAGGAGAGTACCCTCTTAGAGGCAAAGTAAAGGGGGGATGGGATGGGGTGTTTGTGGAGGGGAGACCTTGAAGGGAGACATTTTAAATGTAAATAGATAAAATAATCTCAAAAATTACTAAAAAAAAAAAAAAAATAGTGAAATCACGAAACTGACAAGTAAGTGGAAAGAGATAGAAAAAGAAAATCATCCTGATTGAGTTAACACAGACCCAGAAAGACAAATATGGTATCTGTTCACATGTGGATGTTAGCTGTTAAGTCATTGACAAGCAATTTCCTATCCATAATAACCACAGAGATCAGGTATAGAACAAGGGATTAGTAGGGAGAAATAATCTCCCTAGAAAGAGGAAATAAAATGTATAATTATGAATGGAAGGGGAAGCGGACTGAAACAGAAGTATCAAATCAGAGTGAAGGTGAGTAGGGAATTCTGGGACTGCTATCTAAAACTAAGGGCCATTTGATTGGTTATATGGAAACCTAATACAGTAGAAGATTCTAACATATATATTTGTGTGTGTGTGTGTGTGTGTGTGTGTGTGTGTGTGTGTGTGTGTGTGATCTAAACATATCACCAATTAACTGGGAAGATGAATCCCCAAATGAACATCTCTCATTACTAAAAGCTTCCAGTTCTAGAAATAAATTACACCTAAAGTTGTTGGTCAAAGGGTCCCCATGGGAAACTCCCCAAACCAAAATCTAGGCTATTGCAAAGGCTATTAGTTGCTCTCCACAAACTAATGGTAATGATCTATTGCCGAAGAAAACACCTACACAGTTCATTCAACACAGAGAAGTTAAACTATTGCCTACCTAGAACTTTCACATTAATTAGTGTTCATGATACTGGAAGGTACTCTGCATGCTATGAGAAGAGAAAGGTAAACAACATCCAGGTAAACTACAATCCTTTCTACTTGTAGTGGTGACCTGCCTGCAAGATATACTCAAGCAAATAGTGGCACAAAGCACATAGGGGTAATAAAGCAAGACCTCATTGGATTTAAGGCCCATCCATGAGATCGGAACCCATGACATGGACTCCATAAAATGACACTGCTCAGGTGGCCAAGAATCTGAGACTAGATAGGTCATGAACCTAGGGCAAAACCAAATAGTACTGTTTTGCTGAAGGAACATTGTAACAAAATGACTATGAACAACATTCTGCTATTTCAGTATCTTCCTGCAGCAAAGTAAGCTTCATCATCAGAGAAGCTTCTTCCTGTAGTAGATGGGAATAAATACAGAAACCAACAACTGGACAAGGTGAAAAAAGTGAGACACCTTGGAACACTGGGTCCTAAATACAATGTCTCCATCAATTCCCACACATCGTGGCTCACAGAACCCTGCAGAAGAGGAGGTGAAAAGATGGTAAGAGCCAGGGTGATAAGGACATCAAAGAAACAAGGCCCTATAAACACAGAAGGACTGACTCACACAAGAACTTAAAGAGACAGTGGAGGCATCACAGGCTTATTCCAGTCTGTAACAGATTGGGTCCAGTCTGAAAGAAGTGGCACATGCCCCCATCTCTAACCCCAAAGCTATCTCTAGTGGATAACCACTCACAAATGAAATAATTTTTTTCAATGGAGTCTAATAGGGTCCACAAACCACTCTTATGGCCAGTCCTCACGCCCAACAGTGGATGGCCTACATAAAATAAATTCAATGGTATTTTTGGAATTCTCTTTTTGGTCTCATAACACCTTGTCTGAGCATTTGTTTTCTTTCTTCCTTTTTTTTTTTTTTTTTTTTTCATTTTTTTCTTACCCATAGGTCTTTTACTTATATTTGTGGTTTCCAATTTTATGTTTTTAGGAGATTTCTATGTGTGTCATTGTGTGTTTCTCTGTGTCTATATGTGTTTCTTGTGCTTTTTCTTTGGCTATTTGTTTTTATGTTTGCTTCTGTGTTTTTTCTATTCAGGTTTGTTTTTAACTTTATATTATTTTTAATTATTACTATTATTATTCTATGTTATTTTAGATGCCTGTTTGCTAATGAGAGAGAGTGAAAAAAAAAGTATATTATATTTGAATAGGTGGGAGAGGTGGGGAGGATCTGGCAAAAGTTGGGGGTCATAATTTGAATGTATATATTTTGAGTTTGTTTGTTTTGGAGGTTTTTGGTTTTTGTTTTTTATTTTCTTTTCATTGTTTATTAAAGCAGTATTTTTATGTATTGATTTTAGCTTTTTATCTTTGTCATTCTGACAGCTGTAACATAAAATCTTTGCATCTATTGTATTGCTAGTTCCTCAACCTAGAACTGACCTTAATAGTTGCATGTAATTAAAATGGTATAAAAGCAAAAAGGAGGAGGGGGATTGGGATAGGGGTTTCTAGGGTGAGGGAATTGGGGAAAGGGGATGACATCTAAAATGTAAATAAATAAAATATCCAATAAAAAAGAACTAAAAAAATATTAAAACATTTCTTTTTAGTGCTTCTCAACTATTTGTGTTTCCCCTTTCGCAAATCTCTATTTACATCTGTACTGTACTCCCTTTTTGTTTTGTTTTTGGGGATTTGTTTTTTTTTTTGTTCTTGCTTTTGTGTTCATTTTGTTTTGTTTTTCAAGACAGAGTTTCCCAATGTAGCTGTATTCTGGAAGTAGCTGTGTAGACAGGCTGGCCTTGAACTCATAGAGATACATCTGCCTCTGGCACCCAAGTGATGGGATTAATGGGGCACACCACCACCACCCAGCTTGTATCCCTATTTTAAGTTGGATTATTTGTTCTCTTGATGTCCATGGTTTTTTTTTTTAGATCTTTATATATTTAAGATATAGCCTTGGATTGTAGTTGGTAAAAATTTTTTCCCAATTCTGTATTCTGCCATTTTGTACAAATGACAAAATCATGAAGTCCTACTATTTTATTAACAGCCCACTGAGGTCATATTCCACCCATCCTTTTCTGTATCTGTTTCTCACTCATATTCTTTCTCCCAACTGGTTTCCTTCTCTCCCCTGGGTTATATGCATGCAAGTCTTGTGAAGGTAGGCACATCGTTCTGTGTTCATGATTGTAGCAGCCATTCAAAATTCGTAGAGATTCTTTTTCTATTCTCCAGTTATTTTACGTTCCAACCACTCCTGAATCTGACTCATATTGGTGACAGAAAGTCTTTTGACTGAGTGCTCAATAGTCACTTATGCTTGTACATACACCAGATGTGGGTTTTTGCCATTAATCATTGCCCTCGGGAAAAAGAAACTTCTTTGACACAGGTCAATAGCATGATTACATGTGTATAAGCATACATGTTTAAAGGGTACTGTTTTCTCCATTTGTTTGTTTACTTGTTTGTTGTTGTTTGTTTGTTTACTTATTTTATTTTATCCCCCTACAATGACATTTCAACTCTCTTCAGGGCTAGGTGCATCCTGTACCACTGAGGCCAGACAAAGCAGCCCAGCTAGAACATATTCCATAAACAAGCAACAGCTTTTGGGAAAGCCCCTGGTTTAGCTGTTCCAGACCCACATAAAGTCCAAGTTGCATATCTGCGACATATGTGCAGAAGGCCAAGACCCAGTCCATGTATACTCTTTGGTCTCTGAGAGCCTCAGGTTAGCTGACTCTGTTCTTCTTCCCGTAGGGTTCCTATCCCTTTTGGGGCCCTTAATACTTCCCAGACTCTTGCAAGAGTCCCCAAGCTCCAGCCACTGTTTAGCTGTGTGGGTGTCTGCATCTGTGGAGCCTCTTAGAGGACAGCAATGCAAGATTACTGTCTGCAAGCAAAGCAGAGTATTATTAATAGTATCAGGGACTGTTGCTTGCCTATGGGGTGGGTCTCTAGTTGGACAAAGGCTGAGGAAAAAGAAAGTCAGCAACATATAAAACAGTGACTCCTCATTAAGTAGGACACACACTGGAAAGACAAGGCCAATTCAACATTCAAATACATCAGGGTAATTTGGCATACTTACAACAACAACAACAAAAGTAACCTTTTATAGCCACTTAACATGCCATAACAGGAATTTTCCTTTCAAATACACAGCATTTGCAAAATCATAAAATATTGTCTGTTGTGCTCTAAGACAAGAAACAAAAAAAACAAGACCTGAACAATATTTTCCCTTATTGTATATTTTGCTCATTTCACTTTATTATTTCATATATATTCTTTAGCAAACAGAGCTCCTGCTTGTATTCAAAGGCCTTACTTGACTTATACTCTATTGTTTTCTTTGTTGAATTATTTTTCATCAATATACTCTCTACATACTCCCTTCAAATTATAGAACACTTCTCTCCTTTCTGGCCCTGTCTTAAAGCCTTTTTATCTTTTTTATTTTTCATGAAAAATCTCTTCAGGAATTCTGCTGTTTTTGTAATTATTAATTATTGAACATATATTGTAGTATGACAATTAATTTTATAATTTCTTCTCCCCATCAGTTTAAAGCTTCTAGAAGAGAGAAAGTAACTTTACTGTCTTTTCCACAGCACCCACTGAGGACTTTGAGTAAAGTTTATCATCTTTACTATTTCTTAAGCAAGATAAAAGTTTGATACTGAATTCCAATGCCTTTCTTATTATCTGTCATCTACAAAGCACAGAATCTTGCTATTTCATTCATTCAGTTAACTTCTTTCTGTATAGGTCACCTTCTCACTGACATAGTTGTTGAAAGCTATATGAAGCATTAACTAATTGTGATGTCATTTTACATTGTACAAGTGTGCGCTACCTCAGTGACAGCATAAAACTGAAAATCTTTACCAGTTCAGTAAGCAAATAATGCATTTTTCCAAAGAAAAATTGTAACTGAAATTCAAAAACCTCTTTCAAATGGACTATAAAGGGAAATTATGAAACTGATACTTCACAAAATTATATACCTTCAAAAGCCAAACAGAATCACAGGAGTGTAAAAACAGGTAATATATTTTTTCTGTTCATCTCACAGATTGGGAAGTTGAAGCTTTGTGTTCATCAGAAATAGAACTCCAAAGCAAAAAGATAACAGATAATTCATTTATAATAAATTTCAACTAAAATTTCATTGAACTGTGCCAAGCACACCTCTAAATATACTTTCTAGTCACTATGCTGAGACAGAATTTTTAAGACTATGTCAATATATGCAAAAAAGATTAAAGACTTTAACAAAAAATATAATATTTTCCAAAATATTGCTATCAGGGTTATTGTCAGAAGGAATTCATTTCCTCTAAATTTGATACTTCAGTTCCATTGTCCTCCACAGAGAGTATGTGGACTCAAAACTTGTTAAATAGGTGGCATAAATGTATTTTATGTAGTTAGCAATGTAGTCTGCACATACTTTTCAATGAAATTAGGCAACAGTCATTTGTTAATACACAGCATACTCTCAGAAAAAGTGAAAGCTATGAAGATTGCCAGTGCCTAACAAGGTAAACAGTTTACTGACATTGGAGGAAAGGAAAAAAGAAGAGAAAGAAAAGAGAACAACAAAAATAAAGGTAATAGATCAAATCAATTCAACACAGATGCTTTGAAGTGCAGTCATAAATAAAGATAAGACATTAAAAATGAACGCCACTATTCAGAATGAAGAAAACTCCTCACAGAAGGCAGAAATTAATTACTGTTCTTTCATTTTAAAATCCTCTAAACAGTTGTTGTTGATGTTGTTGTTTGTTGTTGTTATTATTGTATTATAGTTTATAATCTCAAATAAGCCTCCCCAGGTTTAAGACCATTTAGAAAAAAAATTTAAACTTCTTCCTTGAATATACTATCCACTGGTTTTCCTTATCGGTTGTTTTGGGATGAAAAAGTGTTTGATTCACTCTCTATCATTACTGCACAAAATCATCAATGTCTATACAGAGGACTCTCTCTCCTAATTATATAAATTATTTTACTGAGAATGTTGGGTTCTATTCTAATGAACCACTGGTTTCAGGCCCTTTAAATAATTGGAAATTATTTAAGGTAAACATTGATCTTAGTGAAACTTAAAGGAAAACTAACGGAGACAGACTGTTTCAAAAACAATAAGGGGTCTTCATTCTGTAGAATCAGGAAGGTCGTGTTTCTGCCACAGAAGGGCATAGTCGGTTGTGTCTAGGTTTTTTATCTCTGTAGTCTTTCTCCTACAACCTTAAGATGTCAAGTTGACTTAGCTGTCATCTGACCTAAATACAATTCCCAAACAGACATCTTTACAGGAAAGTCAGTGTCCAGAATGGCTTAAAATAACAGCAGCAGCATCAATATAGCAAGTGTATCTCATTATAAAGGACTTTTTATTTCTGGTACATTAATCTTCTTGCAAGCTTCGGGTGTATATTTTTTTCTATGACAATTTGCTGTTCTGTTCAATGACCTAGCCATTCAAATCTCAAAACTGTAGACAGAAGTAGGAAAATCTGAATAACAGAAGAATAATAGACAGTTTTTCTTGGCTATCAGCCTATTCTTTTCTTTAATGTAGGGCAATGATTTCCTTTGGTTGGTAAGGCCAAGTGTGACTCCAAAGTCAACAGTTCTTGTGAGATCACATATTTAAAAGTACATCTGAGGGCTAGAGAGATGACTCAGCAGTTCAGAGCATGTACTGCACCTTCAGAGGATGTGAACATGGTTTCTAACATCCACATTAGGTTGCTCACAACCACTTGCAACTCCAGCTCCAGAGGATCCTATGCCTTCTTCTGACCATTGTGAGCACTGTGCTCAAATACATAAGCACACACATATACATACAATTAGAAAATATTTTAAAGTATATTTGAAAATCTCCTTAAATATTAGTAGATTAGTAGTTGAATGATTAAAGTTGCAATGAATAATTTTTGAAAATTCAACTTTAAAGACCTTTGGTGCAGACACAGATTTCATTATGGCCAGAAGCAAGTACTAAAATCAATATCCATTCAGAGTGTCTTATCTGTAACCAAATAAAAGTGTGTAGCAGTAACTCTTGCTATTCCTTTTAGTTAACTAGAAAACATAAAAAATTTTATGTTCACCAAGTAATTTACTATACCATTATACCAACAAACTGTAAGCAATAAGACAGTCATCTATAAGCACAGAATTAATAAAATAAACATCAATAAAATTAAGTAACATGCAGCCATACAGGGGAGAGGGATCTTTATATTGTGTTCTAGAGTGATTTTCATGATGCATCATTAAGTAGAACCATAATTTCACCTACCCACCCACCAAATAACCAAGTCATAACTCAGCCTATGACCTTCAATATCACATTTTCTACATAAAGTAATTTAGACAATGATTTTAAGACAACAGTAAAAAATATGTTAGAAGAATTCAAAGAGGATATGAAAAAATGCCCAAATAAAGACCATGAAAGAGAGGGAAGTGGAAATGGATTTGGGAGAATTTGAGGGAAGAATATCTATGATAAAAATATGTACTATGAAATTCTCAAAGAATTAACAAAATATTATTTCTAAGCAGATGTATTCCATTTTATTCCATTGGTTACTGCCAAGGTATGTGTGTCACTACTACCTCAGTATACGTATTTGCCATCCCAGCTACTGTTGTGGTTCAAAGGCATCATAGAAAAAAATGACTATCTGGTTGCTGCCCTCCTTTTGAAACCTGCATGGTGCTTTCTGGTACCAAGAATGCAAGAATTCAGGGAGGAGAATTTTATGTCAGACTCCATGCTGATCCTCCAAGTCTTGTGTCCAAAGAATATGGTTTCTTCACCTTGAACTTACCTTCAATGTCTAGGGTATAGCTAAGGGCAAATCAATAGCCTAAAATGTTTTGAAAGTCTCTTGAACAACCTCAGCCAACAACTCAAAAGCTTCTGATGCCTAGTGTTGTGATTTCTGTTAGAAAGTCTATGGCTTCTATGAGAAAACATTATCGACCCATATAAGAAAACCTCATTTGAACTATACATGCTGTAAGTATCTTTAGGTAAACAGTTAATTGTGTGGTTTCTTAAGACTTTCTCAGACATCCTTACTATTACTTTATCCTCCTTCTTGCATATTTGTCTCCCTCCCTACTCCATAATAAAGGTCTCCCCAATTTTCCCTATTTCCTTTATCATATCACGTATACCCTACTTGTACACTGTAATTCCCTTTACACCCCCCATCATGGTACCTGTCTTAGTTAGGATTATCATTGCTATGATGAAACACTATGATCAGATGCAACTTAGAGAAACAAGGGTTTATTCCACTTATATTTTCACATTATTGTTTATCAACAAAGGAAGTCAGGAGAATGAATTAAAACAGGACTGGAACCTGTAGGTAGGAGCTGATGGATAAGTGCTTCTTACTGGCTTTCACCCCATGGCCTCCACAAACTGACTCCTTATAGCACCCAGGGCCACCAGTCCAGGGATTGGACCATCTAAAGTAGGCTGGGTCCTCCCCATAGATCACTAATTAAGAAAAATCTTACATCCTGATTACATGGAGGCGTTTTCTCAATTGAGATTCCTTCCTCTCAGATAACTCTATTTTATGTCAAGTTAGCAGAAAAGTAGCCAAAATAATTGAGACCTTATCAACTTGACACACAAATACATTATTTTTCAGCTGTGTCTGCATTAGTGTTTTATTGCCATGGAGTGGTGTCATAACCACAGCAATTCATAAAAGAAAGCATTTAACTGGGGTTTGCTTGCTGTTTCAGAGATTTAGTCCATTATCAATGTGTCAAGAAGGATGGCTTCAAACCCCATCCTCAGTGACATACTTTCTCCAACAAGACCTTATCTCCTAATCCATTCCAATAGTTCCACTCTCTAATGACAAAGCATTCAAATCTAGAAGCCTATGGGGGCCCTTCTTATTCAAATCACCACATTCCACTCCCTGTCCCCCCAAAGAATATATAGTCATATCATGATGCAAAAAATACATTCATCTCACCTTCAAAAGTCCCCATAGTCTATCACAATTTAATACTGTTTAAAAGTCCAAAATTCAAAGACTATTCTGAAATGCACTGGAAATCATTTAACTGTAAATAACACTTTGTAAAATCAAATCAAAAAGCAGATCACATACAATGCTATAACATAAACATTTTGATTTTAAAAGGGAGAAAAGAGACCATAGGGAGGAAATACTGTGTTGCGGGAAGTATTAAAAGAATGGCAAGTTCCCTCACTATGCCCAGCACTGGCAGGCCACATGGCCCCAGTGGAGTGTTCTCATCTCCAAAGACTCTCTAGCCCTCAAGACTTCTCCATCCAACTCACTAATTTCCTTTGGCAGGATCTACCACACTTGAAATCCCCCACGGCCTTTGTAGTGCACATCAGACAAACCCACACTTTGACACTGTATCTTTCTCCCTTGAATCAAGTTGAGTTGTGGTTAAGAAGAAAAACACCACAAAAACTTAGTTTAGAAACAATGGTAACTCAATTTCTGGGTACGACAACTAGAATCCTAATCTTGTAAGCCATATAAATTTAATTCCTCCAGTGGTGAATCCTAGTACATCTGCCATGAAACTGGGAGAGACTAGCAGCTACACCTTGTCCTCATGTTATCCCCATCCAAAAATTCTAACTCTCTTCTGCTTCCTCTCTCCCTCCATCCAACCCCAGTGATTGGCTCCTTTATTCATTAGGGGACTGGTTCACAAGAAGTCATCTAAGTACATGACTCATCCCTTGTCCACAGCCCCTCCCAGGAGAGTGGAATTAGCATTAAAATACAAACAGCACCAGGCCCATCCACAATACTGGACCAAAGTAAATCCAAAAACCAGCTGGGCAAACTCCAAATTATGCTATTAAAGAGCTCTTCAGATTTTCAATTCCTTTCAGTTTTGTAGACTACATACTGCTATCCCACCCCCTAGAGCCATTTCCACACCAAGTGTGCATCTTTTATTGGCAGGTTCCTCACAAATCTGGCATCTCCAACATATTGGGGTTTCCAACAAAATCCAGGCTTCACTTTCACAGCTTCACCCTATATTCTTTCTAGGCTTCATTGCAGATACACCTCTGCCACCTTCCTAGACTCAGTAGCTTACCTTAGCCACAACAATTCCACCACCACTTTCCTGTATTCTTGACTATAAAGCCAGAACCAACAAGCCCAAAGCTTCCAAGATCTGCTGCTAGCTAGGGCTGGAACTTGTTCCCCTCTTTCAATTACATTTGCATCAGCTTTCTGTTGTTGATAGTTTCCTTCACTGCTTAAGCTTAGATGGGTAAAGTCTTGTCTTAGATCATCACTCCCACTGTTTCATTTAACATCAGGCTTTTCTTTAAATGTTTATTTCCTTGAGCATTTAAATTAGCTCCATTACACTTCTTTGTGCCCCTTCTCTCCTCAAACTGCCCATTTTATATTTTTCCTTGCTCAGCTAGTTTATTTTCATTATAGATTTACATAAGAGAGACGATTCATCTCCTAACCACACGATAAGAGTCAATACTAGGCTGTCTTAAAATCTCTTTGTGCCAACACTGTTAAACCCTTCAATTTAATCTCAGGCAGAATTTTTGCACAAAAACAGAAGGCAATGACACTTTCCACCAAAATAACACAAGAGTGGACTCTAGGCCACTTTATAATATTCTCCTCAGAAACCTCTTGAGCTGGGCCATCATAATCTATATTGTTCTCAGCACCACTGTCTTCCATTCTCCTATTATGACCCATTAAGCCTGGTTTAAAGAATTTCATTGCTTTCTGTTGTGGTTTGTATATGTTTGGCCCAGGGAGTGGTACTATTAGAAGGTGTGGCCCTGTTGAAGTAAAAGTGTGGCCTTGTTGGAATAGATATGTCACTGTGGGTGTGCATTTTAAGACCCTCATCCTTGCTTCCTGGAAGCCAGTATTCTGCTAGTAGCCTTCAAATGAAGATGTAGAACTCTCAGCTCCTCCTGCACTTTGCCTGCACTTTGACACTGCCATGCTCCCATCTTGATGATAATGGACTGAACCTCTGAAAGTGTATGCCAGCCCCAATTAAATGTTATCCTTATAAAAGTCATTATATCTGTTCAACACAGTAAAACTGTAACTAAGACAGAAGTTCTTACCAGGGGCTGGGATGTTGCTATGATAGGCTTGACCATGCTTTTGTTTGGAAAAAATGTGGATTTGGGACTTTAGATTTGGAGAGCAGTAAAATTCTTTAAATGAGGCTTAATGGGCTATCCTAGTAGGAATATGGAAGATTTTGTTGCTGAGAGTCATTTGAACTATGAGGACCTGGCCAAAAAGTTTCAGTGGAGAAGACCTTCAGTATGTGGCCTAGAGACTGTTTTTGTAGTATATTGGTGAAGAACATGGCTGCTTTTTGCCCCTGTCTGAAGATTTTGCCTGAAGCTAAGTAAGATGAAGAGACTCAGATTAATTGCATTGACAAAGGAAATCTCAAAAATGCCAGTCATAGACTTTGTTCTCTGTTTAATTCTCTTGAAGAACATTTTGAGCATAGCAAGCTTAGAAAGAAAAAATATAAAATATACAGTTTAATAATAAAAGGGTCACCAGGAAATGTAATGGAACTGAATCCTGTGTTCGAAGACTTTAAATTGAATTAAGTGAGTGGTGGCCTTGGGGCAAGATCCCACACAGTTAAATTTAGATCTAGTCATGGGGTACACACCTTTAATCCCAGGAGACAAAGCCAAGCAGATTTCGGAGTTCAAGGCCAGCCTGGGACAGAATAACTTCTAGGTGAAGAAAAGCTTAAATTAAGGCATGGTGGTACACAACTTCAATCCCAAGAGACAGGCATAGAGATCTTTAAGTTTAACGTCTATCTACAGAACAAGATCCAGGACAGCCAAGCTTAGGCAGTGAAGGAGTTGGAAAAGAGAAATCTGGTGATAATGTAATAGAACAAAGTTCCAGCCTTGTCAAGCAGCAGAATTTGGCAGCTTCTGGGACAATTGAAGCTGGTTAGCTGGAGCTAAAATATTAGTGGTCATTATGAAGAGACCAGCATCACTGAGAAATCTTCTGGGAAGTGTTTTCTGAGATCACAAAGAAGCTGTGTTCCAGAGATAGACAAGGTTGTACCTCTTGCTGCAGCTGAACTTGGTATTGTGGAAGAGTCACCCAGGTGGTACTGGTTTTGAAGGTGTGAAGTGGTCATGTTCCCAACTTGATGATAAAGGACTGAACCTCTGAATCTGTAAGTCAGCCTCAATTAAATGTTGTCCTTATAAGAATTGCCTTGGTCATGGTGTCCTTCCAGAGCAGTAAAACTCTAAGACACTTTCCTAATCTAAACTCCTCCCAAAGACAGCACTCCACCAACAAACAGAATGGTTCAGCCTGTCATACTAATACCCCATTTCCTGGTAGCAGCTTCTGTTATAGTCAGTGTTCTATTGCTAAAATGAGACATCATGACCATGGTAATTCTTATAAAGGAAAGCACTTAATTGGGGCTTGCTTACCATTTCAACATAGTACTGGAGAACTAGCCAAGAGTTCTACTTACAGATCCACAGATATCACGAAGAGAGAATCTAGGCTTGAAACTTCAAAGCCATCCTTGAGTGGCACACTTCCTTCAACAAAATAATAACTCTAAGCCATTCAAAAAGTACCCCTCCTCTTATGATCAAGCATTCAAATCTATAAGCCTACGGATGTCATTCTTATTCATCTATCACAAACCATAACCTTTTCTTTCTTATTTATCCTCAAAATCATACACTCATAATAACATTATAATAGAAATTAGAAACACCGTATTCTTTTACTTTCCTAGTTTCTGTAGTTACTCCAGGTTATATATTCACATCTGAATACTTACAGCTCATAACTGCAGGTAAAAGAGAAAATACGGCACTTCTTTTTCTGGATCTGGCTTAAGGATAATTTTTTTCTAGGTCTCCAGTTAGTCAAAAATTGCATTATTTCATTATTATCATTATTAATATCTGTAGAGACTCCTATAATGAATATGTACATTTTCATTATCCGTTCATCAATTTAAGGACACTTGGGTTTTTTTTCTATTTTCTAGCTCTTGTGAATAGAGCAGCAATAAATATACTGACAAATATCTGTGAACCAGGATATTGAATCTTTTGGACATAAAACCAAACAGTGCTATAACTCTATAGTCATATAAGAGATTTGGTTTGGTTTGTTGTCAATTTTCCACATTGGTTTCTGGAGTAGATGAATCAGTTTGCAATCTCACCAGAAGTTAGTAGGGGTTTCCTTTTCTCTACACCCTCTTCAGCATTTGTTGTCAGCTGTTTTGTTAGTTTTTCCATTCTTGCTGGAATAAGATGAAAGTCTAAGGCTGGTGAGATGGCTCAGTGGTTAAGAGTACTGACTGCTCTTCAGGAGGTCATGAATTCATATCCCAGCAACCACATGGTGGCTAACAACCATCTGTAATGAGATCTGATGCCCTCATACGGGTGCCTGAAGACAGCTACAGTGTACTTTGGGCCAAAGCAAGCAGAGCCAGAGCAGGTGGTGCCAGAGTGAGCTGGGGGTGGGGGAGCAGTGGAGAGAGCAGGGCCAGAACAAGAGAGAAAAGGGAAAGGGAAAAAAAGATGAAAGTCTAAAGTTGTTTTTATTTTGTTTTCGTACTTGATAAGAATGATGGACTTTTTAAGGTAACTATTAGCCATTTTATTTTTTGTGTGTAGAGTAGGGGAACTCTCTGCTCACATCATATATACATTTCTAATGGATCAGTAGTAATCACTCATGAGATCTTATATATACAGATGGCATCATACAGACTGAGTAAGTTGTACTTATATTATTTAGGGATATGTACATATCATATTAAAGAATAAGAGACTATAAACTTTTGAGAATGCAAAATGGAACACTTGGAGGGAGGAAAGGAAAGAGAAGCAATTATTTAATTATAATTTCAAAATATAAGAAATGATGCTAAAATATATAGCAAGTTGGTAAATAAGAGAAAAATGTACCTGTAAAATGAAAAGGATACGTGAAAACCTATTTAAAATGGCAATTTATAGAAAGAAAAGGAGATGGAAATAAAAAGAAATTAACATTTGTTTCAATATACTTATGTTATAGAATTTGTATTCATAATTAACAAATGTGTTAAATATAAACAAAATTAATTTTATAAGATATGTAGTCCATATAATTTGAAACATTTTCATACCTCCTGTCAAGTTAGTGACATAATCATAAGAAATATTAAGTAACTTTAAAAGGTTGAATGTTCTCAGTACAATTCACAGGGAAACAATTTTTTCTTTATGTCTTTCTGGTTTTTAATATTTCATAAGAAAACTTTTAAAACTTAAAAATTAAGACTCTGTCTCACAAAAATCACTTTCTACAACAGTACAAATAAACCCACTTGTGGAAAACAGAAAGTAAATTACAATTTTATTCAAAAGCAAATTTCCATGAGAAAGCTGTTGTTTTGTATCACTGTGTGCCATCTTTTCAAACACTGTTTTCTAATGAAGGGAACCCCAGAATCCTTGAACATTTTTATCTTTGATAGACTTCTACTTTATCTAGAAAGAACTTACAGTCTAAAATTGAATTCTACTATGTTTGTGGAAACAAAATAAAACAACATGTCTTGGAACCAATTACTAAGGAAAAAAATAATTTGAAAATTAAATTCAGGGCTGGAGAGATGGCTCAGTGGCTAAGAACACCAACTGTTCTTCCAGAGGTCCTGAGTTCAACTCCCAGTAATTACATGGTGGCTCACAACCATCTGTAATGGGATCCGATGCCCTCTTCTAGTGTGTCTGAAGACAGCTACAGTGTACTCATATACATAAAATAAATAAATCTTAAAAAAAAAAGAAAATTAAATTCAAATAACTTAAAAATCAATTTCTAGAGTTCAACTAAATTAACTTACACATGAAAACTCTTATAATACAGGTCTTTACAAAAGAAGTATCAGATTTTTAAAATTCAGTTGATTATCAAGTTTATTTTTCAGAGTAGGAAAAAAATGACACATTGAGTTGTCATACTAAATGCTAATGGAGGATCCCCTTCCTAGTGAAAGGACTGAAGGAGTTGAAGGGGTTTTCAACCCCATAGGGAGAACAACAATATCAACCAACCAGACCCCACAGAGTTCCCAGGGACCAGCCACCAACCAAAGAGTACACATGGAGAGACTCATAGCTCCAGCTGCATATGTGCCAGAGGATGGTATTGCCTGGCATCAATGGGAGGAGAGGCCTTTGGTCTTGTGAAGGCTTGATGTCCCAGTGTAGGAGAATGTCAGGGCAGGGCGGTGAAGCAGGAGTGGGTGGATGGGTGGGGAAGCACCCTCATAGAAGCAGGGGGAGGGGCGATGAGATAGGGGCTTTGCATAGGGGAAACCGGGAAAGAGGATAATATTTGAAATATAAACTAATAAAATAGTCAATAAAAAAATGTCTAAGGCCTATAGCAGGGGTAGAATAGAAAGTCGGACATCTGGCAGATAGAGAGAACTTTGGGAAAGAGTCGGGCGTGTAAGATTCGTCCCCAAAAAGGAACTGAGAGATTTATGAAACTGAGAAGTAGTAACAAGTAATGTGTCAGACTTAGGTTAGTATAAACAGGTTACTATAAATTAAGAGCTAGTTGGAGACCTATGTTATAAGCACTGCAAAGAAAAAATAAGCCTTCATATCATTATTTGCGAACTGGAGTCGGCACTAAAAAGCAAAGTTACAAAAGGTGTCCAACATAAGGGCTTGTAAAACCCAAGTTCAGAGCTTGACAAAAGGTCCTGGTTGGAAAACATGGAACAAGCACCTCCCAGAGCTGGACATGTTGTCTAGCCAATTGGGAGAGGCAAACAACAGAACTTCCATGGCTGCAGCCTTCAGGACACCAGCCAGGGAAATGGCTGGCACAGCTTGAACTCAGCAATTTCCCAGAACTGGCTCCCACCTATTGCCTCCAGGTATAAGGCTAGGCTCTCATGGAGGGGCAAACAGTGGCTCCGGCCCGAACCAGTCAGGTAGCCTGCTAGGCCAATCTAAGTGAGTGGAACCAGCCACCATAGACATGTGCTATTTGGAGAAGCCTGTAGACACACAGAAAGGCGGAGGAATTTTTCCCATTTTGTTTATTGTGTGTGACTGGGAAGCTTCAAAACATCTGAAGTGGTAATATATTAAGTTTTAGAACAATAAAAGATAAATCGATAGAAATGTTTTGAAAGATCTAAATATCGTAAACATGGTAAAAACACTGAACATAGGCTATCATAGAAAGAAATACTGGTTTAAATATAAAAAGTAAAGTCTATGAAGGAAGAAAAGCAAGACATTAAAAGAAAAACATTTTCCATAATAAAAATGGAAAACAATGTAGAAGAAGGCACTTGGACCCTTTCTTTCAATTCTCATTATACAAGTAATTATATTTTTAATAAAAATGCAACTTTATATATACTTTTTAAGAGAAATCAAAATAAAACAGACTTAGAGAAGGAAAAGAATGAAAATTAAGTGCTAAAAATGGAGACAATAGAAAAGAGACTGGAAAATCCTCTGATTTAGAATAAAGAACCGGCAAAGAATTCCATCTAAAGCCTACCTCGCCACCTTGTGCCACGTTTGCAGAATGGCAGTCTTTTCAAATGCTAGACAAAGAGACTTCAGCTATAAATCAACACAATCAGACTAGATAAATTAATATTGTCAAGGAATAATTGTTAGATGAAGGTCTATATGCTGAATTACAAATATAGTTTCTGTCTAATGAAACTATCTTAGAGAGTAATGTCATACAATAGCTTATGTATATTGTTTTGTAAAGTTTGGAGAATTAAAATATGTACATATGTTAATGAATCATACAGTTAACACATATTCAGGATTTCAATATGCTTTTGCTTTAAGTTCTGAATAGGAGGATTCTGAGATTGCACATTTATTAGAGATTATGGCTATCTTGGAAATGTCTTTGATGATTGGAGCTGATGATACTCCAGCATATGTAGCCAAGAAAGTGTAGCAATTTGTTTTAAACATTATGGCATAGAAAATGTTACAAATAAATCCTACAGGACATGCAATTGTGGAGAGATCTAATGATATTTGAAAAGAGATACTCAAAGAATAGAAGGGGGATAGGGGATCTCCCAGAGACAGATTAAAAGATGCTTTATTGACTTTAGATTTTTTAAATGTCAATGACACAGATAACACACATACTGGAAACACTGGATTTTGGAAAAAGCTGTCGAATTAGATCAGCATATAAATGTGATAACCTCATAATGGAAGGAAGGAAATGTGTTACATTAGGGGAGAGGTTTTGTCTTTGTTTCAACAGGAGAAGAAAAGCTATGAATAACATCAAAGTAAATAAAGATTAGATTTGACTTGGGAAGAGGTCCTGAAATTCTTTCCTACAGAAAAAAAGGAAGAAACCAAGAACATCAAAGCAGGTAAAGTATATGCTGATCCCTCTATTAGAGAACATCTCTGAAACAGGCTGAGACATGAATGTCTCCAGCCAGGACAACAGTTATCTCGTTGGCTACAGAGCCCTCAAGACTTATCATGCCATCCTTTCATATGTCATGGGTGGAAATTTATATTACAGTCTAGATATACAGTCCAAGTGAACTTTTAAAATTTGATGCCTTTCTCCTACTCATAGAGCAGGGCATCATCTTTAGCTGAATTGTACACACTGTACATTTCAAGTATGTGTTAATGTGGAAGTGTATATCACCTTTCAAAGTTTATATGTTTTTAGAGTAAAAGGACCAGACACCAAAGACAAGTAGCTCAGGTGATCCCACCTCAAAGACTGCCTCAGATGCTGTTTCCTCAAAAATTTAAATCCAGAACAATTTCAATACAGCTATCTAAGATGGCCCAGCCCTACATACTGTTTCAACCACAAGCTCAGTTAAGCTGAACTTTTCCTTCACATAAGGATTGGACAGCAAATGATACAGCTATTTTTCTTAGGATTTACCCAATATCCCAAATGTCTTATGGCCTCCAAAAGAAAAACATCACTTCAAGACAGCAGGAAGAAACTTTAAGAAAACAATGGCTAATTCCCAAGAGGTGGGTAGTGTTTGGTCCTTTAGTGGGTGATGATGTTTGTGGTCTTTTTAGGGGGGCTGGTTCTAAGTTGTTAGTAGTCATGATTAGGGAGGCAACAAAGTAAAGGAAGTTAGATTCAGAGATTTCTTTCTTACTTTCATTTCTTTGTTCTTCTTTCTCTCCTATCTAATGTCAGGGCAAAAGGCAATAGGGGATGAAAAGGACAAAAGGAAGATATAGGAATGATAGGATAAAAGGGTTGATTATTGAATCTACTCTTAGATTAAAGAGCATTAATAAGCCAAATCTTTTAAATTTGGTATGGATTTTATATATTGATACAAAAGTAAGATTATATTTTGCATATATACATTTCAACTTTTGTTTAAGATATTGTACCTATGTAACTCATTTAAAGATGCAATGTGAAGTCCTTCTTGAAAGCTCCTGTTACAAACTGTTTAGGATAATTAAGAAATTTAAGTTAGTAGTCAGTCAATCAAACTTGTAGTCATATTAGGTACTAGTTTAGTTAATTACAGAAATAAGCTTTGTTTAGCCTCTTGTAGATGTTTTCAAAGTTGAACAGATACTGAATAGATAGAAATAAGCAATATTTGCCTATTCAGATGGTCTTCAAAAATCTCAGAGATATATAGAATATGGCATTGAAAGATATTTTATTAACATAAGGCTTATCATGACAGTGAGACATGTCTGTTTCTGGCAGCACCCCCATACAACTGCAAAGAAGATGGTGGGCATCAAAGAACCTTCATATGGAGTTTGCTTCAAATGTGGCAAAACTAGCCACAGGGCAAAAAACTACCTGCAGAACATTGAAGGAAGTTAATTGACAAGCTTTGCCAAGACAAGGTAGACAAGTCCTTCAATATTCCTGCTTCACAAAAAAGTCTGCCATACACTGGGCCATAAGGCTGAAGATAATGGTCCAACAACACAGAGAAAGGTTGGGTGATTATCTATGTAGCCAGCAATCTCTGTCATTTTGGAAGCTGCTTGCTTTTCGTTTCCTGTTTACTCAGGCAATATTTATCCTTCTCAGATAACCCCTTTTCTGATGGGGTTGAAGACTAGATAGTTATAGTCTCAACGTAAGTTGTTTAATGCTTAAGAAAATAATCTAAGATCTAAGGAGACATTTTATTGCATTGCATTGATAAATGCAAGTTATAACAGAAAGTGAATTAGGTACAGAACTTTTGACTCACTAAATTAGGATAGATAGTAGAGTACTTTCTCTAAGGTTGTCAAATACATATAGACTTGACATTGTGAATGTAATTCATATGTAATAGTTTTTATAACTGTTCTTATATATAATTATTGATGTTAGAAAAAGAGCCTTTTATTGGACAAAAGGAGGGGGATGCTAGAGTGATTTTTTTTTATACTGTCTCTATCCTTCCTTGACTGCCTAAGGAACCTTCCTCTTGGTTAAATAAATAGGGTATGGCCTATAGAAGAAGGTAGGCCATCTTGCACAGAGAGAGAAAGAAAGAGAGAGAGAGAGAGAGACTCTTTGAAATAGGTGCAGGAGATTCACCACTGAGACAAGGAGGAAGTCAAATATATGAAACTGAGGAGAGGTAACCAACCATGTGGCAGACTTAGATTAGTATAAACAGGTTAATACTAATTACCAAGTTGCTAAGAGCTAGTTGGTGAAAAAGCCTAAGCTAAAGTCATAAACATTGTAAATAAAAATAAACCTCAGGTCATTATTTGGGAATTGGGGTGTGGGCATAGAAAAGACCAAATGGATACATGCAGAAGCCATTCTTATTCATACTATCACACCCTACTCCTTGGCCACCATAGGCTTGTAGCTATTTCATAACACAAACATACTTTCCGCTCAATTTCAAAATTTTCTGTAGTCTACCATAGTATTAACACTGCTTAAAAATCCAAAGTTTAAAGTGTTTTCTAAGACTACAGTAATCTCTTACTTGTAACCCTTTCTAAAATCTAAAACAAAAGGCAGATCACATACTTCCAATGTACAACAACACAGTACATATATTACTATTCCAAAAGGGAAAAAAAAGAGCCATAGTGAGGAAATATTGGACCAAAGCAAGACTAGAAATCAGCAGGAAAAAACTCCAAACTCTGCATCTCCATGCCTGAATTCAAAGACTCTTTAGATCTTCAACTCCTTTCAGCTTTGTTGATTGTAGCATACTTCTTTTTCCTGGGTTGGTTCCATATCTAGTTTACAACTTTTCTTGGCAGGCGTCTTCCACATCTTGGGCCTCCAACAAAATCCAGTCTTCACTTACAGTGCTTCACTCTATGGCCTCTCTGGGCCTCCATGCAGGGACACCCCTGCTACTCACCTGAACTCAGTGGCTTTCCTTAGCCACAAAGAAAGATTCCACAACTACTTTCCTGCATGCTTGACTCCAAATCCAGAACTACAAGCCCAAGGCTTCCAAGTTTTTCTGCTTGCTTAGGCCACTACTTATCCCTCTCTTTCTATTACATTTGCATCAGCTTTCTGTTGTTGATTGTGGGTTCCCACTCCTTATTGGCTGTTGTACACTTGCAGTCTCAGGGTGTGGAAGAGCTGGAAAGTAGAGCCTCTTCCTGCTGAGAGAGAGTGCAGTGGGTGTGAACAACCTGGGAGACTGTTTTTGAGGACAGCTTCTTTATTGAAATAGTGGGGATAGCTTATATAGCTCAATCAAGGGGGACAGGAAGACAAAGAAGAAGGAAGTGCTGCAGTGGGAGTAGGGACCTTCCAAGCATATCAGCTATATTAGCAGACTGCAAGTCACATGATTTCTGAGAAGCCAGTTCTCTGGTTTGAAAACAGAAACCTAGTTGGATTTTGGTCTCTGTAGAGTTGAGTAGACTTAAGCCCAGTTTAGTGAGGAAGCAGCCCCATTCCTGCTGTGCTCTCTGAGAGCTGTCTGGGGTATGAGAAATTCTATATCATCTCTTATTTAGCTGGGAAACCCACAGTTCCCAAGTTGCTGGAAAATCCAGTTGATGGCTTCACCTTCACTGCTTAATTTAGTTGGGTGGTGTCTTGTCCTGAGATCACCACTCTCCTTGTTCTCTTAAGTGACAGGCTTTTCTTTAAATATTTTATCTCCTTGAGTAGTGGATTTTATCTCCATTACACTTGCTGGTGCTCCTTTTCACTTCTAACTGTACATTTTGCATTTTTCCTCGCTCAGTTTGCTCCTTGCATAAGAGTAACCATTAATAACTACATGACAGAATCAACAATAGGCTATCTTGATATCTTCTCTTCTAAATCCATTGGTCCAAACTATTCAATTTAGCCTTAGGTGGATATTTTGACCAAGTTCAGAAAACAGCCATATTCTTTGCCAAAATACCACAAGAATGGTCTTAAGCCACTAAGACCATTGCTAGTATTCTCCCTCTATGAACCATCATGAGCCATACCCATGCAGTTTAAATCACCCTCAGCACTGTTTTCCATGCTCCTACTAGTGTGGTCCATTATGTTCAGCATGATCCTAATCCAATGTCCCAAAGTACACAAGCAACACATATCTATTACAGCAATACCCCAGTTCCTGGAACTAAATTCTGTATTAGTCAGAGTTCTATTGCTGTGAAAAGACACCATGACTATGGTAACTCTTATAAAAAATAAAGTATTTAAATGGGGCTTGCTTATAGTTTCAGAGGTTTAGTTCACTATCGTCATGGTAGGAAGCATGATGACATGCAAGCATACATGGTGCTGGAGAAAGGGCTGAGAATTCTACATCTGGATCTGCAAATAGTAGGAAGAGATAACTACTAGTCCTGGCTTGGTTGCTTTTAAAACCTCAAAACCTAGCTTTAATGACATATTTCCACCAACAAGATTATACTTACTCCTAAGCTTACTCAAATAGTGCCATTCAATTTGGGGCCAGTCTCATTCAAACATTTATATGCTTCAACTATAAAATATACAAGGATATATATATATATCTTGGGTATATATGTATATTGGGTATATATATATACCCAATATACTAGTGGTTTAACTAAAAACTTCCATAGGCTCATATATTTGTATTCTTTGTCATTAGGAAGTAGAATTGTTTGAAAGGATTAGAAGGATTAGGAAGTATGGCCTTATGGAGTAGATGTGATATTGTTGGAGTTAAGTATACCGCTGGCTGATGCTTTAAAAAAACCCATATTAACCCATATTAGACATAGTCCTCTCTCTCTCTCTCTCTCTCTCTCTCTCTCTCTCTCTCTCTCTCCCAGCAGATAGCAGATCAATATGTAAAGCTCTGCACTATTTTCTCTAGTGCCACCATGCCCCCTGTCATGAGGATAAAGGACTAACCCCCTTAAACTGAAAGAAAGCCCCCAATTAAATCCTTTCTTTTATGAGTTGCCTTAGTCATGGTATGTCTTCACAGAAATAGAACAATGACTAAGTCAGACACATGGTTCCTGGAACTTGGTGCATATATGTTAAAAGACCTGACTGAGCATTTAACTGGGAATATCAGAAAAATTCCATGCAAAATAGAATAATTTTTGTTGTGATCAGAAATCAGAAAAGCAAGGAGAAACTATATGTTGAGCTATTTACAATTTAATGACCCCAAACTCAGCATGTGCAATGGCTGCCCTGTAACTACCTAGATGGAGCCTCCCTCCACTTCCAGATAACTTTCCACTATTTCATCCTAGCACCTCTCAAGACCTGCTATTCAGGCAAAATTGTATACAAATGACTGTAATCTCAGCTGAGGGACTAATGACTCTGCCCACCCCATACTTCCATGAAGAAATGTCAACAGGCCCAATTTAGGAGTCACTTGCAAGAAGTTACAGCTGTTCTGATGAAGGTTATTATGCTTAGAGATGTTCTACAATAGTGTTAGCCCCTGGCACAAAAGACGACCTTTCGCTTAGAAATCTATAACAGCCATTTTGAATATCATTCATATTAGGAATATAAAAAAATAGAATGAAGTCAAATGCCTGGGTTCTAAAAAGAAATTATTCAACTTTTATCCTCATTAAAGGATTAGAAATGACTTCGAAAGCAACCACCAGCCATAGTACAGATTTCAGAATGGGCCAACTACTACTTATTTAGAAGTCTGGGATCTGTGAAAGAGAGCTTCATTTTAGTCAGTCTTTTCTTCAGATACTGAGTCTAATGAGATGTTATAGATTCAGTTCAAGCCTACACTGCTGCTGACATACTGCTCCTCACAAGGCTAACACAGCACCATTCCTCAGATATAAATGTTAATCATCCCACAGCTGTTATCAGTTTACCTTTTAGCTTCCCAAATGACAAAAAAAAAAAAAAAAAAAAGAGTAAATATTTAAATATGTGTTAAAAAAAAAAAAAGACACAAATAGAGCCACAGGTATATGTGTCAACGAGAAAACCTAGCCTGTATTATACACAAGAGGGACTAACATTCTATCTTCAATTATTTTCTAAAACACATAAGATATACTGTGTTTAAATAGCATTCTTGCGTAGGTTGTTCTTCCAATGGGGTTGCAATCCCCCTCTGCTCCTCCTGTCCTTCTGCCAGCTTCCCCACCAGGTTCCCTGAGTTCAGCCTGATGGTTGGCTCCAAGCATCTGCCTCAACATTGGTCAATTGCTGACTGGACCTCCCCAGGAACTGTCACACTTGGTTCCTATCCACAAGAGCCTTTTGACCACAGCAGCAGTATTGGGTTCCAGTAGACCACCAAAAAAGGGAGTGTGTTGAAAGAGATCTTTGGTTCCAGATACATATGTAACAGAGAATCCTGGGGAGTTTTGATGCCCCAGAGTAGGGGGATGCTGGAAAGGTGGGGCAGGAGAGTGTGGGTGAATGGGAGAGCACTCTCATACAGGCAAAAGGGAGGGGGAGGGGCAGATATGGGATGGAAGTGGGATGTCCTGGGATGGGGGATTGGTAGAGGGGGTAACTGGGAAGTGGGATATCACTTCAGATGTAAATAAATGGAACAATTAATAATTTTTTTAAAAAATAGTATTCTTGCATTTCAGATACCACATGTGTGACTTTGTATTGCCAGAACTTCTTAGGTGCCTTTCCTAGGGAGCCACATATTACTGTGTAAATTGAGGCCTCTTCTTACAGTTCTTACCCATGTTAATAAAAGAATTTAAGATCTGACAAAAAAGGAAAACTTGGGGAAATTTTTCTATCATTTAAAAGAAAAACCACAGTACAGACAAGCTGTAAATCTCAACAGCTGGCCATAGGAGGAAAGAGGAAAAAGAAATCTGCTATTTGTCTTGATCTAAATGGTGCAAAAAAAGGAGGTAGCTTTAGAGAAGAATTTTTTAAAGCTCCAAGTATTAGAGAGAGGACAAGAAAACTTATACTTTTCTGACTCCTAAGATAGTTTCATGGTAGCACCCTATGGACTGCAAGCTTTCTAGGAAAAAAAAAAAAAAAAGGAACACGATCTCATTAAAGGGATAATAATTCTTACCATCTCTTTTGCAGTGCTTAAAGGTGAGTCAGCCTTTTGAGGAGTGATCTCTACCAAGTGATTGACCAGACCAAATAGATTAATTCTTCTGCTTTGGGTAATGTAGAATGTTAGGTAATCTACCCAAGACCACTGGTGGGTTATAGTCTTTGGGCTAGAATGAAATAGCTTTCATTCACACATACTATCAGAGCTCTTATTAAACCTACTGTAATACTGGCAAATAAATTTCTCCAATACTAAGAAAACTCTTTGACAGATATCACAAAAATTTTTTTCTGAGTAAGTGAAAATTGCTTACATTTGTGTTGCTCTGTTTTAAAATGAAGTATAGTTTCTGGGCTTATAGCTATGGCTTACCAGCCAAATGCAAAATGAAAAATTAACACAGTTATTTTTACTAGAGTATGGGTCATTTGCCATTTCTTCCTGTTTTCTTACCTAGATGTTTTTAAGAAATGAAAACAAAACAATTTCAACCACAGTCTCTATAAAGAAAAAATCCTACACTGACTGCTCCTCTGCCTTGCCAAAAATTTACACTGCATTAAAATTAACACTGGATTCAACTTGACTCTTCTCCAGTGTAGCTTTGAAAAAACATGAGGGACAGTAAGATGGTTACTAAACAATAACTTATATCATCACTCTCTGAACTACATTAATTTCTATATTTAAAAAATAAAACAAATATTCCCTTCCCTGCAAGTGTTGCTAAAGAACCAAATATAGCATAGCTAAATTGGAAATAATCAATTCCCAACAAATGTGGGTCCAGTGACATTCTTTGCTGGTTAGGTAACTTGCTAAGGGAATGAGAATTCTACCTCTTCACTGTCTTTCTGTGATCCCATTGCCTCCAGAAGCCATTAAGCAATGAGTGTGACTCATAACAGGGCATCATCATGGGATGGGAGAAGAGGGAATTTGGATGAGTAAATGGATAGGACCTGGCTAATTCACTTTTCACTATTTCCTGATCATAATATTCTTTTACCCCTCTATCCAGCTTTGTGGACACCACCACTATTATCATACATTCCCCAAACTAAGGAGGAAAGTACACTAGAAAGTACACTAGTACATCCTTTCCCTCCCCTCTCTTCTCTATCTGCCTCTCCCTATTCTGCTTAACACCATCCCAGAGGGAATCTGTCAATGGCAGAAATGCCTCAGAGAAAAAGGTAAAGAGGAAAATAAGCAAACAATGATTACTATCTCCAGTTGCAAATGTATTTATTGGTTATTGTGGTTTGTTCACTCCACCTACTTCCATTAGATTGTTCAAGTGCATAACTGTGACTCTAGTACTCACTACAAAATATGCCAGTAACTTTCTGCAACAGACTGCAAAAATGACCATAATTTCCTCCTACTTTTCTATATATTAGCCAGGTCCCCTTGTGATGTGATATGCTAATCTTCTTACCAAGAGGTAGAATCTCTTTTCTCTCACTCTTGGGAACAGTTCTATGATCTATGAATAAACCTACCCTGACATGGTAGATAGGAGACTTATTGACCAGTAGTTAATACCACTGCTAACCACCAGCCAAACACCAAAGAAGAGCCAATCTGCCACACCTAACTGAAGCACATATAGTTGATTCTACTACCACCAAAAGCCCAGTCTGTGTCCCTTGTACTAATAAATGGTTCCTATGTTTTTTAGATTATTTGTTATATAGTAATGAATACCTGATGCATTTCTCGTTGCAATTTGAAAAATCAGAATTTCTCTTGTGGTTGTAAAGCACTTCATACAGCAAATACAGATGATCAAACTTTAGGATAGCAGGTCTGATTAGAGTCCTGCAAATAAATGCAGAACTTTCACCCTCTTGCCTTTGCACATAAGGAGGAAGATAAACATGAAGTTTACATTAACGTGCAAAATGTATACAGCATTGTGCTAGATACCCCTCCATTAGCTCTCTATACTATGGTTTGTGTGGTTGTTCCCTAAAGGGTCCTCTGTTGGAAGCTGTCTTTAAATGTTAAGTGCAACTGAAATCTTTATCACGTAAGGAGTAGTGTAAGGTAATAAGGGCTTTGGGAACATTGCCTCCAGAAGGAATTGAGCTGGAGTGAGTTTGAATCCACAGATGTTCCTTAGTCCTTGAGTTCTCATCTTGTTATCTTTTTGCACAAGCACTCACACCATGATTTCTGGAAGAGCAGCAAGTGCTCTTAAGGTCTGAGTAATCTTTCCAGGCCCAGGTTTCAATTTCTAAAAGCTATTCAACTACGAATGATAGATGAATGTTTTGTAAAAGAAATAGCATCCATGATATTCTCATCACCTATTGTTTCTCAGTTTGCTGAGCAGGTGAAGAGTGGGGCAGTCAGGATTCATTAGTGTCTATACTTAAAGGCACTTGCTTATTCTATTCATATTGTTGGATGTGGGCCTGTGTTGAGGCAAAGGGAGAGAAACGTGAGCAGGGAGGAGGAATCGCCTCCACTGTTGCAGCTGCCTCCCTTCTGTTGCTCCAAGATGCTGCACCTGTTACTCTGCACTGCATCTGCTGGCCAGGCTGAGCCAGTGGGTAGTAGATTAGCCAGCGATGGGGATGGGAGGCGTGGCTGGGGGGCACTTCTGGTGGTGTTTCTGGAGTACAGGTCTCTTCCCTGGCTATGGAGTTACAGCTCTTACGACAAGCTCTCAGACCACCGAGTAATTCTCACACACCTTTATTTCTTCTGGAGAGGATCCTTATATACAGTTTTGGGGTGGTTCAGAGTCTGACAGTAGGTATGTCCTATTGTCTTGGTGTGAGAGTTTGGGGAATACCTTATCTACATGTGGGAAAGCTTGGGGTGCTGCCCCTATGTGACTGATGGCCACAAACCTCTATACAGGGTGGGGCTGTGGCTACATGACAAGGGCCTGGTTCGGGGAGAAGGTGATGCCCCTACTATTCCTTCAGGGTCCTTGGGGCTTCAAACTTTAGCTCAACCTTACCAAGGCTTCCTCTCACAGCTCACCATCCCACAATTGGACACAAAAAGTCAGTACAGATGAAGATGTGCTTCTCCAATTCAGCTCTCCATTTTGTGTTTTCCTCCTTTGAAAACTAATGTGTTTTATCTCTGTACTTTTATTTTCCGCATAAAAATCCTTTCCCTCTTTTTAAAAAAACTTTTTGTTGCCGGGCAACGGTGGTGCACGCCTTTAATCCCAGCACTTGGGAGGCAGAGGCAAGCAGATTTGTGAGTTCGAGGCCAGCCTCATCTACAGAGTGGAGTTCCAGGAGAGCCAGGGCTACACAGAGAAACCCTGTCTCAAAAAAACAAAAACAAAACAAAAACCTTTTCTGCATAAAAATCCTTTCCCTTCTATTTTTAAAATCTGACTAATTCATACTCATTTTTCAAAGCACAATTAAAAACATAACTGCAGTTAAGGCAAAATAGATATTAGTGATAAAAAAATAAGTGCTCACACCTCAGAGATTCAAATCTCACTGCCTTTTTTTGTGGTGTATTATATTTAGTTGTAAATTTATTCTTTTTTTGTCCTTTGGAATTAATTTTAAAATAAGAATTGTATTTTATTTGTTTCCATTTATGCTGCTTAACATAATACTGACTATATAGTATATGCTCATTAAATATTTATAAATTTACATTAAATATCTTTTTGTATTCCTGAAAAATATGTTTTTTTTTAAACTTAGGTTTAAAAAGCTAGTTGGGACAAGAGAAGGATATTCACTAAAACTTCAAATTCTGATACTTGTAAGGAAAACTGTCTTTTCTTTTTCAAAATTAACTTACAATGTACTTGGTGCCAACAATTAGAGAATTAAGCACTCCTAGAAAAAATAAACAGCAATAGTCTTTTCTGGGATGTTTAGGAAATGTTCCCATGAATTTATACAATGACAGAGGCACAGGAGAGAGAGACCTGCCATGCTAAGTGTGGTTATTAGCAAAGCAAAATTTAAAATTTTCACACTAAATATATACTTTAATACATAATATACTTTTATATATAACATATATATTTAATTACATATGTATACATGTATACACACACAACACACACATATATATATATATCAACACACACAATATATATACACACATACACACATTTATGTACTTGGTAAAAGTTTATGTAGCTGATAAAGTCATAATTACAGCTTTAGACTTTTTAAAGAAATGTCAAGATACTAAAGTAGCATCATTTGAAAGTCTGAAACTTCCTCATGAAGTTGTGTTAAGCCATTTTGATAGATAGCACCATTTGTAGAGATGAAAAAAAATGAATGTCATAAATTTTTGTACACTTTGAAATATCCCCCCTGAACTCACCTGCTATTCTACAAGGTCAGGGTAGGGGAGACTCAAAACACATCCTTTGAGGTTGCACTCCCTGAAGAATTTGCACCAATAAATGATTTAGCCAGAGTGACATACTTCAAGATTTAGTGGTGCTTTTTATAATTCATAGATGAGTTTGTCCTTTACCCCAACTCAATTTGGTAACCCTTTCACAGCATTATTCCCAAAATCACAGGTCTGACCTTGGTAGTTCTATATGTTACAAACATGAATGTCATTTCCTACATCTTCAATGGATTTCATAAAAATGTTTGTCATGGTTAATAAAATGAACTTGTTTATAGCATCAGTTTGATATATATCGAGTCATTTATCTGAATCAGGCTCCATGAAAAATTGTACATGAGCTAAAAGTTCATAAGATATCAATATAAACAATTGATCAGCTCCAGAAGTACATAAACAGCCTAAAAGTTTCTAAATGTAACCTGGAAGAAAAGCTTTTACCCAGCAGCTAACAGATCTCAAGTTGCAGAAAATCAAACCAAAGCTTTCATTATAAGGCTGGCTAGATTACAGCATGAATTCAAGGGTCAGTCTCAGAGGTGTCTACAGTTAAAGTAAGGGCTTGATTATAAGTAAAAACTGGGATCCTATAACTTGGGATGGAAATATGTGGAGGAACCCTATGAAACTAAAGGAATCCTCAGATTCTTTTTTTTTTTTTTTTACATTTCTTTCTTTTTTTTTTAATTTATTTAATTATTTAAATCACATCATAATTTACTTATTCACAGGGGGTTATAAACACAAAAAGGCAGGATGTGGGGAAGGGATGACACTGGAACATAGGTGTTCAGAGGGAGTACAGACACCTTTCAGAACAGAGTATCAGCTGGGTGTAGGTTCAGGGACAGGTGACTATGACTCTGCCTATGATTCACTTGTCCTTATCTAGGTTGGTACTGTCCGCCGAGGCTGCCTATTTACAAGGTCTATGACTACTCAGGTGGTAAATTTCCACAAAAGCTGCCTTTTACAGTAGCTTATGGCCTGCTGTTTCAGTGTTTTTCTCACAGAGACCCAAGGACTTTGTGTTAGCATGTATGTATTTCAGGCCTATTGCTGACTTTAGGCCTATGGCTGATTTTTAGGCCTTTAGTGTATAACAGGGCTGCCCCTGACATTTCCTCCCTTCTCTAAGTATAGAAGGGCCTTGGCGATTCTAATCTTCTGAAGGTCGGGGATAGAGGCCTGACCTCCAATAATTGAAGGGGATCTTGTAATGGCTCCAGTCCTCCTGTCGTTTTGTCCAGTGAGGCATGAGGGCCATACCCATCCGATGTCTTTTTCCTGGAGAGGGGATACTTTTGACATCAACCCCTATGCAGTCAGGCTTGTCCCTCAGGGAACCCAGAGAGATATTTTTAACTTTTATTTATTTTCCCTTGCAGTGCTTAGCCTCGCAGCTAAGCAAGAATTCAGATCGCCAGTCAGAGGGGGTTCTGGGTGGCCCCTTCTCTGCTTGGTCTAAGGGTGGAGAACCCTCAGATTCTAAAGAGACTATCTTTCCTGTAGAAATACAGACTGGTAGTAAAGGAAGGTAGTTATAAAATGCTATGGTCATTGACCAGTTTAGAAATGAGAATTATGATTGACACAAGTATTTCTGTTGGATTTTTATTAAGAATGTATTTGTACAGATATTTCTGTTTCTCTTCTCCAATTTCTTTATCTTTAACATCAATTAAGAGAATGTTGATGGTTATCATATTTGAAATATTAAAAGTGTATCTCAAAGGACATTGTGATCTATTCTAAATTTATAATGTTTTCAATTATATGAAGAATAATTATATTATCTTTAGCATTCTTATGACCTGATTAAATAATTATAGCATGCTAGGCATAATTGTGACCTGGTTATTGTTTTCATTTGGAAATTAAGCATGACATAAGAAGATATGAATGTGTGGTAATTGCAAGGAGTAGACATGTGGATGGAGATTATTGACTAGTGGATCAACTTGACTCATCTGGAATTAACACCCAACTGATTGGATACACCTGTGGGGGTTTTGTCTTAATTAAATCACTTGAAGTGGGAAGATCACTTCTAACCTCTATTCTGAGGTAAAAGATATACTTTAATCCAGATAGATCTTTTGAGATGTAAGATTCAACATTAATCTGGGCCACACTTTCAGTTGGCAGTCTATATAAAGGACATGGAAACTGAATCTCTTTTTGTCTGCTTGCTCTCACTTTGCTAGCAAGTCCATTGTTTCACTGATGTTACAGCCTACTTTTTCAGAATTCTGGCATATACTGAAGACCAGCTGAGACATTCAGTCTTTTGAACTGAAAATTATAGTATTCTTGCTTTTCCACTGGTTAAAAGTAAATATTCTTGGATTAGCTGGATCATAGCATATAATCTGTTCTAATTAATTATATAGAAATAAATAGAATTAAGAAAATTTATGTCATTTATAATATATAACATTATATAAATATATAATAACACCATCATATGTATTTATATTTATCTAGAGAACCCTGACTAATAAAACTCCAAACTTTAATCTTCAGCTGTGTAAGGCACTAGGTTATTCACTAACACAGATTGGTTCTTTTAAAAAGCAAAATGTTGACAACAAATACAACTAAAGATATCAAAGAACAAGGTACAAAGTACATCAGAAGAGTGATGATAGGCTTATGGGGAAGTTTGAAACAGAATTCAAAAGTTGAGGCCAATTCTACAAGCTTTATAGTTTTCTTGGCTAAATACTTTTGTTGACTTCTCTTTCTTTTGCTACTTTTCCCTGCCTGAAGTCATAATTTTTAATGGTAACATAAAAATCCTTTTCTTTACCAAGCAACTGTGATACTTCAAACAGAGGAGTATTCTTTGAGATTTGAAAAAGGCAGCAAGAAATGACTCTTAAAATTATTTTAACTCCTAGTAAATAAACAGCAGAAATTCAGATAACATAACATAGAAATAGAATGACCTTCCAGAGACTGTCTGGATTTCCCAAAGTGATTTCATGTGTTCCTGTTAGGACAGTTTCCCAACACATATTTCAGCCAGAATTTGTCTTAGATATGAGGGTAAAATTTTAGCTGCAGTTTTGGGTCCTAAAAAATTGTTTAAAACTTTCTACAGAATATCTGTCTCAACTACAAATCTCATATGAAATCTCCTAATTTCTTAAAATGATTGAACAGTGTCAATATAAAATAAATGAAGAAATAACTATACTAAAAATGAAATAAAATTTCACTCTCCATTAAGCTATGTTTATCTCTGTATAGAAAAAAAAAACTTAAGAATCGTGGAACTGGCAGACTTAACAACCGCAAGTTTGCATGTAAAAAAAAAAAAAAAACAAAAAAAAAAATAATTTGAAATAAGGTAGCATTTACATTTTGTTTTGATGTTGACATTATTAAATAATAAGAAAATTCCAAATTAGTAATTATTGCTCAAAAGTAATTTTATTAATATCCATGCTATAAAATCAACTCAGTATCATTAGAACACCAACAAGATCTAGATGATTACAAGAATGAGAAGAGATAATGCAAGTGAAAAGACCTTGCGAGTGTGAAGCATTCTTCACATGAGAGTAGGACATCATTGCCTGAATTCTAGGATTTTTTTCAAAATAAATTCCATATTATCTCCTGATTTTGGACATTTCCAATCTAAAAATGTTTCTTTCCTCTTAAAATTTACTTTAGAAACACTTTCATTTTTACCTCAAGTACTACATCTCATAGGAATTCCTATGTGTGACGTCTGACTCCATAATCAAAAGTAAGAAAGTTTATTCTCAGGAGATTGTTCCCTCCTCCTTTTGACTTGAGATTACAAGGTGAAAGGAGTTCCGTGGTACTAAGATCTTTTAGGTAGTAGTGCATCTTTGGGGCAGCATGTGCCCAGGGTGAGGAACTCTGTTCACTGCAAACATTTATTCTTATCTAAATAATTGGTTTAGGGATGGTTTTATGGATTACAAGGGCCAAGGGGTTGTGGATGAATACTAGGGAGAATGCACTTTGATGGCAGGGGGGCCGCAATACATATCCATTTATTTAATCCATTAGTTATTCCAACTTAACAACCCAATACTCAGTCCATAGAAAATAGATCTACAGTCTTTGTTCAAATTCTCACTGGTCTAAAACTAAGACATTAGCCAGAACTATAGTTAGCATCTGGATTCAAGGACATCTTCCAAGCTCCCTGACTGTTTGCAGAATTATTTATTGTATTTCTAACACAGAAGTCTCCTGTGCTTTCCTCACTAGCAGTTGGAACTGCTCTTAGTAAACACAGCTGCTGACTTTTTCTGGTTACATCCTTCCGACACACTCCCTGGCCCCAGATACTGGCAAGATTGATGCTGGCTGTCTTCTAAGCCACTAGGGGTCAATCTCTCTATCTTTATTTTCTTCGACAGGCATAAACATCTCTACACTAAAGAGTGCAGATAATTAACTCAGATAAGTTTCCTTTCTTAAGGTTAATTCACTGAGAGTTTAATCGAACCTGCAAAATCCTTTTCAGAAGCACCTTTGTCAGTGTTTAAATAATCCAGATGAGTATGAATATTGGAGATTATTTTAGTAACTGTTCTATTGCTGTGTAAAGACACTATGAGCAAAGCAACTTATACAGACAATATTTAATTGGGAGTTTGCTGACAGTTTCAGACAGTCCATGATCATCATGGCAAGAAATATGGACACATGATAATAGAGGTGGTCCTGAAAATTGCATCTTATCCAAAGGCAGCAAGCAGAAAAAAGGCAGACAAAAGACTGTCTAGGCTTTTCAAACTCAAAGCCCACCCCCAGTGACATACCTCCTCCAGTGAAGCCGTACTTGATAATACTTGATAAACAGTCTACCAGACATTCAAGTATTTGAGCCTATTGGGGTCATTTTGATTCAAACCCCCACAGAGGTGTCTTGCTGAGCATTTCTATTGCTACTGTAAAACACCATGACCATAAGCAACTTGGGAAGGAAAGGATTTATTTCAGTTTTCAGTTCTCAGGTCACACACCATTGCTGAGGAAAGTCAGGGCAGAAACTGCAAGCAGGGCAGGAGCTTGAAGGAAGGAGCAAATAGAGTTGACTTGCTTCTCCTTGTCTGCTCAGCCTGCTTTTTTATAGCCATATCCCAGGCAGAGTTATTAAATTAACAGGCTGGCAAGCCAAGGATGGGTAAGATTCTGCACAGAGCCTTACAGAAAGTGTGGTTCATTTACACAATGGAATACTACTCAGCTATTAAGAACAAAGACATCCTGAGGTTTTCAGGCAAATGGATGGAACTAGAAAACATCCTGAATAAAGCAACTCAGACCCAAAATGACATGCATGGTATGTACTCACTAATAAGTGAATATTAGCCAAAAAAAAAAAAAAAAAAAAAAAAGTACAGAATACCAAGGATACAGTCCACAGGATTCAAGAAGGTTAACAAGCAGAAGGGACCAAGTGAGGATGCCTTAATCCCACTTGGGAGGGAGAAGAAAGAATAACAGGAGGGGGGGGAGGGAGGGTCCTGGGTAGGAAAGGGAACATGGAAAAAGAGGGGAACATGATCAGGTATTGAGTGGAGGAAAAGAACCGAAACCCTGAGGGCCAGCAGAAAAATAGCAACAGGCAGCCTCGGAGGTAGGAGTTGGAGGGACCTTCCAAAATGTACCAGAGATCTGGAGGTGAGATACTTTCAGGACTCAAAGGGAGGGGACCTTAGATGAAATGCCCTACAGTGGGGAAAGGGAACTTGTAGTGCCCACCTCCAGCATAAAGACAGGGCATCAAGTGAGGAATAGAGTTGCCATCCCACAGTCAAAAACTCTGACCCATAATTGTTCCTGTCTGAAAGAACTGCAGGAACACAAATGGAGAAGAACCTGCAGAAAAGGAGGTCCAGCGACAGGCCCAAAGTGAGATCCACCCAAGGGAGGCCCCAAGGCCTGATACTATTACTGAGGCTATAGAGTGCTCACAAAAAGGAGCCTATCATGACTGCCTTCTGAAAGACTCAACAAACAACTGAAAGAGTCAGATGCAGATGTGTACACCCAACCAATGGACAAAAAGCTGCTGAACCCTGTGGTTGAATTAGGGAAAACTGGAAGAAGCTGAGGAGGAGGGTGACCCTGTAGGAGAAGCAGCAGTCTCAATTAACTTGGACCCCCAAGATCTCTAAGACACTATACCACTAACCAGGCAACATACACCAGTTGATATAAAGGCCCCCAACACATATACAGCAGAGGACTGCTTGGTCTGGGTTCAGTCAGACAAGATGCAACTAACTGTCAAGAGACTGGAGGCATAAGAGAGCTTAGAAGTCTGGTGGGGTAGGGGATTGGGGGAGACATCCTAGTGGAGATGGGGGAAAGATATGGGATGTGGAATAGTCAGAGGTGGACTTGGAGGGGGATAAAATCTGGAGTGTTAAAAAAAAAGATTAAATACAATTTAAAAAAAAAAGATTCCACCTTATAACAATCAGAATGACTAAGATCAAAAACTCAAGTGACCACATATGCTGTTGAAGATGTGGAGAAAGGGGAACACTCCTCCATTGATGGTGGGATTGCAAACTGGTACAAACCATTTTGGAAATCATCCGGCAATTCCTCAGAAAATTGGAAATAGCTCTACCTGAAGACCCAGCTATGCCATCCTGGGCATAAACCCTAAAGATAATCCACAATATCACAAGGACATGTGCTCCATCATGTTCATACTTGCCTTATTCATAATATACAAAAATTGAAGAAACCCAGATGTCCCTCAAGAATGGATATAGAAAATGTTGCTTATTTACACAGTGGAATACTATTTGCTATTAAAAACAAGGACATCATGAATTTTGCAGGCAAATGGATGGAACTAGAAAATATCATCCAAAAGGATATGCATGGTATATACTTGTGCCTTCCCCTATCCTTGAGCATCCAGAAAGACCATGTTTGCCTCAAGACCTTAACAACCAGATGGAGTCGTCCACCGTGGCTGCAAGTACAACTTCCTACAGGAACTTAAAGAATAGACGGCCTGCTGAGCTTACCTTGCAACATAATCCGTCTGAAATAAAAGAAGGGTTCCATGGGCTTCCCCTATATAAATTCAGTGCTGAATATTAAACTTTAAGCCTTGATTAGAGAACTTTGTCTTGGATCCATGTTTCTCTCACTCCTCCATCTCCTTTTCATTTCCAGCCCTCCTTTCAGGAGAACCCAGTTTGTCCATGGCCATTCGGTAGCTACATGTACTCATGGAAAAATGGATATTAGCCAAAATGTACAGAGTACTCATGATACCTCCGACAGACCTTAAAAAGTTTAACAAGAAGGAAGGCCAAAGTAAGGATGCTTCAATCACATTTAGAAGGGGAAACGAGATAATCATGGGAGGCAGATGGAGGAAGGGATCTGGGTGGGAGAGGAGAAGGGAAGGGTAAAGGGAGACAGGATCGGGTATCAGTAGAGGCAGGAGAGAAATCCAGAGGGCCAGGAGAATGAATCAAAATATCCAGCTAATGGAGATAAGAACTGGAGGGGGGACCTCTAGAAAGTCCTAGAGACCTGGAATAGGGGAGGCTCTCAGGACTCAATGTGGGTGGCCTTAGCAGAAATGGCCAACAGTAGGAATATGGAACATGAAGAAACACCTCCCATAGATTAAAATAGGGCCCCCAGTGGAGGGATGAAGACACTAACCTACCTTCAATTTTTTTGACCCAAAATTGTCTAAAAGAAATGTAGGGGAAAATGGAGCAGAGACTGAACAAATGGCAGACCAGTGACAGGCACAACTTGGGATGTATCCCATGAATCAGCACCAAACTCTGACACTATTACTGATGATATATTGTGCTTGCAGATAGGAACCTAGCATGGATGTCCTGAGAGGCTCTTCCAGCACCTGACTGAGATAGATATAGATACTCACAGCCAACCACTGAACTGAAGTCAGGGACCCCAATGGAAAAGTTAGAGGAAGGAGTGAAGGAACTGAAGTGGATGGCAACCCCATAGGAAGACCAACAGTATCAACTAACCTGGACCCCTGGGTACTCCCAGAGACTAAGCTACCAACCAAAGAACATACCCAGGCTGATCTGAGGCCCCTAGCACATATGTAGCAGAGAACTACTTTGCTGGCCTCAGTAGGAAAGGATGAGCCTCATCTTGTAAAGACTTGATGCTCCAGGGATGGAGGATACACCCTCTCAGAGGATAAGAGGAGGGGGTTGGTGTGGGGAAAGAACTCTGCAAGGGGGACCAGGAGGGTGGGCAACATTTGAGATGTAAATATATAAAATATTAAGTTAATTAAAAACCAGCAAGGTAGAGCTCAACATTTATCATGATCTATTTTTTCAGTCATTTTCTCTTCTACATTGTATCCTTAAATAGTATGGCTCTTTTATAAGGATTATGCCATAAGACCATGACAACTGTGTAACTACCAAATGCAATAAAGTAAGAGCTTCTAAATGGTTTATTCCCTTCTTATCCTGTATTATGAACATTATTTGAATGAATTACAACAGACTCAATTAATTTTTTTCATATAATTGTTCCATTTTATCTAGTCTATTAAATCTAACATTTAAACTATATGTCCTGTTACCATAAATTAAATATCTGCCACTTTTATGGATATAGGCATATGTGAATCTCATGCTGAAAGATGAGCCATGAAGATTGTGAGAAACCGAGTTATATTTAGAAGCACATTACTAGAGGTGGCTATTTAAATTTCATCTCTTGGATGAAGTCCTTTTTCCATTTTGTAATAATTGTGTTCAACAGTTCTGATAATTGGATCACTTAACTACTTGGGGGCCTAAGTGACACTGTGGATTTTTATACAAACAATAGCAGTGCTGCAATTGTGATTAGTGCCACACAACAGCACCATGTTAGTCTTTCTAAATGCATTTGCAGCTCTGGAAGGCATCTCTGCTCATCTTTACTATGGTTTTTTTAAGCAACTCTGTACACTATTGATGGACTAAAGAAAAGAAAATGAGAATTCAAACTCCAGAGGCTCCTTCTTTGCTCTGTATATATCTTACTCATTTTCCTTTCCTCAGATTTGAGGACCGTATTACCTGTGAATACTTACTATATGCCAAGTACTTTGCTGATTACATTTCTAACATGCTTTATCCTTACCTAATTTCATAAAAACTTTATGAAATAGGCAATAGCAAGATGCTAATATTACAAAAGAGCTACAAAAGAGATTGTATGACTTGCATGTGGCAAATAAAACCATGTAGCTAGTAATAAGCCAATAAAGATTCAAACCCAGGCAGCCTCATGCCATGGCCAATATACTGATCCTTGTGCAAAACCATTGTGTAGGTGTGACTAGATTAACTTTAAACAATTGCTACTTAAGGTTTGCAAAAATTAGGAGAATTTTCCCCTACTCTTTAAAGCTAAGTTGACTGGAAGGCACAGATTCATAAAATTCATTGAGATGATGTGCATAAACATACTACCAAGTATACTTTAATATGAAGCATTTGAAAAACCCCAATGCTTTTTGTTTTCATTCACAATGTGTGTTTACTAAGCTATCAACAGTTGTATTATTAAACATTGATTTCTCAAATAGAAAAATAGAATAGAATCACCAAGGCCCTTCTATACTTAGAGAAGGGAGGAGATGTCAGGAGCAGTCCTACATATACACTAAAGGCCTAAAATCAGCCATAGGCCTAAAGTCAGCAATAGTCCTGACATACATGCATGCTAACACCAAGTCTTGGGTCTCTGTGGAAAAACACTGAAACAGCAGGCTATAAGCTATTGTAAACAGGCAGCTTCTGTGGAAATTTACCAGCCCAAGTAGTCATAGGTCTTATAAATAGGCAGCCTCGGTGGACAGTACCAACTTAGATAAGGACAAGTGAATCATAGGCAGAGTTATAGTGACCTGTCCCCTGAACCTACACCCAGCTGATACCCTGTTCTGAAAGGTATCTGTACTCCCCCTGAACACCTATGCTCCGGTGCCATTCCCTTCCCCACATCCTGCCTTTTTGTGTTTATAACCCCTGTTTGAATAAGTAAATTGTGATGTGATTTAAATAACTAAATAAATTTAAAAAAAATATTTCATATCCGATAGAAGCATACCTAATGAGGGATATGTACAATACAGGTCAGACTTCTCCCAAAATCACCAGCCAGTTCTCAAACCCTTTAGAAAGAGTTCAGGCAAGTTTTAAGAGTAACCTTTTATAGAAGCAAAATGATGGAAAAGTACTACTGTGTACATTTATTATCTGTCACAGAAATTATCTTTTTGAAGGTTGTTTCTTTCTTTTGTAGAGAGCAAAGTGTTCTCAAGAATTAAAAGGCTTCAAAAGGATGATTCATAGTTCCACTGCTCTGGCTCACATACTCTAAAATCAGGGTACAAAGCTGTCTTTCAATTTCCCACATGGAAAGAGACATGCATATCAGTCTTTATAATGACCAGCAGAACCAGAGTCTACATTCATCAACAGATAAATGGATAAAGAAAATGTGCTTTTGTGTGTGTGTGTATGTGTGTGTGTGTGTTTATATACATACAATAGAATTTGGGGTATCTATAAAGAAAATTTAAGTCATGAAAATTTGAAGAAATGGAATCAACTGGGAATTATACACCAAGAAAAAAATTCATAATTAAAAAGACAAATGTTACATTTACTCTCTCATGCAGAACTAGATTTAAAATTCTATACATGTGCATATGTGTGTGTTTATACATGTGTGTTTATATGTGGAAAACAAACCAGAAAGGAGATCAAGAGATGTGAGAATGGAACCTCAAAGGATGTGAAAAATAAAGAGTACTGGAATACATATTGTAATATGAAAGTGGAAAGGGGGGAAGAAAAGGAGCCAGGAGGGGACATAGAAGAGATAATGAGGGAGAGGATCACAAATGAAAAATATAAAGTTATATGTATAAAGAGCCAATGATAAAAGCATACTGCTTTGCAGTCTATTCTAAAAACTTAATTTTAAATATATAAATATTTTTTTCAGATGTATTTTGTAGACATGTTCCAGTCGTCTCTTCCTGAAACTTCTGGAAATTTACTAGATCAAGCTAAAAAAATATAGCAATTAGGAACTGTGGAGATAGTTTAATGTATGAGAGTATCTGATGGGCAAGTATGAGGACATTAGTTTGAATATTCAGCATTCTCATAAGATAGCTAGTCATGGGCCATGCATGCCTCTATCCCCAGCACCATGTGGGCACATCTCAGATGACAAGGTAGGGATAAGGATACAGAAAATACACACACAGAGACACACACACACCCATGCACACACGTGTGTGGCGTATAATGTATATAACTGATAGAGATCTAATGCAATGCAAATGTGTGTGTATGAGTGTGTGTGTGAAAATATGAGGTGTAGTGTTTATAACCTTAGCTTATATGACAAGCTGTGTTGAAAAAGAGCTCTGATTAAGTTACTGACCCATGAGCCTAGCCTCTTTCCTCTATGATAACTCAGTGATTTATGAGTTTGTTTTAAAATAATGTGCATCCTTGACCAATACAGATACAGATACTCACAGCCAACTATTGTACTGAGCCAAGTGACTTCAATAGAAGAGTTAAGAAAAGGATTGAAGTGGATTGCAACCTTATAGCAAGAACAATATTATCTAACTGGACCACCCAGAGTTCCTAGGAACTAAACCACCAACTAAAGAGTATACATGGAGGGACCCATGATTCCAGATACATATGTAGCAGAGGATGGCTTTATCTGACATCAATGGGAGAGGAGGGAGGCTTGATGCCCCAGCACAGAGGTATGCTAGAGGGTTGAGGCAAGAGTGAGTGAGTGGGTAGAGGAGTACCCTCATAGGGGAATAGGGGAGTGGGTCAAGAGGGGATGGAATGAGGGGGGTTGTGGGGATAACCTTGAAGGGGGATATCATTTGAAATGTAAACAGATAAAATTATTAATAAAAATAATAAAATAGTGTACATCAACCTGTAAGTGCATTCAAGCTACAATTGCAGAACTTATTAGAAAAATAATTGACAAGAATATAAGTTGCTGATTATAGCTCTATAAGCTAGGAAATCCAAATTTAAGTTTAAACTTCATGTCTGGTAAAGACTCCATTTATCTGAGTTGACACTTCTGTAACTTCACAGGGAAGAGCAACACAGCTCTTCAAGCATCTTTTATAAGATTCCATTAAGGAACATAGGGCTCTCATGACCAATCATCACGAAAGGCCTACCTCAATATAACCAATTTGGAGTTTATATTTCAATGCAAGAATGTTGGGTGAACATAGATACTTTAGACCAAAGCACTCTCTATAACTTTGAGTTAAAATATTGTTTGCTAAATATTATTTATTAACATTCCTATTCCTAGAAATTATTGTTCTTTTCTAAGTAGATTTTTGTATTCTTCAACTAAAAATAATATGGACTATATAGAGTCAATACAGGTACTCTAATATTCTGCTTCACAAAAACAAAGCAAAGCCAAGATAATGAGCCTTTAGTTTAAATCTATATCAATGATTTACAAATAAAATTATGAACTGTTTTCTAGAATATGTTTTAATAGATTTTGCTTATACTGCTTTTTAAAATTATTTCTGAGTACATAACGAGTGAGCTTTACCCAGTACCCAGCTTTTGACAGAAAACATAAATAGGTACATAAAGAAATGGTCTTCTACACCACAATACTACTTCAAGGGTAGATAGAATAAATTACTCAGTGATGACTATGAAGATTTGAAAAATGTAGCAGGTTTCTGTGACATTCAAATAGTGTTATTTGTGAATTCAATCTACATTTGTTCACTCTAAATTGTATAACTCAAACATCAGCATGAACTCTTTGCCTTTTAAACGCTAAGTGAAATTGTTCCAATGATTCATGTGACTATGAAAGCTCAAAGCATTGTCCACTTTTCCCTGAACTAGCTCATGCCTCTGTAAATAGAGCTTCTGTTTTGCTTTTTCACAAAATAAGTGTGAAATTCAATCTCACAATATTTCTATAGAAGCCCTGTTGAGGCGTTAGTGAAAATAAACCATCTTATCAAACTCTTGGATTCATATGGAGTCACATAGCAGTACTGAGAACTTTTTATATGTATTTGGTGTGTGTGTGTGTGCGTGTAAGTCAGAGGACAGCTTATAGAAGAAACTTGGCTTTGGGTTAAATACAGAGGTTATTGGGAAAGACTGCAATCAAGAATTGACATTGAATGTAAAATAATTTATGTATCATATTGCCAACACAGAAAACACTAAATTTTACTTTTAATATGTGAGGTACAGACTTTCCATCAAATATCTTAAGATGATTTCTCTTTCAATATAATAATAATGAATTGCCAGGTATTTCTCTTTCATAAATATCTGTTGAGTTACTGCTTTCCAAACTTATATTTTATGATTAACTTTTAGCTCACTATTCCAATCTGAGATGTTTCTTAGCTTTTTATGCTTCTTTTAGGGATTTGTGAATTACAGTTTCATTTGAGAACCATGATTAAATATATTAATAGTAAAATTTACATTTTTTCTGTTTTACCATAAGACCATCTGTCATATGAAGGAAGAAAGTGAAATTTCATTATGACTCTAGAAACAAAAACAAGACAATGCCTAAAAGAACAAGAAGACATATTTTAGCTGTATAAGGAAAGAATTTCTAACATTTGTAGTTATGTGAAAACAGTATGGGTTAAGTTAATAAATGTGATATGCCTGGTGATATTTAAGAGTTCTAAAGCAGTATTGAAAATTTATATTCTTTCCAATAAAATGTAATTATTCTATTATAAGAATACAAGAGTATATGTTCTCACTAAATGTGCAAGAAGTAAATGAATTACTTTCTACAACTTGATCTTACCTTGTTCTAGAGTTAGAATTCTCACTTAATGCCATAGAGAACAAAGGCTTTTCTAAACAACTTTTTTTTTTTTTTTTTTTTTTGGTTTTTCAAGACAGGATTTCTCTGTGTAGCCTTGGCTGTCCTGGAACTCACTCTGTAGACCAGGCTGGCCTTGAACTCAGAAATCTGCCTGCCTCTAGGCTTTTCTACTTAAACAGAATCTACTTAAACAGAAACTTCTCTGCTTTTAAATTCTGTCAGGTTATAATTCTCTTTCAAGAGGATTCATGTTCCATGTCTGTTTTCTAGGTGGCACTGGGGTGTACTTGAACATGAGAAGATGCAGGGCATTAGAGGAGGAATTTATTTCTCCTCGTGCTGTTACCCTGATTCTCATGGGCAGTATAAAAATCCTCCTAATTCCAGCTGATGACATGTCAACAGTAACCATCTAATGCTATGCAGATGCCCTCCTTCTGGCTTAGGAAGACACTGAACTGAAACCTGCAGTTACAGCTTCATTTTCCTGCCTTTGTCATACTCCAGTCCTTTGTTTATTGGCTATATTTGGTTAAATATAAGTCCATTAGTTTTCTCAAAACTATGTACCCTAAAACATAACTTAGTATTTTTTCATGTCACATATAAATTGACAGCAACCAAAGGAACAATCACAATTTAGACCAATATTAGACCACCTCATTTCACCAGTGGTATCTCACTACTGTCATTGAAGAATGCTATACTGCATACTATCCAATGCCTTCTCTACGAGACTTGGAAAAGTAAAATAGTGATCTTTTGGGGTTGATAGAAATATGTCTGAATTGTCTACTTCCATTGCTTAATTTCTACAGCCTCCATTCTAAGAACATGGGTGGCGAAAACATTTCATAAGCTCAGAGTTGGTCTCACTGTTTATTCTTGCTTCTTTTTTCAAATAAATATTGTCACTATATCAATTGAAAGCTAAGCAGCTTAAAATATCCATAGTATATTCTCTATTATATGTCCCCAAGCTTAGAGTTTGAAAGGGGTCAGCAATTCTTCACATGTTTGATAAGATGAGTGTCAACTTCAATTTCTGTTTCCTGTTCTTGGTCAAGTAAATTCTGCAGACATAAAATCCAAATTCAGGTCCATGCTTATCTGTACCACATCTGCTATCTTGTCACTGAGGAAAAAATGCTGTTCACTTACTATGAAGTCAAAGCAAGTAAACAGTGAAGTACTGTCCACTCACAGAGTTGAGAAGGAGAAATAAGTCATGTAACATCACTTTCCAAAGAAAGTACTCCTTTACACGACCAAGCCAGAAACAAAATCAGGTAATATTTCAAATAAATCATCCTCCAGACAATAAAATGTCCAATATTTAGTTCAAGAGTATTGCAAAACCCTTTACTGATTCAAACTTTATTCTTAGCACTATATAACTTTACAATCTATTGACCCTATTTTCAACTATGAATGAATACCAACTTAATAATGTGTAGTACAAGCAATAATCCAATAGTAGGGGCTATCAAAATGCTTTATAATCTATATAAACATGCCAGGAATAAAAACTTGGTAATTAATAAGACTTTATAAATCCAAATCTTGCCAGGTATAGAGGTATATACTTTTAATCCAGCACCCAGCAGATAGAGGTTAGTTCATTTCTGTAAATTCAAGGCCAACTTTGTCTACATAACATGTTCCTGGCCTGCTGCATCTATGTAATTTTATACCCTGATCAACTTATTTTTAATTTTAAAGACAAAATCATAATATTTCCTATAGCCTTGTCTCAGTGAACACTCATCATCCTTTCTTAATTGGTCATTGGTACACCACTAATTAGTTTTGCTTAGCGAGAATTCATTTGCTTCAAAATCCATGGTCAATGAATCAGAAATGAATCTAGTCTCCACATACAAGGCAATGTTATCTGTCATGGCAACTTTATATCTTAATTTGAGAAAATCAATAAGAGCAATAGAGGCAGTAGTCCTATCAGTAACAAAAATCAGGAATGAAAATGTACTTGTGTGAAACAAATAGAAAAGGGACAATCTGAGGGACATACACATAAACTATAAAGCACCAAGGGAAGTCCCAAAACCTGCCACCATAAGTTATTACTATCATCAAGTGTAAAATCGAAATGACAGCAGCAGTGATTCAAGTTAATTGAATTCTGAGCTTCCTTATTGTTATCTTTACACCCAAATTGGTACCCAGGCCTACGAGAAACCATCTGTGTAAAGCTTTCCATCCACTCCTTCCACATTTCACACAAGATGTAAAATGTAAATTCTAATTTCTTTCTACAAGCATCATGTGCCCTTTGTTCACTATGTGTATAAAACCATTCTCAATTCCCACTCATCCTTTTTAAGCTTTGTCCTAGAGATTATAATTGCCTTGAGAATATAAAGGTAAAAAAAGAAATATGGGCCATTGATTTACAGAGTTCATAATTTGGAAAGAAACATAGACAACAAGCAATAAGTAAGTGAAAAATTGCTCCATGTGTCTAAATATCCTGATAATTACTATGAATAATGTGATAGTAGATGACACTGGGAGAGGTAATTTCAGATTTGGTATTAGGAAAGATTGCTCTGTGAGTATCAATAAAGACAATATTCTCTAAGGCAATAATTCATCCTCATATCCTAGCATGATTGGCTGCTCTGAAACAAAACATTTTAGGGTACCTGAAATCTGGATGGTTATTCATCAGCACAGACTGGTGAAGATCTATCACTTCTTGCATCTACACTCATTACTTCATGTAATATGGCAGAGGAACAAAGACTGGAAGAGAACACAGACAGTGATTTTCCATTGTCATGCTTTCTCACAGCCTTGTTGGATACTATATTCATATGCACTCTGCCCTCCAAACCTTTGTGTACACTTTAACTTGGTGCATAAGGAATACCTTGACCTGTACTCTATTCATCATCCTAAACTTTTCCCCTTTGAAACGAAAGTATGACCTTTACATATTTGTTTCTACCCCTTCAGAAGTTTTCCTACTGTCATTCAACTTCCTTACTTTCTCTGGTGTTATTTCTAACTTACACAGCTCATGGTATGAGTCATCTCTTCGGGGATGCTTGCTGAGACTCTTCACATTTGAGTTTGTCTTTTCTCCAGTACCCCCTTAATAGAGTATGCTCTTCTTGACAATTGGGAATCTATTTCTTGTTTCTCTTCTGGATTCTCTATGAAAACCAAAGCAATGAAGAAAATAACTGTGTCTTCCTAATTATTATACTACAATATAGGCCCTTAAAACAAACAGGATGCTTGAATACCTTTTTCAAAGGGAAATTGTACATAAATGGGTGATTTTGCTGCATTAAGTATAGTTGGCAAATAATATGGTAAGAATTATAAAACCAAGAAGATTTGTTGCAAAAAGTAAGAAAACTGTATTTTTTCAAATCCCTGTCATCTGCTAAACCCAAAGCAAGAAGTGCTATGAATAGTCATTTCAGTTTCAACCATAATGAAATCAAGGTGCTATGAAAACAGTCATCAGGACATGTAATCAGGTAATTGAATCAGAAGCCCATTTGTCTTGAACTAAGAAAGAAAGAAAGAAAGAAAGAAAGAAAGAAAGAAAGAAGAAAGAAGAAAGAAAGAAAGAAAGAAGGAAGGAAGGAAGGAAGGAAGGAAGGAAGGAAGGAAGGAAGAAAGAAAGAAAGAAAGATCTCAAAGAAAAAAATGTAATATAGTAGTTTCCACTGTGGTTTTTCCTACAAGCAGATTTTCTTTGAGGCATTTGAAAAGCTATTTGATCCTATGATCACATTTCCATGGAATACATCTTAGGAATTATTAATCTACCTTGCAGCATGCTGCTATGGGTCACATTCATATTTGAAACAGAGTTTGTGATTGGCATGATGTAAGCACAGTCTGTGAATTCTGATCTGGTATCAAAAGCATTGAGTTATAGTTAGTTTTATGATTGTAAGTATACAAATCATCCTAAAACAAAATCTATGAGAACCCAATTCAGGTGAGGAGTTGAAGCAGAACTTCTCTGTTATGGCATCTCTAAAATTAAGCCAAAACCTTCAGGATGTATGCAACTTTGTTAGCAGAAGAAAGGTGATAAGAGCTTCCCAGCCACTGGGTCTGAGGCAGAACAAATCATACCCAATCACAACAGCCTATAACAGTAGAGCACAGCTAAGGGAAGGAGAGCAGCCCTCAGAGAGCATGCTATCCAGCTAGAGCATGTGGAAGTTAAGTCTGGTTCTTTCTCCCAGCACCATGCTCTCAGAAATAAGACTCAGACATAAAATATATTTACAATTACCTTAGCCATATAGATAAGCTCTTCTCTGATTACATCATAAATTAAAGAATTTTTAAATCTATATTCTGCCATGTGACTGGTAATCTGTGCTTATGAACCATGTAGCTGTCTCATCACATCTTCCTGGGTGACTCTTTTGCACATCACTGACTCCCTTTCTACCTCCCTGATGTTCCACTTCCTATTTTCTACCTAAGTCATAGGCATCAGATGTGTTATTTACAGGAGCCATATGCATACACACATAAGATATTCTCTCTACAAGAGAAATAACTTTATACCAATAGTTCTCAATCTTCCTAATGCTGTGATTCTTTAATACAGTTCCTCAGGTCATGGTAACCCCAGCCATAAAATTATTATTTTGTTGCTATTTCATACTGTAATTCTGTTACTGTTATAAATTTCAATGTAAATATCTTATATACAGGATATCTATCTAAAATCCAATATTTTTTGAGGGTTTCAAACCACTGATTGAGAACAATTGCTCTACACCTTCTGTGGAGATCAGAGAAAGCTTTGTGTGACTGAAGTTCTCGGTGAATGTGCACTGTTGACATGTGCATGGCCTCAGACCCATGTAAAATCTTATTCTTAGATCCAAGTAAAAAAATGGCAAGGACCCTAGGTGGGAGTAGTGAGACTCAAAGGGATGGCAAAACCTTCTTCTAGTCCATGTGTGTATTTGTAACATGTACAGTATGGTCCATCACAGCTTTTCCCCTGAGACATTTAAGGTCTGAAGACTGTTATAATGATTCTTAAATCATTATAACATCATCATTATCATTCTTAAATGTGATCAGTTATTCAGACTCAATCATAGACTGGTCTAGAAATCAATCCAATGTTGGAAATAACAGTCTTCATTTGGAAGTCTGGTTCTGGACATTTTGAGAGACATATGTGGAAATTAGTTGCAGTCCTCTATGATGTTATGTTAACAAGAGATAAAGTTGGAGCAGGATCTGGATTTCCAACGGTGTTAGCACATGTGTTAAGGCTCTTTTAATTGTCAAGTTAAAAATGCTTTTGTTTCTTCTACTGGATTTAATGTAAATTGCATTGATTGTACACCTTCTAATTGTGTTTGTGTTTTGAAATCTGGTATGTCAGTTACTTTTATTTTAGTGCCCTGAGTATCACAGAACCTTGGTATTCTAAAAATAGCCTGCAAGTACTGGAAGAAATGAGTCAGACTTTAAGCAGAAGCAAGAGGGTGGTGGGTTTGATTATTGCTGGTATAACAGCTTTAATTACATTAATTGCTAGCACCACTGCTTCAGCAATTGCTGTGACACAAGAAGTTAAGACAGATACTTTTGTTAATCATTTAGCAAAAAATGTTACTAACATGTTGAATATACAAGAGTATTTAGATAGGCATTTGGAAGAATGGATTCATGCTCTTTATCCTATTCAAATTATTGGAAGGAGGTTCAGAATTTAAGGGTAAGGAGCCATCTTAAATGTCATGCCAAATACCATTGGATTTATGTTAGTTCTAAAATTTACAGTGGTAGTCATTATAATTAGGAAAAAGTTTAAAGACACTTGTAGTGTATTTGGCGTAATTCTAACACCTCTCTGGATGTTTTAACATTACACAGTGAGCTTATGAATTTCAAGAATGCTACTCTGCTGAGCATTGATGTGGTAGATACTGCTGAAAAAATTACCCATGGCCTGAGGTCAGTATTTCTATTTTGGTCAAGCTTCAAGAATGGCATATATAGCTTGATCATGCTAGCCCCTTTTGACCTGGAAATACTTTTATTCCTGCCCATCATGTTAAAGCTTGTCTTTAACAACATCAACATGTTGGCAGCCAAAAATGGCTTAGAACCTTAAAATGGCCCTCCAGACAGAGTTATTAAATTAACAGGCTGGCAAGCCAAGGATGGGTAAGATTCTGCACAGAGCCTTACCAACCTAAGATATAAGTGCATTGCTTTGGATAATTCATATTCCATGATGGGTAAGGAAGGCATTCTTGTCCGAATGACTTCAGACAGGCTCGGTCTTGTTAATGAAATAAAAAGGGGGGAAGGTGGAGCGCCTTTGGGGCTGCATGGCAAGAATCTGACATGGGCCACTAGACCCTCAATCCAGAACTGACCTTAATACATACATGCAATTAAAATGGTATAAAACCAAAAAGGAGAAGGGAGGATGGGATAGGGAGTCTAGGGAGGGGAAATGGGGAAAGGGAATGACATCTGAAATGGAAATAAATAAAATATCAATGGGAAAAAAAAAGGCCAGAAAAAAATAAAACCCATTGTAGTTTCAAACAGAAGAATAACCAAAGTTAGAGGTACAGATTAACACTAGAGATATACTCCAATATAAATTTAAATTGATTATATTAAACAAAATTATATCCTAATATTAAATATGTTTCTGTGTTTGTCAAAAAAGTCACTCATATCCTTGTAGGCAAATATAAGGTTCTTGTGCTATGAAGAAAGTAGTAAGTGAACATACTATCAAACCAATTCCCGATGACTTATCATTACACCCATAAATTAAAGCATCTCTGAGCCCTCATCAGAAGAGCTTCTATTTAAAGTACATGGAGACTAGCACGAAGACAACAACTGGATAAGATGTAGAGAATAAGAGGCCACAAAATACTCATTCCTAAAAGGGACATGTATATCACATCCCTCCTCACAAGACTCAGGGATCATTTTTGGAGGTACAATGGCAGTGGATGAATACCAGTAAACAACAGGGTAACTATACATGCAAACTCACCACCCTTGTGATGGCAACCCTTAAGTAAGCTCAAGCCAGAGATCTCAGCATGGAGGGAGAAGCTAGGTATGAAGTAGCAGAGGAGATATTAGAAATTTAAAGCTACTGGGAGAGGGAGTTTGTTGTCCTTAACAATGTTGTCCTTTGTAAGTCAATCAAGCTCTTAAAGAATGCCACACATCCAAGAACAAATGGCCATCACAAACTGGACTTGAAAGGTTTTTCAAAAGGATACAAAGTTGAACATGTAGATAAGGGGGTAGATTTGAGAGGAGTTAGGGGAAGGGTAAATATGATCAAAACACTTTGTATTTACAATAAACTAATAAAAAAAAAGAATAAAAAAGCACATTCACCATCAAGCTTCATTTCAGACACAGAGCTATAGTTCAACATATGTGAATGAACATATGTCATACATTACATAAATGAACTCTATAACAGAAATCACATGACAATTTTAAGAAATATATAAAAAAAAAGTCTTCCCACAAAATCTCACATTTTTTTTTGATAAAAGTCCTGCATGAAATAGGAATGAATAGGACAGATTAAAATACAACAAAAGCTACATATAACAAATTTATAGCTAAGAGTGATGATAAATGAGGAGAAACCCAAAGCATTTCCACTAAAATTAGGAGCAAGGCAAGTGCCCAACTTCCACACTCTTAATTACTATTGCACTTGAAACCTTAGCTAGCACAAAAAGGGGGATAAAGTGCATACAATAGAGGTATTGAACAGAGACAGTTGCATACCAATGTTTTTTGCAGGAATGTTCACAATAACTAACTTGGGTAACCAACTTAAGTATCTGTAAACAGAAGAGTGGATACATACAATAATAATTGGATTTTTTTCACACATATAAAGAGCAAAAGAAAAAGTCAAAGTTCCTTCATTTGGAGATGATATCATTTTATATTATGAAACCCTAAAGAATCCACCGAAAAAAATCCTAGATCTAATAAACACTTTCAGAAAAGTGACAAGACATAAAATTAACATACAAAATTTAATAACCTGTCCATATACTGAAATTCAAATTATAACAACATGGAGATTCCATCTCACCTTAGTCAAAATGGGAGCCATTCAGAAAACAAATAATAATAAATGCTGACAAGGATGCAGACAAAAGGGAACCCACTTCATATGCTTCTGATGAGAAGGTAAACTAGTCAAGGCACTATAAAAATCAGTGTAAAGCTCTCTCAAAGACCTGAAACTCGATTGACTATGTGGTTCAGTTACATCCCTCCTGGCTATTCACATAAAGGACTTCAAGTCACCATTGCACAGAGATATTTGCATACCAGTGTTTTCTGCAGGAATGTTCACAATATAGCTAACTTAGGTAACCAATGTAAGTATCTGTAAATAGAACAGTAATTAAGCACAATCATATTGGGATTATTTTTTCACCCATACAAAAGAGCAAAGTCATATTATTTGCAGGAAAATGTATGCAAATCATTTTACATGATTTACATGATCATAGTAATTGAGTTAAGTCAGCCTCAGTATGACAAAAACATTTTCTCTCATTTGTGGCTCCCACATTTTATACATATGCAAAAATAATGTATATGTATATATGGAAATAGAAACTAATGTACTTAATGGAACTGTAAGGGAGAGGGGAGGGAGAAAAAAACAAGGGGAAATATGCTTACAGTACATTTTATACTTGTGTGAAAATGTTGTTATATAACCCAGTACCAGGTCTGATGAATATGTGCTAATGGATTTTTTAAATTCTAAATTGACTTTTACTTCTACAATAACTAGGCAAATACTGAACTCATTTGCCAGCATGGACAAATAGAAATATGGGTAAATTCTATGCAACAACTGTCTGCAGACATTGGAATAGACTATAATCCTTGTCAAAAGAAAAATAAATGAGTAGGGGTCTATTTTTACCCTGAGGTTTGCTCATGGGAAATTATTAAAGCTATAAAGATTTGTTTAAATCCTTTCTGAGATAAAAGCTTAACCTTTATTATAGGAGAGGTCTCACTGAGTAGAGGGACTACAAATCAGAGGAGACTATGATGGCCAAAATGTATGCAACAAAATATACAAAGAAGGAAACCACATGGAGATATAGAGCCAGAAATGTGCATCAGGACCCCTTGAGTGTACTGCTAACTAGTAAGCTCTCTGTGAAGAGGAGAAAACCTCTTTAAAATCAGCAAAGTCCTATTAGCATTCATCTAAGCACCAATCAAAGAACATGCAAGGCTGGGAGACATTGTCTTTCTAGCTAGTCAGTGTGTAGTTGTAACCAGTGAGGCCCTAGGGTCAGCGTTGCTCTAAATAGACTCTTTGAAGAAAATATAAAACAACAAAAGCAAAAAAAAAAAAAAAAAAAAAAAACAATAACAAAACCCTTTGAAACACTCAAGCTGATCCACAAAAGGAAAACACAAGAAAATATGTTAATCTCACGTTTACAGCCTAACCAATATCAAAGCTCTCTGGGAGACATGTAGGGTGGGCCTGTGTTCAGAACAATGACCTTCTGCTGCTCTAGTCTTCTAACACAGAATGAGAGCAACACTATAGCAATTTAACACAAGCCTCATGCATGACCTGAAACTGTCCAATGACCACATTAAAAATCAAAGCACAGATCAATTTAATGTAATTTACTTTATTTAACTTAATATATTCAAAATATTTCATAATGTAAGTGATTTAAAGTTATTAAAATATTTACATTTTACTGTAATATCATTGATATATAATACTTATGGTTATACAATATGTATTTTTCCTTCAAATTATTTCTGATTAAGCTTCAAGCTGCAGATATATAGATAGATAGTAGCTACCATGCTGAGCAGCAAAGACTTAACATAAAGAAGTATGGTTTTGGGAGTAGCATCTATGTATATAGTACTCTAGGAAAGCCAGGACCTAGGGACTTCGAGTGTTCTATCTGCTCTAGCTGCAGAAAGAAACATTACCATAAGGAACTGAGCTCGAATATAGCCCTGTAAGATTTTCCCAATCTATTTTGGGGCAGTCCTGCCTTCCATATCCTAAAATGGGACTGTTAATATCTAAAGCATTTAATTAATGTTTCTGCCTTTTCCAAGAACTTAATTAGGCTATGAGATAAGCAGAAGCTATGCCCAGCAGGAACTACCAATGCTTCATAGCTATTGACCTCTAGATGTCATTAATGGTAATCATGCAAAAACTGATAAGGATAATTTCCACTCTAGATCAATCATGTTTAACATAGGCATGCAATTTACTGGGATGTCATCTGTCTCCTTCATGACTATAGAGAGTAGAAAAATATAGTATAAGAATAATAACAATTACTGAGAGTGTCCTCTCCTGGTATGGAAATCTTTTAAACCAAGGCATTTAGTTCTAAATATTATACATGTAGCAACCCAGCCCATTTATTTAGAGCTATAGATGGTTTGTGTTATTCAGTGTTCAATAAACACTTGCTAAACAGGACTCAACTTCTAAATATCATACATGTAGGACACCACCAATAGATACTTGCTAAATAGTACTCAATTTGTTTTAGAAATTTGAAAATTATGCCTCGTTTTCTATTCTCATCCAAATGCTTTTCCTAGGCAGGTTCCTAGCTAGGTTGAGTCACCCACTTGGTGTTCCATGAAAAAATGATCTTGTTATAACTCACCAAACTAAAGAAAATTTCTCAATATTTTCACGCTTTTAGTGACCTTGAATCAGTCTTAGATGTGTATGTACCTACTTTGTACCTAATACGAATCAGGTTTTAAAGAATCTATAACAAATTATAACAATATAATTGATATATATGAGGTGATTTATTGGCATCTCCCTACTGGGAAGAAACAATTTTCCTTCCCACTAAGGTTATACTCCCTCAAGGATCTAAGAATCAGTCATCCTAAAGTAGGGTCATTGGAGCATAAGGAGGTTTAACCCTGATGTACATTTCTGTCTTCCATTTTCTGTATTTCTAGCATGTAAGCCAATAATCACCTGATCCTGCTCAAGTTTCTTTCAACTGTATACAGTTTCCTTTTGATATTATGAATTTCTTTTTAACATGCAGTTCACTGGTCTAAATAACATGTTACCAAAACTGGTTCCAAGACATTTTACAGTAGTAATCTGCTTCCTTTTCTTGCAGAGTAATGGTGAAGCTGTCCCTTGAAAACTAACTACAGAAAAGTTGTGATGTCTCTGAAACAGGTAAAATCAGATTAATGGCTATCATTGATGGTTCTTGATTCTGGTAAATTTGAATGGCTTCACCAAGCCTTTTTAAAAAATATTTGATAACAGCCTGATATTCTAATATTGGGAGATAATTTATCATCTTCACAGCTCCATATTTTTAATGAACTATGACTTACTTCATTCTTTCTTTAATTCAAAGCCTACATTTTTAGGCTATTATAACTGGGGATTTAAGAACTTGTCTATTAATTTAATTTCCAGACCAATGGCTATTCATCATTAGATAAATCTCTCTATAAAAGAAAGCCACTAAAACTTCTACTATGACAAATCAGTTACTACCCAATCAGCAATCACACCAAAACAACTAAAAAGTTTTGGCAAATTGAAAAATAATGATAATTTGAAAATTACTGGAGAATCTCAAATCAGGGACACTATGAGACCAAATCGAAAAAGAACATGAATAGAAGAAAGAGAAGAATCGAAGCTCAAAGGCTTAGAGAATATTTTCAACAAAATCATAAAAAAAAAAAAAAAGAATCCCTAACCTAAAAATGGAAATGCCTATAAGATACAAGAAGCTTACACCAAATAGAATGAACCAGAAAAGAAAGTCCCCCCCACACATGATAATTAAAGCATTAAGCATACAGAAGAATGAATATTAAGAGCATCAAAGGAAAAGGATCAAATAACATATAAAGGCAGACCTATGAAAATTACACCTGACTTCTTGATGGAGACCCTAAGTGCCAGAATTGCCTGGACAAATGTCATGAAGACTCTAGGAAACTGCAAATGCCAGCCCAGACTTCAATACCCAGCAAAAATTTCAATCCCTATAGAAGGAAAATAAAATAAATATTCCATGATAAAGTGAAATTTAACTAAAATCTATCCACAAAACCAGTCCTACAAAAGGTACTAGAAGGAAAACACCTACTGAAGGTTAACTACACATACAAAAACTCAGAAAATAAATAATCTCACACTAACAAAAACAAAAGAAGTTAAGTACACACACACACACACACAACACTACCACCACCAACAACAACAAAATATCAGGAATCAACAATCAATGCTCATTTATATCTCTCAATATCAATGGACTCAATTGGCCAATAAAAAGACACAGATGAACATAATGGATGAAAAAACAGGAATCATCCTTCTACTACATACAAGAAACACACCTCAACATCAAAGATAAACATTACATCAGAGTAAAGGGTTGAAAATACTTTTTCAAGCAAATAGACCTAAGGAGAAAAAAATGGTGTAGCCATTCTAACATCTAACAAAATAGACTTCAAACCAAAATCAGTCAAAAGACACAAGGAAGGAAACTTTATACTCATCAAAGTAAAAAATCCACCAAGATTATCTTTCAATTCTTAACACCATACCTGATTTCAAGTTACACTATAAATGTATTATAATAAAGCTATAATAGATATTGTGATCAAGCTGTTTATATTAAAAACAGCAAAGTATTGGCACAAAAACAGATTGACCAATAGAATCCAATCAGAGACCCAGATATAAATCCAAACACCTATAAATGTATGATTTCTTATTTTAAAAAAAAAGCCAGAATTAAACAATGAAAAAACTAAATCATCTTCAAAAAAATAGTCTAACTAGATGTATACATGCAAATAGATCTGTATTTGTCAGCCTTAACAAACCTCAAGTCCAAGTGGATCAAAAATACACTGAATTTGATAGAAGAAAAAGTAGGAAATAGCCTTGAACACATTGGCACTGGAGACAACTTACTGAACAGAAAACTAATAGTTCAGGCACAAAGTTAGCCAATAAATTGGATCTCAAAGATTTAAAAGCTTTTGTAAAGCAAAGGACACCATCAATAGGACAAAATGGCAGCCTATAGAATAGGAACAGATTTTAACCAACTCCATATCAGATAGAAAGTTGATATCCAATATATATAAAGAACTTAAGAAACTGATATCAAAAAACAAATAATCCAATTTTTAAAATCAAGTGTAGGTCTAAAGAGAGAATTTTATAGAGGAAACCAAAATGGAGGAGAAACACTTAAAGAAATGGTCAACATCCTTAATCATCAGGAAAATGGAAATTAAAACTACTTTTTTATATCTGTCACAATGACTAAGATCAATAACACAAGTGACATCTCATGCTGGCAAGGATGTGGAGCAAGGGGAACATTCCTCTATTGCTGGTGGGAGTGAAACCTTGTACAAGCACTATGAAAATGAATATGGACGTTCCTCAGAAAACTGGGAATGGATCTACCTCAAGAACTAGCTGTACTTCTCTTGGGTAATATACCCAAAGGACACCCCATCCTACCACAAAGATACACAAGTATGTTCATAATGGCTTTATTCATAATTGCCAGAAACTGAAAACAACCTAGATGTCTCCCAAGTGAAGAATGGATAAAGAAAATGTAGTACATTTATACAATGGAGTATTGCTCAGCTGGTAAACAAAGAACATCATGAAATTTGTAGGCAAAATGGATAGAACTAGAAAAAGTAATCATCCTGAGCAAAGCAATCCAGACCCTGAAAAATATGAAATGTACTTTGTTACAAGTGGATATTAGCTGCTAATTAAAGCATAATCATACTACAATTCATAGTCCCAGAGAGGCTAAGCAAGAAATAGGGCAACACATAGGGAGTAGGTATGGAGGATTGTGGAACTCCCTTGGAAAGGGAAATAGGGTGTATTAGGTGGGTGGATTGGAGTTGGGTGGGTGGGGATAGGAAGAGGGGAAATATGGTTGGGGTGGGGAGGCAGAGGGAAAGATTATAGGGGAAAACAACTGGTATTGGGGGACATTTGGGGGGGTGCAATGTGAAACCCTAGAGCAGTAGAAACTTCCCGGACCTATGAGGGTGACCCAAGTGATGACTCCTAGTAATGAAGAATACAGAGACTGAACCAGCCATCTTCTATAACTAGGCAAAGTATCCAGTGCAGAGACTGGGAAACCAACTCAGTCACAAAACCTTGGACCCACAACCTGCAATATAAGATAAGGAAATGTTGACTCAGAGCTTTGTAGGAGTGAGCAACCAATGACAGACATAACTTGAGGCCCAAAGCAGGAGAAGGAGCCCATGCTCTGTATTGCCTTGATGACCAGGAACCAGAAGCTGAATAGCCCAGAAACCTAGGATCAGTGCCTAGCCCTGTTGTCATCAGGGAGGGTCCCTCTGGCAGCTAAGAGAAGATGCAAAGCCCCACAGCCAAACATTAGGTAGAGCTTGGTGAACCCTGTGGAAAATGGAGAAGAAGGACTATAGGATCCAGGGGGGGTCAGGGACATCTCAAGAACTATGCTTACTCAATCAACTCATCAGGGCTCATATGACCTCACACAAAGACTAAGGCAGCAGTCACATATCTTAAATGAGTCTGGGCTGGGCCTCTGCAAATATGTTACAGCTGTTTAGTTTGGGGTTTTGGCTGGGCTTCTAATAGTGGTAGTGGGGTATCATTGACTCTTTTGCCGGCTATTGAGGTCATTTTCCTCCTACTGGTTTGCCTAATTCAGCCTTGATATGAGAGTTTGTACCTAGTTTTATTGCAGCTTATTATGATATATTTGCTTAATACCCCTGGGAGGCCTGCTCTTTTTTGAAAAATAAAAAAATAATTTAAAAAAAAGGAGGAGCAACAAATTTGGGAAGAAAGGAGATATGGAGTGTCTTAGTAAGGCTTTACTGTTGTGAACAGATACAATGACCAAGGCAACTCTTACAAGGACAACATTTAATTAATCAAGGCAGGAGCATGGCAGTATTGAGGCAGGCATGTATATGAGGAGCTGAGAGTTCCACATCTTCATCTGAAGACTCCTAGGAGAAGACTGGCTTCCAGGGAGCTAGGATGTGGGTCTTAAAGCCCAGGTCCACAATGACATATTTTCTCCAACAAGGCCTGACCTACTACATGCCTCCTAATAGTGCCATTCCCAGTCATATTCAAACCACCACAGGGAAACTTGGGGGAATGGAAGGATAGTATGCTGTGGTCAGAATGTATTGCATGAGAAAAGAATAAGTTTAAGAACAAAACAGGATAAAGTATGGGTATCAATGTATGGAGTGGACCTTAAATCTAACTAAAAAGAGGGGGTTGGTATTACCATAACATTTGTGCCACTATAAAGCCAGTGGACATCTCTTGTAGGCAGTTCATTATAACTCATAGAATTCATAGCTGGGTAGCATTTTCTAGAACTATGAATGCTACCCAATACTGTTGAAGCCTCTATTTGAATACTAACTAGATTTATCTGTGTTCTATGTCATAAGTATGTGGTATCTTTAGTAATAGGGTCTTACTATCAAGTTGTGAAGGATAATCAATAGCATTGGAAATAGATTGTAGTGTTTGGGAGGGAGGTCTATTGGACCTCTTTGGCCAACAATTCAGAAAGCTGTATACAACTCATTCCTGGTTGGTTTTTTGTTGGTGTTTGTTTGTTTGTTTGTGTTTTTTTGATAATATATGACATCTAGTTGGGGTATTGTCTCCTCATTATATGGTGACTTTATTTAAAGTCATTTTATATGTGTACATATTTTTGGAACCTTCTACAGTAGTAGTGTATTTCCATATGGCTTTTCAAAATGCTCTAGTGATAATTATCCATCCCCATATTCCTTCCCTTATCCTTTATTCCCATCCCAGACCCTTTAATCCTTCTACTCTAATCTTCTCTGTATCTATTTATTATACTATATTCTAAATCACCTTGAATGAAAGATCTCATTCTATCCCCAGGTCCCTTATTAAATATCTAACCTCAATGGGTATTCTAAGTACGGTAGTTCAAATAAAAATGGCTGCCATAGCCTTACATGGAATGGTACAATTAAGAAGTGTAGCCTTCTTGGAGTAAGTGTTGCCTTTTTAGAGGAGGTATGTCACTTGGTGTGGACTTTGAGATTTTCAGTACTCAAACCAAACCCAGTGTCACCCACCCTCACATTCCTGCTACGTGCTGATCCAGATGTAGAAGTCTCAGCTACCTCTCCAGCACCATGTCTGCCTGGATGCTGCCATGCTTCCTGCCATGATGATAATGAACTAAACCTCTGAATTGTAAGCAGTCTCACTTAAATACTTTTCCTTTATTAGAGTTGCCATGGTTATGATGTCTCTTCACAGCAATAAAAACCCTGACATTTAGTGAAATTCATATATCAAAAACATAAATGCTAATATTCATATATAAGAGAAAATATACAATTTTTCTCTTTCTCTGTCTGGATTAACTCACTCAGGTTGATTGTTTTTAGCTTTACCATTTGCCTGCAAATTTCTTAACTTCATTTTTTAATACTTAAATACTATTCCACAATATAAATATATCACATTTTCATTATCCTCTCAGCCTTGATGGACTGTTTTCAGTTTCTGGCTACTATGAATGAATGAATGAATGATGAATGAATGAATGAGCAATTAATCAGCAATGAACATGAATGAGCAGATTTTGTGGCTATTCTTGGTTTTCAACTTGACTACATCTGGAATTATCTAAAAAACCAGAGTCCATGGGCACATCTGTGAGAGATTTTTAATTAACTGAATCATATGAAACAGGAAGACCCATCTTAAATCCAGATCACTTCTTGTGATCTTGCCACTACTTGTGGCAGCCTATATAAAAAACAAGGGAAAAGTCTCTTTTGCTCTATTCCTGCTTGTCCTCATTCTTGCTCCATAATAGGTCTTACTTCTTCAGGATTCCTACATATACTGAGGACCAGCTCAGGAGTTCAGCATGGTGAACTGAACAGGTACTATATTCTTGAACTTTTCTTAAGTAAGATTCATTGTTGAATGGGCTGGACCATCGCCTATAAACCAATATAATAAATCTCAAGTATATTCACTCATCGGTTCTGTTTCCTAAAGAACTCTAATACTATAGGTATCTCTGTAGTAGAATATAGAGTCCTTTGGGTATATGTCCAAAAGTAGTATAGCTGGATCTCATGGTTGATCAATGTTCAGTTTTGGGGGATCCTCCAAACTGATTTCAACAGTGGCGGCACCATTGTGCACTCTCCAGCTATGAAGAAGTGTTCCCTCTCACCGAATTATTGCCATAATGTGCTGCCATTTGTTTTATTAATTTTCTGAGTCATTTGTGCTGTGCTCAAAGCTGCAATCTTTCTACTTCACCATCCCAAGGGCTCAAATTACAGAAGTGTTCCACAGTGCACAGCTCCTCTTCAATATGTTGTTACTACTCTAGTTGGTGGCACAAAGCTGGAAGAGTGGAGCCTAAAAATTGGATCGGATTAAAGTCTCATGCAAGAGCCAACATTATTGACAGAGTCAGACAATTTCTATCCAGAGGATATTCTTGAGTGTTAAGCAAGGTTAAATGAGCAAAGGTCATTTAATTCAGTCTGTATATAATCATGATGGCAAGGTCAAATGAGTTTAGGCTTATATAGTCAAGAGAACAGGGTCACATTAATTCAAGCCACAAACCTTCACAAAGACAACTCATGCTTGGAAATAATAATAGTAAAATCATAGGTAATGTGAAGTAAACTCACTCCTATTTACTATAACTGGAAGAGGCACAAAAGCACATTCTAAGAACAATCCATGTTATGGAGAAATAGATGTAACAAGGCTTTTATATTATTTCTTTAGAGTTTATATTATTTCCTTAGAGTTATCTCACAAGCTCTCAAAAACCTCTTCATATGGTGTCTTAGTTAGGGCTTTACTGCTATGAACAGACACCATGACCAAGGCAAGTCTTATAAAGGACAACACTTAATTGGAGCTGACTTGCAGGCTCAGAGGTTCAGTTCATTATTATCAAGGTGGGAGCATGGCAGCATCTAGCCAATCCAATATCCCATAGAAATAAAATAATTAACAATTATTATAAAGAGATGCTTCATTATACAAATCAATTGGGAAATCCAGAATGGCAGATAATATTCAGGCATGGTTGTTGAGAGTCTCTCATGATAATCTGGGGAAAACTGAAAAACAGTGCACCATCCAAACAACTGAAGAAAAGGCTATATTCAGGGTGGCAGCAGCAATAGCTGGATTGGCTGGGGAAAACCTCCCCACTTGGTTTTGGCACCAGCAATTGCCAATATAAGTGAGATATATAAAAAGGACTTCCCAGAGCTGTCAAGATGGCTTAGTGGGTAAATGTGCTTGCTTGTCACCAAACCTGACAACAACCTAAGCCCAGTTTTAATCAATGTGGTAGGAAAATAGAACCAACCCATGTGAGTGCACAATGATATGAGTACCCCAAATACAAACACACCACACACACACACACACACACACACACACACACACACAAAAGAAATAAATAAAACATGAACAAACAATAAATACTTCTACTGGTGGGCTGGCTCATTAGCCTGAGATCTTCTGTAAACTCAGGAAACTCAGACCAAACATCATGGAATTATTCCCTTAAACATGACCATTGAGAGCCTTGAATCAATATTAATATACTGAAAATATAATGAGAACCAAAGTATATACAACAACTTACACAGATTCCAACTAATGCTCAGCACCCGGGCGGGGGGGGGGGGGAGGTGTATAAGGGTAGAACAAGCATTTGTAACACGAGTTCCAAGGAATTTCACATATGTGGCCAGTATGAGATACCAACCTATGAAGCACTGTCCACAGACCAAGACTGTTGGTTTTAACAAAATCTCAACTGTTTAATTTTACCAAAGAAGACTCGGGAGCCATATGCCAGGGTGAAAGCCTGCGAGCTCAAGAGAGACAGAGACAACACCTAGCTGACCTTCCTCCACAGCCAGTGTCCCAAAAGAAAATTCTCCTTCTCCATGTAGTCTCAAAAATGCTTCAAACTAAAAATCTCTCCCTTTTATTTCCTGTGCATATTCTCTATCCATCCTCTCAACTTCCTCTTACTCATCATATTTTTTTTGTATGTTCACTCCCTCTCAACTGGTTCCTTGCTTCACTTCTTGACTTATGGTTGACTTTATAGAATCCTATTTACAATAAACAGAAATCTTTGGAATGAAAGGTGTGTGCTAGGATTGAGCCATACCACAACTAGAAACAAGTTTTTCCAATAAATAACACAATCCTGGAATTCACAGTGTGATCAAATAGCCTGAAACACAGGACAACATTTAGTAATCTGATCATCCAAAGAAAGAGTCAAAGCAAAACTCGTTTAAAAGTTCTCCTATCATCAAGGAAGGAAATGGAAATAGTTCAAATTAGAATGAACCATCAAGCAAGCCAGTTTTTATATTCCATATCTCTATATTTGCTGTCTTATTATCCACTGTTACTGGCATGTTTTTATGCTATTGAGGTTTTTTGGCCCCTTACACTGTCTATTTGCTTGTTTTCTCTCCCAAGGAACGTAGTCTAGCCTGATTTACAGGGTTCTTTAACTTCAGTCTCCAGTGAAATTATCTGACTGCTCTCTCTCTCTCTTTCCCTCTCCCTCTCCCTCTCCCTCTCATATCTCATTTGATTTAATGAGATATTAAATCAAATTAAAGCTCTGTTTTAGTCACTGTTCTGTGGTTGTGAGGACAAACTATGTTCACAGCAACTCTTATAAGCCTTATATGAGAAAGAATTTAACTGGGATCTTGCTTGAGGTTTCAGAGGTTTTTCCATTATCATTATGAAAGAAAGCATTGTAGCAGACATTTCAGGCATGGCGCTGGAGAAGCTATATCCTTATCTACAAGCAAAGAGGAACATACTGGGCTTGTCGCTGATTTTTGAAGCTTCAAAGCCCACCACTAGTGATATATCCCTCCAACAAGACCACACATTTTAATCCTTTCACATAGTGACATTTCATGGTGATTATACATTCACATAGATAGATCATTCTTATTCAAACCCACATTCCCACTATTCAGCTCCCATAGGTTTTAATCATCGTAACATCAATGGGTATTCTAAGTACGGTAGTTCAATTAAAAATGGATGCCTGCCTTACATGGAATGGTACAATTAAGAAGTTGTAGCCTTATTGGAGAGTAAGAAAGTGTTGGCTTTTTGAGGTGGTATGTCACGTGGTTGGACTTTTGAGAATTTTTCAGTACTCAAACAAAACAGTGGTCACCCAACCCTCACTTCCTGCTTTACACCTGCTGATTCCAGAGTAGAAGTTCTCTGCTACCTCTCAGCACCATGTACTGCCCTGGATGCTTGCCTTGCTTCCTGCCTTGATGATAAATGAAACTAAACCTTGAATTGTAAGCAGTCTCTATTAAAATACTTTTCCTTTATGTAGAGTTATCTGGTGATGTTGTATATTCACAGCAATAAAATCCCTGACAATTTAGTGAAATTAATATTTTCAACAAACTTAAAGTGCTAATATTCATATATAAGAGAAGGTAAAATATACTTTTTTCTCTTACTCATGTCTGGATTAATCTCACTCACGGTTGATTGTTTTTTGTTAGCTTTACCATTTGCCTGCTAATTTCTTAACTTTCATTTTTTAATACTTAAATACTATTCCACAAAATATAAATATATCACATTTTCATTTTCCTCTAAGCCATTGATGGAATGTTTTCAGTTCTGGCTACTATGAATGAAGGAATGTATGAATGAATGAATTGAATGAGCATTTATATGCACAGAACATGAATGAGCGATTTGTGGCTAATTCTTGGTTTTTCAACTTGACTTACATCTGGATTTATCCTAAAAAAACCAGAGTCCATGGCGCATCTGTGAGAGATTTTTAATTACAAACTGACATAATATGGAAACAGGAAGACCCATCCTTAAATTCCAGATCACTTCTTGTGATCTTGCCATTCTTGTGGCAGCCTATTTTAAAAAAACAAGGGAAAAGGCTCTTTTAGCCTCTATTCCTGCTTGTCATCTATTCTTGCTCCATAATAGGTCTTACTTCTTCAGAGATTCTACATATTCTGAGGACAGCTCAGGAGTTCTGCATGGTGAACTGACAGGTACTATATTCTTATGAACTTTTCCGTAAGTAAGATTCATTGTTGAATGGGCCTGGACATCGCCTATAAACCAATATAAATAAATCTCAAGTATATTCACTCATCAGGTTCTGATTTCCTAAAGAACTCTAATACTATAGGTATCTCTGTAAGTAGAATATAGATTCCCTTTGGGTTATGTCCAAAAGTAGTATAGCTGGTTCTCATGGTTGATCATATGTTCAGTTTTTGGGGATTCCTTCAAACCCGATTTCAACAGGTGGCGGCACCATTGTGCACTCTCAGCTATGAGAAGTGTTCCTCTCACCGAATTATTGCCATAATGTGTTGCGATTTGTTTTATTACTTTTCTGAGTCATTTGTGCTGTGCTCAAAAGACTTGCAATCTTTCTACTTCACCATTCCCAAGGGTCAAATTACAGAAGTGTTTCCACAGTGCACTGCTACTCTTCTATAGTTGTTACTACTCTAAGTTGGTGGCACAAAGCTGGAAGTGTGGTAGCCTTAAAAAAAAATATTGGATTCGTATTAAAGTTCTTGCAAGAGCCAACATTATGACAGAGTCAGACAATTTCTATCCAGTGGATATTCTGGAGTGGTTAAGCAAGGTTAATGAGCTAGGTATTTAATTCTGTCTGTATATATCATGATGCTAGGTCAATTGAGTTTAGGTTATATAGTCAGAGAACAGAGGTCACATTAATTCAAGCACACAAACCTTCACTAAGCAACGCATGCTTGGAAATAATAATAGTAAAATCATAGGTAATGTGAAGTAAACTCAACTTAATATTTACTATAACTGGAGAGGCACAAAAGCACAATTTAAGAACTAATCCATGTTATGGAGAAACTAGATGTAACATGGCTTTTATATTATTTCTTTTGAGTTTATATTATTTCTTTGATTTATCTACAAGCTCTCAAAAAAACCTCTTCTTGGTGTTTAGTTAGGGCTTTACTGCTATGAACATGACACCATGACCAAGGCAAGTAGTCTTATTAAGGACAACACTTAATTGGATGGCTGCTTGCAGGCTCAGAGGTTAGTTCTTATTATCAAAGGTGGGTGCATGGCAGCATCTAGCCAATCCAATATCCCATAGAAATATAAAATAATTAACAAATTATTATAACGAGATGCTTCATTATACAAAATCAATTGGGAGAAAAAATCCTGAATGGCAGTATTTTATTCAGGGACATGGTTGTTGAGAGTATTCATGATAATCTGGGAGAAAACTGAAAAACAGTGCTCCCATCCAAACAACTGAAGAAATGGCTATATTCAGGGTGCAGCACAGCAATAGCTGGATTGGCTGGGGAAAACCTACCACTTGGTTTTGGCACCTGCAATTGCCAATATAATGAGATATATAAAAGGATTCCCAGAGCTGTCAAGATGGCTTTAGTGGGTAATGTGCTTGCTTGTACCAAACCTGACAACAAACCTAAGCCCAGTTCTTAATCAATGTGGGTAGGAATTTAGAACCAACCATGTGTGTGCACCAATGTTTCGAGTACCCCAATACATACTCACACACAACACACACACACAACACACAAAAAGGATATAATAAAAACATGAACAAAACAATTAAATACTTCTACTGGTGGGCTGGCTCATGTAGCCTGTCTGAGATCTTCTGTAAACTCAGGAAACTCAGACCAAACATCATGGGAATTATTCCTTAACATGACCATTGATAAGCTTGAATCAATATTAATATACTGAATATTAATGAGACCAAAGTATAGACAACAACTTACACAGATTCCAACTAATGCTCAGTACCGGGCGGGGGGGGGGGAGTGTATAAGGGTAGAACAAGCATTTGTAACACGAGTTCCAAGGAATTTCACATATGTGGCCAGTATGAGATACAACCTCCCCCCCCTATGAAGCCACTGTCCACTGACAAGAATGTTGGTTTTAACAAAATCATACTGTTTGTTTACCAAAGAAGGACTCGGGGCCCATTATCGCCAGGGTGAAAGCTGCGAGCTCAAGAGAGACAGAGACAACACCTTAGCTGACCTTCCTCCACAGCAGTGTCCCAAAAGGAAAATTCTCCTTCTCCATGTTGTCTAAAAATGCTTCAAAACTAAACCATCTCTCCTTTATTTCCTGTGCATTTTCTCTATGCCATCCTACTCAACGTCCTCTTATATCATATTTTTTTTCGTATGTTCACTCCCGCTCAAACTGGTTCCTTGCTTCACTTCTTTGTTTATGGTATGAACTTTATTGAATTCCTATTTTCAAATAACAGAATATCTTTGGGAATGAAAGGTGTGTGCTAGGATTGTGCCATACCACAAATACTAGAAACAAGTTTTTCCAATAAATAACACAATCCTGGAATTCACAGTGTGATCAAATAGCCTGCCCACACAGGACAAACATTTAGTTAATCTGATCATTCCAAGAAAGAGGTCAAAGCAAAACTCGTTTTAATAAGTTCTCTATCTTCAAGGAAGGAAAGGAAATAGTTCAATTTAGAATGCACCATCAAGCAAGGTCCAGTTTTTAGTTTTTTTATTTCCCATATCTCTATACTTTGCTGTCTTATATATCCACTGTTTGGATGTTTATATTTGCTATTGCGGTTTTTTGGCACCCTTACATTGTCTATTGCTGTTTTCTCTACCAAGGAACGTATAAGTGTCTTGCGGATTTACAGGGTTTTTTAACTTTCAGTCTCACTGTGAAATTTATCTGACTGCTCTCTCTCTCTCTTTCCCTCTCCCTCTCCCTCTTCCCTCTTCATATCTCATTTTGATTTAATGAGATATTAAAATCAAATTAATGCTCTGTCTTAGTCACTGTTCTTGGGTTGTGGAGGACAAACTATGTTCACAGCAAGCTCTACTATGCCTTATATGAGAAAGATTTAATGGGGATCTTGATGAGGTTTCAGCGGTTTTATTCCATTATTCATTATGAAAGAAAGCATTGTAGCAGACCATTCAGGCATGGCGCTGGAGAAGCTATATCTGCAAAAAATTTCTACAAGCAAGAGGACATACTGGGCTTTCGTGATTTTTGAAGCTTCAAGCCACACTGTGATATATCCCCTCACAAGACAACACATTTTAATACGTTCACATAGTGAACACTCATGGTGATTATACATTACATAGATAGATCATACTTATTCAAACACCCCCATTCACTTTCAGCTCCCATAGGTTTATAGACCTTTTCATAATGTAAAAATGTGTTCAGTCTTACTTCAAAAGTTCTCCATAGTCTATCACAGTTTCAGCCACTGTTTGAAAGTTCCTCAGCAATAAACTAGGTCTCTAAATCACATTTATCCCCAGACACAGGAAATCCTCATTAAAAAGGGCGCAGAAATATTGTAAAAGCTAGAGGTTCAGTATGGAATGGAGGAAAAGCATACTTACTAGACATGTAGGACCACTATAGTCTTATACTCATAGCTTTCTGTGTTGGCCTAAGAGGACCTCCACAAAATCCAGCAGTCAACTGTTGGGGTCCAGAAGTTGCCTCACAAACCACATGAACACTGTTCCAGTCAGATAGGGATAGTTTAATTGAACATATGCCCCAAGGACTCTGATCAAACTGGGCCACTGTTCAGGTCACTGAAATGAACTGTGTTGTGACACATACTTGATATCTTTACAGAGATTTTAAGCTCTAAATTCCACAAATATCCCTGCCAGTAATTTCCTAATCATGATTAGTGATAGGATATTTTCTTAGAAATGTGTCTTTGTTGTTTCATTGATTGGTTATTCTACTGTGGTAGGGGACGTTTCTTGCCTAACTTTCATGGTCTTAAAATTGCCATCAGGATGTCAGTTATCCATGCTACACGATGTATCTTTCTGCCAAAATAGGATTGTCAATTCTAAGGAATCTGAGGAACTTAATATTTACTTGATCCTACTCAAAATGGAAGTTTGTTTCCAAATAGTTTTTCATATTGGTGCAGGCTTCTTTCTTATGCTTGGGGTACGTCCCTTTGGCCAGCTTATAAAGGGCTAAGGTACCATAAAGGCTAATACACAGGTGCAAAAAGAGCTGCTGGCTGGTTGGTTCATGTCAAGTCATTGTAGCTAAATATACAAAAGCAGTTCTAACTGACTTCCATTGTAATTGCTTTACGATAGCACAGAAACATAATTGAATTGTAATAGGACTTTGGAGATGAGAAAGCTTCCTAGTAACAGCAGAAACACATATTAGAAGGTTACTTTATAATATTAGTAACATAACGAAATAGAGAATAGACTGGTAACAGTTAACCTAGATTTAACAATTACCTTGTCCTTGTCATCATCCTTTTTGCATGGAAAGAAGAAAAAGTTTATGAGAGCCCAAGCCCTTTATAAGGAGCTATGAACAGTTCATTGTTTATGGGAAAGGAGAGTCAATTTTCCTTAAAGTATTAGTCTTGATAGGCCCAAACCATATGAATGCGACCCTACACTGGCAGTTTTAGGGCAGCATAAAAATTAGAGATAAGAGGTTATTAATTTAAAACAACCGATAGAACAGTGGATCATGTAGTTGGAGAGTTAGAAGGGTAGGAATGTGTCTGGGAGCGAGGATGTTAAAAGGGGACTGTAATAAATATGCATTGTTTGAAATCCTCAAACCATTTATATGTATTGCCAGAGCCTGTTCCAGCTGAAGAAAATGTGAGTTTGAGTGGGTTCAACGATTGGTCAAGGCAAATAAACCTGATGATGCTTGGCCTTTTAACTAATTGTACTGAATCCTTGAAGCTGATGGCTTCTGGAGACTTAACACTCTTTATAATTTTCGGTGGCTGAAATTGCTCACCTCTTGTATGATTTCCACCTGTGGTTTTGCTGGGGATGGGGGATAGTAATGGCTGGGAATTAAAGAATTTTGTTTTACTTTCTCACAGGTCTTTAGCTGCCCTTGGGCCACCAGGTGGAGTTCATTACCTTGTCATGCAGAAAAAGTCAGGCAGAAGGAGCAACTCTCTTTTTAAAACAGGGCTCCTCCAGTGGAACAGGACAGCATTTTCAACAACTGGTGCATGGGTCCAACTGGAGGACTGCTTGCAGAAGAATGCAAATCAATTCCATTCTTATATCCTTGTCAAAGCTCAAGTCACTCCAAGAGGATAAAGGACCGTCACATAAAACCAGACCATGAAACTAATAGAAGAAATGTGGGGAAGCACTCTTGAATACTAGGCACAGGGGAAAAAGTTCCTGAACAGAAACACCAATGGCTATGCTCTAAGAACAATAATTGACAATGGGGGCTGTGATAAAATTGCATAGTTTCTATAAAGCAAAGGACACTGTCAATAGGACAAAACGGCAACAACAGTTTGGGGAAAAGATCTTTACCAATTCACATCTGATAGAGACTAATATTCAATATATACAAAGAACTCAAGAGTTAGACTCCAGACAAACCAAATAATCCCCATTTTAAAAAATTGGGGTATAGTGCTGAACAAAGATTTCTCAACTGAGGGAAAATTCCACGAATGGCGAGAAGCACCTAAAGAAAATGTTCAGCATCCTTCGGTCATCAGAGGAAATGCAAATCAAAACAACCCTGAGAATTCCACTTCACACCAGTATGTATAGCTAAAATAAAAAAACTCAGGTGATAGCAGATGCTGGCGAGGATGTGGAAGAAAGGGGAAACACTCATCCATTGTTGGGGGATGATTCGCAAGATGGTGCCAACCACTATGGAAAACAGCCTGGTGGTTCCTCAGAAAATTGAGGACTTATCACTTACCTGAGTACCCAGCTATACCCATCCTGGGGGTATATATCCAGAAGATGCCTCATAACACATAAACAAGGTATATGCTCTCTATGTTATAGCAGCTTTTATTTTTAATAGCCAGAGACTGCGAAAGCACCAGATGCCTTTCACAGAGGAATGGATACAAAAAATATGGTACATTTATTCATGGAATATTTTTCTCAGCTACTTAAAAAACAATGAATTTGATTAAATTCTTAGATAAATGGATCGAGCTAGAAACTATCATCCTGAGGGAAGTAACCCAATCACTCAAAAGAAACATACAGATATTCACTCACTGATTATTGGATTTTAGCCCAGAAGCCTGAAATACCCAAGATTCAACTCACAGACCACCTATAAGCTCATCAAGGAATGATGACCAAGTAGGGGGGGCTTCAGTCCTTCTTAGATGGAGTAACCAATAATTCTCAAGGGGAGCAAGCAAATATGGAGACACAGTGCAGGACCAGGAAAATGAAGGATGGGTACTGTTCTAAGACCATTCCACTGGAAAATATCCATCCTATTGCTGTCAACCAAAGGTAGAGATTGATGTGGATGTCAGGTGTATCTTGCAGTCAGAAGCCTGTTATAGCTGTTTCATTAGTAGTCTGGCAAGAGTCTGACAACTCAGAGGCTGATGCTCACAGCTAACATTAAATGTTCATGGGGTTCCATGGAGGATAGTTTAGTGTGTAGGCTGAAGGAGTTTGTTCGAGAGGATCATGAACCCATAGGTATGCTTCTTGTCCCATCACTTCTGAGCCACCAGGGTCTAATACACACTGCACATGGGGCGCACCGCCTGTGGGTTAGTGTGGTGTCCTTGGGCACGCCTGCTTGTTTGGCTAGGGGGTGGGATAGTTTGTGTGGGTGAGCATAGTGATACCTTGGTCCCAATGATGGCTGGCTCGTCTTGGAAAAAACACATCCCGGGGCGGGAATATTCGGTGGCGGTTGGGAGGTGAGAGTGGTAATGGGAGCTAGTCGGGGGGTGGGGGGTTGTCCCATCGTGTGCTGGCAAGGCTGGTGGGGTCGGTTTTGGGGTAAGGGTGTTGTGGGAAGGGGGTGGGGAGGGAAAGGGATAGTAAGTTCCTGGGCAGGCGAAGGGTGGGGGGAAATGGGGTAAGGAGGAGAACATCTGAAATGTAAATAAAATTTCCAATATTAAAAAAAAAAAACAAAGGAAAGAAAAAACGAACAAATATAATAATATGTAAATAATAATAAAAATATTATATTATAAAAAAAAAAAATATAAAATAAATATATTTTAAAAACTATAAATAATTAAAAAAATAAAATTCAATAAAAAAAAAAAAATAAAATAATAAAAAAAAAAAATAAAAAAAAAAAAAAAAAATAAAAATTAAAAAAAAAATAACAATAAATGAATCCTAAAAAAAAAAAAAAATAAAAAAAAAAAAAAAAAAAATAAAATATAATATTTAATATATTTACTGGCTCCTATTCTTTACTTCTGGGGTGGGATGGGTTAATGGGGGTGGGGGAAATAAATTTAAATTTTGCCGTGTCGATGGCCCTAATAATTGTAATTTGTATTTTGCTTCTTTTTGGTGATATAGAATTTATATGTGACTTAATTTTTTTAAAAAGTTAAATAGAGGTATATAAGGTTATAATGAAAAAAATAAAATAATATAATAGTTTATAAAGGTATGTATGAATGTATATTAATAATGAAAATAATTACAGGTCCTTCGAGGGTGGTTTTGTCCAAGTGGTATATTTGGGCTGCTGGTTCCCATGTTCATTTATGATTATGTCCCTATGCATCTTTGTTGTGTTTTTTGTTCAACTAGTGGCTAATCATTAATTTTAAATCATAAATTCAATAAAAAAGTTCTATATATAGACAGAAATATTTATGTTTCTTAAGACAAGCTATCTATTAAACACTCCATTATTTTCTTTTAGCTCCTTAGGCTCATTACAAGCTTTTTTTTTTTTATTTAAAACAATTAGTTCTAATGGCTAATGTTGAGGAAGCTGTTTTGTGGGCTAGTGGCTTTGGCGTTGGCCGTGGGGGTGGGAGCTGGTGGGGGCGGTTGGGGGGGGGGCGGTGTGTGTTGTTGTCTGGATGACTGGAATTGCGCGTGGGTTTGAGTCGGAGGGGAAGGTATAGTAATTGTGGTGTCTAGGGGCCAGGCCTGTTTGTTGTGTTTTATTAAGTGTGAGTGAGCCAGAGCTATGGTGTGGTCTATGCCTTAACGTTTGTGAATTTGCATTTTTTTTTTTTTTCTGATCTTAAAATTTGAATCCAATTGGGTTTTTTTTATTTTGTACATGTATAACTATCTGGGTAGTGGTTTGTTTTTGATTTTTTTTTTTTTGGTACAGTAACCACTAGATTTCAGCTTTTTATATATGAGGGCTTCCCAAAAATTTCCTTGGTTAGTTTAATTTGGATAAGAATCTTTTTATAGGAGTCTATGAAATCATCCCAATTTGTCTACATAGCAATTGTTTCTACTTGTGTGTATTTTGTTGTGGATAGATTTGTTTTTTCTACCTTAATTATGGGGGCGAAGGCTCTGGTATTGGTGTTAGTTGTGTCTTATTTATTTGTAAGAGGTCTGGGAAATGGCTTTCTGCAGGGTCGATGATTGCTTGTACGGTGTGGATTATTCGGAAGGCCAATACGGGATTGTGCTGTTTTGAGGTACATTGATGTGTAATTGGTACCCATTTTATGGGGGGTGGCGCCCCATCGCCGCAAGGGTATGGTTTTGGGTTGCGGGCACTGAGGCTGAATCAAGGAAGGAAGAAGCGGTTTGGGAGAAGTATGGCAGGGGGTTTTATTATTTTTTCTGTGATTGCTGGTGAATTGGAGACTTTTGAATTATTATTGTAAATGGAATATAATACAAGCAACAAATATAGTCTCTCGTGCGGAGAATTTATTTTATAAAGGTTGAGTATATTGTGGTAAACATAATTATGGGTTGTTTATGCTCGGCGCATCATTCCCTAAAGTCCCCATGTTTTAAAACTCATAGGGCTGGTTGGTGGGCCTCTTGTCACAGCTCTGAAGATGCCCCCCCCCTCCGCAGGTGAAGAGGCAGCACGTTCGCTCCGGCAAAAGGTCCCCTCACTTGTAATGTGCGCTTAATTCCGTTAATCTGTACTCTTTGGATGTGCGAGCTCATGACTTTAAACACCCTGTCTAGATTTACACTCCACTCGTACATGCGAGAAGAAGTGGGTTATAGTGAATCGCAATCACACGCTCACTCTGTGTGTCCTCTTATAGGAGTTATGAGAATGTGTGTATTATCTGGGTACTCCAGTAATTCCAGATGACAGGAAACCTTTGCTCAGACACCCCTATAAATCCAATTCCTATCAACACAATCAGAATTCGCTGGGCGTGAAGCCCCCCCCCCCCCCCCCCCCCCCCCCCCCCCCCCCCCCCCGAAGCGGAAAACTCATTCGATAGTTATGAGAGATGTAATACCGATAAATAGGTTTCTACACACACATTGACCTGTCCGATATATAGACCATAGTGGTGGACCCCGGATAGAACCTGGCTTCTGAGATTGTATCCCCTCATGCGTCAGATAGTGGTTTTGTGTGTCTATGGGTATTCAAGTTGACGATATGTATTTAAATGCCGACTAGGGAGATGGTCATGGATAAAATGCTTACTGCCTACATGAGGTCCAGAGTTTGGATCTCCAGCTCTATTCTAAAAGCCAGGTAGCTTGTTTGCCCTGCCTGTGAGGTCCCAATGCTTGGGACGTAGTGACAGGGGAGCCCTAGGGCAAGCTGGCTAGTTAGACTAGCTGCATCTATGAGCTCCAAGTTCAGCAAGAGACCCTACTTGAGTTATAAAAGGGAGGAGAGACACTGAGGGAGACATCCAATATCAAACTCTGACCTTCTACCATGTGCATCTACATGCATGTAACCACATATAAATGCATGAATACACCCATAAGCACATAGCTACATGCACAAATAAGAAATCTACTATACATATATAACATATGCATATATAGATTCTAGCTGATAGCTTCAAACATTTCATTAGAAATAACTGAATTAGACCATCAGCCAGAGTTTTTCTGTAACCTTAAGCTCTAACAAATTATCTTAGCTGATAGAATATAAAACACAATTATATTTGAAATAAAGTTCCTATAATAAATGACTAAACTTGGTTAAACAAATGTACATTTTGCATCCTCTTAGCATTTGGTAGAAGTAATGTTAGCCTGTTCAGTCAATGAACCTGTAAAATGTTTAGGAAGAACATACCTAAACTAAGTAAACTAAAAATACTCCTGTATATTATACCTAACACTGATAAGATAGAACTTAATTTTAATAAGTATAGTAAATTATTAAATTAGTCTTAATTATTAAAATTTACATAAATTTATGATCTTGAATTCTTAAATTATTTGTTTGTTTTTTTTTTTTTTTTTTAGATAGAGTCTCACTATGTAGTCTGGCTACCTTGTCATGTAGCCCAGGCTAGCCTTGAACTCACAAAGATCTGCCTGCTTCTGCCTACAAGTGCTGGGGATTAAAGATATGCACCACCACACCTGCCACTTGAATAGGTTTTTAAAGATTACTTTGTGGCACTTTGGAAGTCCTGAAAGTTCAGTTTCCTTATTTTGTGGGACTTTTAGCAATCTTATCTAACATGTATTTATTTCTATAAGCAAATGAGAATAAACTCCTAAATCTCAGAGCTTGCTTACTTGCTTGTTGTCATCTTCTTCTTTGTCTAGTCAGTTGTTCTTGTCATTATCATCAGTTGTCTTTGTTGTCATTGTCCTTTTATATGGAGACTAAAACCCAGAGTTTTACATATGCTATGTCATTGTTCTTCCTCTGAGCTTTTATTTCTAGCCCTTGGTTTTTATGAGACAAGATTTTGCTGAGTAACCCTGCTAACTTACCTGCCACTTACGATCATGTGTCTGCCTTTGGAGTGCTAGGATTATTTATGTATATCACTGTATGAGATTTTTTTATAATATAATTTTGGTAATCCCATCCAGAGGTACGAAATGATTACATATCCCACAGAAAGTGAAGAACTTCCAGAATTTTTGGTATTATGTCCATCATTTTTCATGACTATCTTCTCACCTCTTTTTTCCTTGCACTTAGTGTTCCATTACAAAAGTATTTGATATTCATTAGGATAACACATTAACTTTTGTTATGTACTAAAACAGCAGATTTTAACATGTAAATTTTTAGAATTAAAAAAACAGCATGTAGCATGCCATGCAAGAGCATTCAAAACTACATATTTAATTCTCAGAGAATTTGTGGTTGAACTCATCATTTTTTTCCCTTTGGGTTTCTTCCCTGTTGTATACCTAATGACAAGCTATTCTTTAGGCTAGCCCAGTTGCTGTGCTCCTCTCAGTGATGTGCCCCAGTGTCCAGTGTGCAGTGATGGCTTTACCAACTTCCTGCTCACCATTGTACGTAGCCTCATCACTTTAGCCTGGGAAGCAGAGCATTTATTTAGAGTGTGAAATCTCATTGGAGAGAGATTTCATTATTTTTTATTTTTATTTTTTTGCATTAGGCACTAGAAAGGTTTCTTCACAGTAGCAATGATGCCATTTCAAATGGCCATGCTAGAATTTTGTTTCAAATGGAAATCTCATGGCAAACAGAACTGAGGTGGGCCAGATGTTTAAAAATTCCTCTATGGAGCAGAAGAAACTGTGGCACTTGGAATAAAAAAAGGCTTTGAAATAAGTTCTAAGTTCTAATACACTCTTTTCTATCTAATCAGCAAGGCTCAATAAAAGTGTAATAAAAGAGCAAGCAAATGTTGATAAGAGGATAATAGTGATATGACAGGACTCAGTGACACCAGGGACAATGGTTTTTCTTCACTCCTCATTTCAAAAATTACATCCATAGAGAGGCAACTGCATTAATGTGCCCAAAAGTTATATGTTTTGTCTGTTCTACACTCAGTTTTCATGAATAACAAGTGTGAAAGCATATTAAGATAAAAAACAACCAACTCCTGGGTTATGTTATAGAGTTATTCCAACGAATCCAATATCGATTTTCTGTAGAACTGTCTTAAGTACCCCACCTAGGTCTTAGCTTCCTTAGAGGGGGTCTAAGTAGAAATCAGCATTTACCATCATGACCCCGGGGGACTAAAAGGTTTTTTTTTTCTTCTTTAAAGTGAAATTGTCAGAGAAAAGTCTCATTCGATATAGTTATATAAAAATCTAATGCTTTGAAACCTCTGGAATTGCAAGTAGGAAAACGTAACTAATCATTCTGAATATTTACTTTGTTGAAATACATTCTCTGATGATTCTGCCCATTTACTGTATAATCCTCATAGGTGAATTTTTGTTCTTCTTTAAAAGAAGGTGGACTTTATGGAATAGATCTCAAAGGTTAGATGCTTGGCTGTAAAGCCTCCCTTGGACTGCTTTCAGCTGTTGGCTGTAGCAACTTGTTTCTTGCAGAGATGAAGCATCTGGTTTCTGTTATCTCAATGATGCTGTCCTGGGAATATTACGATTGCGACGGAAATTTGACCGTATTCTCTATGGTGGATTTGGATCTACACCATGGAGATGGTAAGGCCCTTCAGTTTCAAAGATGTTTCACTCCTAAGACTGCAGGTTTTGGTCAGTAAAACTACTTCTAGGCAACTAAGGAAAAGAGAAATGCCTAATGCAATTAAAATGTTCCTAATTGTCATTTCTGAAGTAGGTGGTGCATAGATTCCTCTGACTAATTGCAGTTCTTTTCTGCTGCCTGAGCCAGGCAGGCCCTGTCATTTCCTCTCTTCTGTCTCCTGAAACTAAACTTCACAGTAGAGAATGAGAAGACCGGAGAAAGCTTGCTTAATATTTACACCACTATTGAGGAACCACTTCGGGGGCCCTTTGAATGGATTCTAGGGAAACTCTGGGCTTCTCCTCATCAGAATTTCTCTCAAGTGATAATGACTAGATGAAGGACCACCATTTTGGAGTTCTCACCAATAGGCAGCTACCAATTCATGGAGTGAACACTTTCTTTGTGTTACCAACATATATTATCTTGGGATAGCAGTGTATTGCTGGAAACAAAGAATTAAGAGAAAACATTCAAACAAACAACAAAAGATAACAGAAAAGGTTCAAACAAACATCAGACCATAATTGAGAAACCATGCCCACTAAATTTCTGACTATGTTCCAGGGTAGGACACAGCCTTAATTTAAAACGTACAAGCCCTTCATTGCCCATAACAAGGAGCAACATGTCCCAAAGGCTTTGTTTTTATATGACCAGTAAGGTTAAGAATGGATTTTCATTTTTAGTATTTTGTTTTCTTTTTTGAGACAGAGTTTTTCTGCGTAGCTCTGGCTGCCCTGAAAACTCACTCTGTAGACTAAACTGGCCTGGAACTCAGAGATCTGCCTGCCTCTGCCTCTCAAGTGCTGGGATTAAAGACTTGTGCTACCACTACCTAGTGAATTTTTAATTTTAACAATGTTGTTTAATATACACACGTATGTGTACGTGTATATTTTAAAGGTGTCCGAGGCCATAAGTAGTTTGGCGTCCAGGATGTTTACTGTCTAGCCATACATTACGTTGATGACACATAGCCTAGAGAAATGGTTCTTATGACTGTACATCTAGATGACCTGGAGGAGTTTAAGTGCAGATTGCATGCTATACACAGGTATCGGATACTCAGACTAAGTAAGTCAGACATACATTCTACACTGTAAAAGCACCTCAGTTGTGTCACAGACAACCCCATGAAATTCGTGTCCTTTATGGAAAAGTACGCTTTCTTCACCTCACCTTTGAAGGCCTCAAGTAGGCCTCTCCTCATCTTTCTAACCATCTTTGGACACCTTTCTACTCACTGTGCCCGTCTCACCTTTCGGGCCTGTCTCTCTAATCCTGCTCCTTGACTTTGCCTTCCTTTTTCCTTGGTTTAGCCACTTCCTCTCTCTTTGTAGCCGTAAATTCTACTGAGGTCATTCAAGCACCACTGGATCCCTTGACCACTGCAGCCCAAGAGGACTCTTGTGCTGCGAAAGCCCTGTGTGGTTTTCTGTCACTAGTCACTGTTTTTATGCTATATTGTTTTGTACTGTTTCATTTTAAAATATGTTTATACCTTGTCTTCCTACAGAAACTTCTACGTTCTCCCAGGGCAGACATCAAGTTGTTTCTTCCTTTCTGTCAGTACTGTCAGTACTGTACATATAGTAGCAGCTCAGTGAAGTATTTGTCTTATGAGTGAACACATGCTTATGGAATCAGAATATTAGTACCAGAGTTCAAAACTAGACCCAACACTGCCGAGCCATGTAAGAATGAAAAAGGCCTGTCACCTGAAACTGTTCTCTCCATTTTCAGTGTTATTCCTACACCATTTAGAGTTTCCTGTTTCAGCCAACTTTTATGGTGTGTTTCATTTCACTTTATTTCCCCTCTTCAGCACCTCCCTTCCAGTGACCTCTGCCCCACCCTCCAACTCCTACACATTTGCTTTATTTGAAATTCCCACAGTTCTACCACCAGCATCCTCTGATGGCTTCACTGGTGACTCCTTCCCACCCTTGCCTTTCCCTACCTAGCCTCTCTCCTCTTTCAGACCAACTCCACATCCCCTGCCTCTCTGACTTTGTCCTTTTTAAAGTATGATTTTTTAAAGAAACCATGCCTGATATCCTGTCCTGTGCAACAAGATATAAATGGCCACCGAAACACATAAACTGGGTGCTCAGTGCCCTAATACTAATAGAAATTCAATTTAAAAGCCCTTCTTTCTGCCTAAGATCTAAAAGACATAACAACTGCCACTGTTAGTCATCATAGGAGAAAACAGAAATTTGCATACAGGAATTGGTAGAAATGTAAATTGCCACTTTTCTGGATGAATAAATCATTAGCATTTCCATCATGTGCCCTGGTTTAGCACTTACACCTCCCTCTGTTGGAATGGTATTTTCATTTATTTTACTCTGTTTACTTAATGTTTTCTGCCTGGAGTCTTTAACTGGTTTTAACTACCTCCCTAGGGCAAAACACAGGCTTGGGAAAATTCAAACATACCTGTTATATACAAATAGACTTCATATTTTTTTAAGGTTTCTGTTGGCTTCTAATAAAGACTTAAATACATTTAAGTCAACACAGAGACAATATCTTTGTTTGAAATATAAAGGAGCACAGTACGTGGATTTGCTAAGAGTCCTTCCATTTCAGGGTGAGTGTTGGACTGAGGTCCTCAGAGGAAGGGGCAGCATTAGGCAGCATGGCCAACACATATGTTTGGAGGGTTACTTTAAATCAGAGCTTTTATCTCACAGGCATCTAGTCATTTTCTGACTGTTTAAGGGGAAAGGAGACATCTGTCTACAAAGGCTCCCCCCAGTCTTCCTCCAGGCTTTAAAATGGTTTTAAAGCTGCTATTAACAACTGAAGGTGCCCCTACTCTGGGCACACACCAAACCAGTTTGAAGTTGGGGAAACAGCAAGCTCCTTTAAAGTTTTATTACTATCCTGGGTTTCAAGAATTTAATTGTATTTCTCTCACTTCCTTTAAGCAGTTCCAAAATACAAACATTTGTTTTAGTAAATAATATAGAGTGCAACATCTTCCTATAAAGGGAGCGGTTAGAGGACAGGACCATGCCTGTTTTTCAGTAGAAAGATGTAAGTTACTGAGTGCTCACGAGACTTTGGGCTACCTGTTTTTATAACCAACTCTGTATTACAGAGAGATACTTCATCATTAAGTTTTTAACTAAATAAAGCCTAATGACTTCTTTACTGGTTATATTTTTAAAAGATTACCATATTAAAGTTCTTTGAGAAAAAGTCCCAAAAATTTAACTAGAAACACTCAGACATAACAGATGATGAATCTTCCTGGCTGGTGCCATTTTCTCTGCCTAGTTCTGTAGCTAGAGCCTCAGTCCTGGGCTCTTGCTCTTTCCCAACCTTTTAGAATAGATGTTAAGGCGAAGAACCTGGGCATCTTATTTCTTGGAAACGGGAAGCTCGGGTTGCCATGAATTGTGGGCTATGTTCTCTCTCATCTGTAATTACTGCAATCAGAAACCAAGAGTTTGTGTTCTTTTATTATCTCAGCCTCATTATCTATTCGAGCTGCCTTCCCCTCTCACCTTCTTCCCATCACTACTTGTTACATTTTCAGGTGTTCAAAACAGAAATTGCATACCTGACGTGATCTTTTTGTACATTTCTCTCTGGTAGGTGTAGAAGATGCCTTCAGTTTTACATCTAAAGTTAAGACTGTGTCCCTCCACAAGTTCTCCCCAGGATTTTTCCCAGCAAGTCAACTGCATGCTCCTCACACATTCTGTGTCTACATACTAAAAATTTTTACATGTTTTTTATCTTGTTTGTATATATTCCCATACTGTTATGTGTGCTGCTCTCTGCAAAATTTTAACACATATCACTTCAGTGACAATGACAAAGGGAATGACAATGAATGCTATTTTTTTAATTCAGGTGATTTTTATGGCCTGTCAACAGACCACTTACAATTTTATCACATACCACATGTAATTCTGATAACTACAAATGACATGTGATATTAGCTCTTATTATTTTATTGCATCCAGTAAGATGCAAATTAATATCTCCTCAATTTCTCTTAATGTTTTTTTCCGCTTCCCCAACAGCATTTATATAATTATTTCTCTAGATTATTTTTCAGTTTCATCTTCTAGAGAAAAACCAAGAATTTAGAGTTGGTCTCCCAATTGACCGATTTGCTGTTCTGAATTGCTCTAGGACAGTCCCTGGTGTTTTCTAGCGCTTGTGTTCGTAATGACTGGTCACGGCATTTCTGTGTTTTACAGGAACAGGTGACATGTGTGATGTTGGCTAGGGAAAGGACGGTACTACAGTGTCAATGTGCCTATTCAGATGGCATACGGGATGAGAAGTACTATCATATCTGTGAAAGGTTATGGCACAAGCGCTGAGCTACTTGCAGCTAGATAGATCTCTCTAAAGCTCCGTGTTTCTTGGCTCACAATTCTTGTTTTCAAAGAACAATTTGGAAATGAAAACCACAGTATGCTCACATATCTGTTATCTTTTTTATGTTTTTTTTTTTTTGAGATAGAATCTTTCTATATAACCCTGACTGTACTGAAATCTTCTAGGTAGACCAGGCTGGCCTCAAACTAACAGAGATCTGCCTGCCTCTGCCTTCCAACTACACCACCATGCCCAGCTCACATAGCTTTTAGATACTACTTACTATGCTTGTTTGATCTGGTAACTGTCCCCTGTTACAGAGCACTAAACAGTTGGACCAGAGACAATAGTTTACGTTTGACCCAACCTGCAATACAATATGATGATGACTATCCCAGAATAAAAAACTTTTAAGCTGTCCTGAGGAATTTGCTTCACCTGTACTTTTCTTGCATGTGTCTGGCTTCTTTAGCCTGACGTATATTTTGTTGTTTTTATTTTTTTTTTCCTCATGGAGACCTGTTTTCCTCCACTGACATGAACATTAGAGTTGATGTTAATTATTTACCACTCATTATTGTGTCCTACCTATACACATGACTAAAACTCAGAAAGCAGAGAAACAGTAAGGAAGGGGGGTTGGAAAAGATGGAATAATGTTTGCTGTGCTGGAGATATAAATCCAGGGCTCCTGTATACACTAAGCTACATTCTTCCCCAGCCCAAATTTCTTTTCACCCTAAAGTTACCAAGTTACACATATACAGGCAGACATGGTTTGATTTGTAGACTATTGGGATTAGAAAATCCTACAGAATGGAAGGAGGCTAAGGTATATTCATCAAAATTAAGATTGATCAGGTACAATTTTTCCAGCTGACAGTGGCATTGTGACAAAAGTAAGCCTGAGTACAAGTCCACTAGTTCAAGTTCACTGAAGGTAAGCAGTGTGGATGGAAACATTTTAATCCCTAACCTGACCCAGCTCAACATTTCTCCCAATTGCTGGTTAAAAAAAAAACAAAAACAAAAACCAGTGGACTTCCCAGAGGAGCCTGCCTACTTGGCCCCCATCACAGGCAGTTGTGTAAACGTAGTAGAAACTGTATGAGAAATTAAAAAAACTTCAATAGGTACCTCTTGCTTAAGAGATTGGGGGGGGCCGGGGACAAGTTCATTGCAGTCATTCAGAGCACTAGCCTCTTGATAATCTTCATCCAGTCCTAGTGATAACTCTGTATTGTCCGGCTGGAAAAAAAATGTTTGAGCCTGCCACTGATGGTTTAATTGCCCTTCTTTGTTCCCCTTAGGCTTTGTTCTGTCCTTGAGATGTTGCAGATCTAGAACTGCTTATGTAACCGTTACCAATGAAGATGTCCTGTGGTTCTCTGTAAAAGGAAAATTATTTTGTTTGTCTTTAATCTCCTTGACAGTGCCCAACATTTTGTTGGCCTTTTTTTTTTTTCTTTTACCATAGCAGGACACTAAGTTGTTCTTTCAGAGACTGTCCACAGGGTTTCTTAGAGCTCTTTTCCTGAGTCTTAATTGGGCAGATCACACATTTACCAGCCTGCAAGTATAGTTTGGGATATCTGGCCTTCTCTAAGTTGGATCACCTTACATGTGCCCTATTGAATCATCTGCCAATCATAAGACCTCTGAATTTTCTTTTATTCCTCATCAGCTTGGCATTTCACTGCCTGTGACAGAAGTGAACATTATGTGCAGACTTGAGGATTTCTCGGCTTCTACTCTCCCGAAAGATAGGCCAATTATTTATACTTAAGTCATGGAATGTCTCTTTTTTCCCTATATTTTCTTTTTTTTATTTTATGTACACCAATTCCTTATATGATTTTTCGAGAAGTTAATGTCATGGTAATTCATGTTTAAAATAGCCTGGGTATTAAATATGATTAGAGCATTTTAAAAGTAAACATAGCCCCAAGGTTACATATGATTTCCCTTTACACAATCCATTCTGCCACAGGCATCTGGTAGGACTGTGTATGTCAGGGTAGCATCATATAAATAGTCTTCTAGCTTTGCCAACTAAAGAACCAGACACTCATCATGTTTATAGATCAAAGGATTTGCTGTTGAGCCTCATGGGCAGTTACAGACACTGACTCATCACAATAACAGGCTCCAGGTTCTCATAAAAAGCATCAATGGTTGCTTCCTTAGTTTGCTTCAGAAGTCAAGTCTGTTGCAGCCCATGTCAAGGTGTCTCCCCTCTGCAAGGGTGCCAGAAGGCTTCCATGCCAAGTATCTGACCACCATTATTAACTTATACCTGCCATTCCTGTCACAGGAAGGAAACATCCTTCTATAATATAATAAAAACCAAGCCCCCCAAATGAGGTGTCTCCTCCCCAAGCCCTCTAGGAATAGGCATTTTCATTTGATGAGACAGCGGACTTGGCAAATGCTGGAGTGCCAGCTCCCTGGCTCTCAGGTGGGACATAGTAGAGCACAAGGAGAAAGTAGTACAGAGAAGACAAACCAATCTTTGGCATCTAAATACCTTTTCACAGTTTAGCAGTCCTAGTAAATATGCTTCTCAGTCTCAGTAATTATCCTCAGGGTACTTACTTCTACCTAGCATGGTTGGAAATAGAGGCTGTTATCACTTGGCCTTGGTTATAGTTGCCTCCTCAAAAGACACTTGAAAGAGGAGTGGCTGATCTTTTGGGAAGCCATGCATCCTTCTGCTGTGTCCTTCTACACCTGTTTCTGCTCTGGAAGCCGCTGGTTCTCTGGCTCCATCCTCACTACAGAGATAGAAAGAAGTTTTCACTGGCACGCTCGGGTGATGCTCTGTTTCTGAGCTGTCTCTCACTGCTAATTTGTTCCTCAGCTCATTTTCTCTGCGGGATTCATTGACACTCGTTGCCCTGCCTTCTTTCAATGCCCTCTTTTTCCCCTCTTTTCTTATTTCCCTTTGTTTTTCTTTCTTCCCCTTCTTTTAAAGAAAGATTGCCTTTTCCTGCTTAATAACTTTCAATACTTTGCCAGCTAGTCAGGCAGGGACTTAAAAGTTTCTCATAACTCTTATTTAAAATTTCTTCTTGTAATAAACTGGATATGGAATATTATCCTGAATGTTTTCTAATACTATCAAAAGAGCTGGAGGGTTTTTTGAAATAGCAATTTCATATTAGATATCCCTGGGACATTTGATATTAAGACAGAGGTCCATGATTTTTATACAAGCTTCCTGTTAGTTCTATGGGAGCTAGCAGACGTTGGCATTATAAGTTGGCCCTTTATCAACCAATATAAAGGAATAGTAGCATCATTATTGTCAGCATGTCACTTCCCTCAAATGGAACCTTGTGGCTACAGAATAGAGACTTTTATAAATCAGATAAGAGTTTCACCAAAATCACTCCCAGAACACCATGCCCATACCATACTCACAAAGTTTGGAGGAAAGAAATATTAAGCATTATGAATAGAGCTGGAGGTGTGATTTCCTGATAGGGCACTTACCAAGCATGCATGAAACTCTTTTGTGTGTGTGTGTGTGTGTGTTGTGTGTGTTTGTGGTTGTGTTTGTGTGTGTGTGTGTGTGTTTGTGTTTGTGTTTGTGTGTGTGTGTGTGTTTGTGTGTGGTTTGTGTGTGTGTGTGTGTGTTTGTGTGTGTGTTTGTATGTGTGTGTGTTTGTGTGTGTGTCCATACATCTATACATACATAGAGGTACTGCTTTACCTATATTTAACATGCTTGCTCTCTAGCTATATGTGAATATGATATAAAAACTGTCTTAATATTGTTTTGCCTGTTGCCTAAAATGCTATGTATTATGATGACTTTGGAGCAGTCACTGTCAAGAACTATATAAGAGAAGGACAAAAACAAGTACTTCTTTGCTGTTGGTTCAAGGGAGGTTTGATAAATTAGTAATAGCAGGATGAGCCAGCTGCTTGCCTGGTGGGAACTGCCATAACATATGTTGATATATGCACCAATAAATTCAGAGTTTGCTAGCCTTTCTTAGTTTGTATCCTAACTATCATTTTACACCCCTAACAACCAGCAATTATTCTTTACTGAATCTAATAGGAAAACCATATTATGAGGTGCTTATAATATATGTGAGTACATATACTGAAGGTGATGGGAAAACATTTTGAAAAAGAAATCACAATTTTAGCATTGCGCATATAGGTCAGTTGTCAATGCTTGCCTGCCTATATACATGAAGCCTAGGATTTCATCCCAGCACTGCATAAAGCAGTTATGGTCGCACACTGTTCATAGGTGTAACCTAGCACTTGGGAGGTAGGGATAGGAGGATTCGGAACTCGAGTTATCCTTCACTACATAGGGAGTTTGAGGCCATCCAGAAATACGTGAGATCCTGTCTCAAAGTGAAAGTGTTTTATTAATAATATTGAACTGCGCCTCTTTGAGATAACACAGACACTGCATAAATATATTACCAAAAGAAGATGCTGTTGAACAGATTCTCCATTAAGAGGACTTAGGAAAGCTTCTGTTACACTGGAGCTCACATTCAGTAAAATAAAAATCTACCCATAGTTGGTCCTTGGGCTATTATTTACCTGTGTCCTGTGGCTTATATTATGTAGCTCAAAACTGAAGTAAACCTTTGGTCTCAATCAAAGACACTGACATAAAAGAAAAATTCAATCACTTAGAGACTCATAATATCATATGAATTTCATATGAGATTTTTAAACTCATAATCCCCTTTTAAATTTTATTTTTATTTCTAACTGTGTGTATGTATGTGTATGGGTATATGTATCTGACTGCAGGTGCATGTGGAAGCCAGAAGATATTGAATCCTTTGTGGCTGGAGTTACAGGTAGTTGGGATGTGTCTGACATGGTGCTGGGAACCTGCTCCAGTTCTCTGCAAGAGCCATCTTTCCAGTACCACCCTACCTTAATGTTTTTACCTCTCTCCATTTATACTTTTCTGTTGTAATTTAAAGATTTTTTTTGCAGTGTTGGGGAATGAAATTAATGTGGGTTTGTTTGTTTGTTTGTTTGGTTGGTTGGTTGGTTGGTTGGTTAGTTAGTGATTTTGTTATTATTTTAGTTTGGTTTGGTTTGGTTTGGTTTGGTTTGGTTTGCTTTGCTTTGCTTTGCTTGCTTTGCTTTTGGTTTGCTTTTTGAGTCAAAGCTTCTCTCTTTAGACCAGGCTAGCCTCAAACTCACAGAGATCCACCTACTTCTGCCTCCCAAATGCTGGGATTAAAGGTGTGTTCTACCATCGCCCAGCTTTAAATTACTTTTTGAGAGCTTATCACTTGCTTTTTGGGAAACATTTGAAGTTTTGTTGCTGGGTCTAGACCAAGTAGCCAACCTAGAGAGTACTTGTTCTCTAGCACAGCACTTGGGCACACATGTAGCTTCTCCTCTCACCATCCTCCTTTGTGTTACTATGTAACATGTAATAGCAGGGTAGTTGAAGGAATGCCATGTTTAACCCTAAACTTTTATTATTTGGTGGAATGTTTTGTGCACTGTACTCAATTGTTATTCTCATTCAACAAAGAACAGGAATTATAAATCACACCACTGCTTCTTAACATAGTGTCTTTCAAGTGTGTGTTTATAGTGTAAGAACTATTGTCTGACTTGAGCATTGCCTTGGAACTAGAAGTCCTTGGTGTTTTAAATGCAGCATTAGTTCCTGTGAGTCTAAGACCAAACTTTACCTCTCCAAAGACACTCTGACCTTCATGCAAAAGAACTAAGTGGATCTTCACTTTCTATAGTTTTTAGACATTAGTTAACATGAAGGAGGAGGTGGAGGGGAGGAGCTTCCTGTGTGCCCAGGTGCTGAGCTTAACATCTGACATGCATTTCTATTCTGGGTATGTGTGCATGTTTAAATATGAAGAAACTATTTTATTCATTCATTCTACAAAAATGTATCATCTACTATATAACAGCCCACTACACTAGGTACTGGGACAAGAAATAAAGCAGAACCCTGTAAGCTGCAGCTTGGTTTCTAGAAGTGTACTGAACTGGGACAGGAGTAGCACTGCATCTACTAAAGTATGTATTGCATCATTTCATCTTTGTCACCGCCTACATGCTATAAAAGTAGTCAGACATCCAGAAAAGGAGGAAGCTAGACTTAGTTTTTTGGTTTTCTATGTATTTTTAATTCTCTTATATTACATCCCAACTGTACTTTCCCCTCTCTCCCTTCCTTTAATCTCCTCCCTACTTCCTCTCTCCCTATATCACCCCTCCTCTGCTTCAACTCAGAAAAGAGCAGGCCTCCCAGAGACTCAACCAAATATGGAAACCAGACTTTAAACCTGTGTCTTCCCTCGCCATTGACTATGTTGTCTCTAAAGTATCTCATGGAAGTGTGAAATTTAACTGTTACATACAATGAAAAGGCACCATCCCTAAGAGTTCTTGGAAACTTGATTGTAGAACATTGCAAAAATATTTTAGAAAATAAGCCATTTAGCTTTATCCAAATCAATCCCATGACCTCTCCAATAAACAAGCTATTGTGGGTGTGAATGTGCAGCCGAGATTTGTGCAGAAAATAATCTCTTAATCTTTAAGATTTAATTTGTAATTTATAGACAGAAACAAGAATAAATGTTCCAGAACTTACTTCCTAGATCTAGAGTGCATGATTAAGGTTTGAACATGGAACTCTGTGAGCTCTCCTTCCCATTCCTGCTGTAGAAGGTGAATGGGGTCACCTGTTATTTTGTAGTATTAGTGGTATTTTGTTAGTTTTTTCTTCCTAGGGAAGTCCACTCTTTACATGTACCTTTTTTAGACTAGTTTTATGAAAAATTTATTTACTTCTATGCATTTTGAATGACAAACCTTCTGGTACCTCTTGGTCCTGGCAGGAGGCCATATGTCCATATAGGGTAGAGATGCTCCATCCACAGTCCACACGAGTCCATCAGTAACCTACTGAATAAAATGAGAAGCAAAAAACATCTGAGAGAGATTTCATGGGAGTGTTTCCTTTCAGTGTTGACTTTTACTGTTAATATTTAAAGAAGAGATATTTTAATGATGATAGGTTTTTTTCTTTTATTATAATGACAGGTCAACTAGAAATTACCTCCACTTGGACTTGCATCTGGCACTTGGCTCTCCATCTCATTGAAATTTAGAAACAGGTAGAGCGTCAGTGAAAGAGAACCCAGCAATTATAATTTACTCCTTTGGGTTTCATGATATGGCAGCAGCAGTACATCACACAGATATTCATACCTAAATATTTTAAGCAGCACGAATTTTTCAAATCCTCTTCAGTTTGATGAAAAGGGATGGACTCTTCGAGAATTTGTATTTGAGTACAAATAATTACATAGACTTACTTCCATCCTCATCTCCATTTTCATTACAATCGGAAAACTGGCAGAAACTCATCACACAATTATCCTACCTCTCTTTTCATTTGGGTCACAGCTACACTGCCTGGATAATCACTAGTCACTTTGGTCCAGTAATAAAGGTAACAAAAGCTGCCAATTCATTCTGTAAGCCTTGCATCTGGAACTTGGCCCTCTGTAACTAAGGTATTTTATTACATGCTTTTGTTCCATTTGATAAACTTCTATCCGCCTTTCTGTAGTGTAGCAGATGTAAAATTGCCTATTGTTTCTGGAAAATAGATGAGTCAGACACTAATTAGATTCACTGATAATGTTAGCCACAGGTGGAAGTGAGGCCAGAGTGGGCTGTTCATTTATTCTTCCCGGTTTGATGTGTCTTTTAAAATATTACATTCAAAAGGCTTTAAGAGCTTCACAATGTAGGATAATTTGGAGGGAGGGATCCTGTGCCTCATTATCTGCGTTGTCCTGAGCCAATGAGCTAACCATGCATGTCTGGAAGACTCATGTGAGGGTGTAGTGAGAGCTGATCATTTCCCTCACCTAGTCCTTAGGGCCTGAAATGCGTGTGGTTAGAGGGGCCATGCCATTTTCATTTCTGTCTCCTCTCCTCCAGACTTCACCAAGTAGTCTGCCCAACCCTGTGAAGAAGTCTTCACAGGTGACTTTTTTTCCAATGTAAGTTAAGGACATGTAAGTTCTGGGATTCTGTGGAGGGTCACTGTGCCACTCGGGGGCACATTTTCTCTGTTCTCAGTGACGACTGATTTCTGCCACTGGAGAAGGTGACTCAATTCTTTGGCAACAGTTTAATAGTTCTGATGCTAGAACATATTCTGAAACTATTCAGTGGCAGGAAGACCTTGTCCTAAATGGAAATCTTGATAATCATACCCTCTAATGCAGGGCTTCTCTGAAAAGGATCCCAACATGACTAGGTCTGGGTTCAATGGAATGTTCTAACATCAAAATTCACACTGCTCCTGTTCTGCTGCTCTCTCCACTGTGCCTCCTACCTCCACTGTAATTCTCCCCTCCCTTAGTCTTTAGCGAATGCCCTGCCCTCCAGCCAGCCTAAGAAAACTGTTTAGGCTGTACAGAAATGTTACGACTTTGAATAAGCCTACGCCTAGCAGCTGCTTTGATGGGTGAGCTGGCTTATGTTTTCTGAACCCCACAGAGGTTCACTTAAAGCTAGAATCCACCACCTGATGAGGAAGTCTGGTGCTGAGTTTAGGCGGACCTTAGCCTGCATGTACTCTTGCCTGTTGTACTATCAGGAAAGAGCCATAGCCACTGATATTTTTATAAAAGAAGTCCTATCAACTAACCAGATAAGTTAGCAAGTGAAATGGGGTGGGGAGTGGGGCGTGCCAGAGACAAAGGGCCGTGTTTGCCTAGAGATGCTGTGAGAGTGGTTCTGTGGGAGCTGGAGGTGAAGGGGTTTGCATGTACGGCTCTGTGCAGGAGAATCCCAAGGAGATGGGGAAATGGGGAGGAATGGGGGAATCTTAAATGTATGAGGGGTGAAGCAGAAAAATATCTATCCTATTTAAATATAGGCAAGCCTCAGTAACTCAACCTAATTAGAGGAAAGCCAGTCTGAATCATGGAATATTTTAAATGCATTTTTATTACTTTCAAGCATTGGACATGCTAGTAATTCAAAATAGACTAACAGCATAGAACAGCACCTCAGGGAAGGGGCTTTAAGAATCATTTGTATTAGCATATCAATTATTTGTATGTAAGTGGATGTGCACAAAGTGCATAAAAAGTTTATTCTCCTAAGTAGGACAAACATTCCCAGTGCAATCTGTTTACACTATTAATTTGCTTAGCCAGCCCTTTTGTGCCAAGATAGATGTATGTAAGAAATGCTTATTTCCTTAGGGGAGAATGAATCGCTTCCCTGTGTTTAGTCCAGTAACTAAGAAGCTGAGCGCCATTTGATTGGTTTGGGATTTCCAGGATATGGAGTTTTGAATTTGCATACAGACTAGAGAGATTTCATATGGAGAAGATCTGGCAGCCATTGCCAGAGACCCAGTTTCCCCATCTGGATTTCATTGAAGTGATCTGGATTTCATCAAGCAACAGGACACTGATCCTAAATGATCCACCAGACACTCCAACGTAGACATGTTTAAAATACATCCTGCCCAGAAAAATAACTGCCAAAATATGATAAGTTGGAGTTACTCTATGTGCAGTACTTAAAAGTAATAAAACTGCATTTCTTTTTAAGTCCCACAAAAACCATGCAATAGCAAGTTAATGATGGAAATCAATCCCCAAACTCTTTCTTGCACACCTCATTGTGTGACAGCATTGCACCAATTTCCAATCATCTGGGAGAGGATATTATATTGTGATGAGCTGCACCAGGTGCTAACTATATGGCAGGATTTCACTTTTGAATCTTAGTGAGGCCCTCCTGAGTCAAAAAGGGCAAGGGAAGGGCTAGGGGCATGTTTATTGTTAACAAGTCATTATTGTCCATGTAAGTTTGCCAAAGCAGTGCGATTGCATTGAAAAAGAGATTTTAAAGGGCAGGAAGAAATATGACTAGGAAGTGAGAAGCAGAGGTATCTGCTTATATTTTACCCTACATGAACTAAGGTGTACTCTGGGTAAATTGTGGCTTCTTCGAGGCTTAACTAGAGTAGAGACAAGTGTGGAGAGCATCAGCAGGAGAGGGAAGGCCATGCACCAATGGTGCAACTACAGGTTGGAATGGTTCCAGCTTTCCCCTTTCCCCAAGGGCATCACTAGCCAGGGTCCGCAAAGGCCAAATAGCTCTTTGGCTTCCAATCTGATTTTTTGCCTAAGAAATCAGAGAAGTTGGTTTCAATTTTAATAATATATTCGTCCAGCCTCTATATAACAGAAAGGCACTTGTGTTTCTGCCCCCTCTTAAAGTGAATTTTGTGTTTGGTGAAAGGTAATAGATTGGCAGCACTGGAAAATGAATTACTGTATTCCAGAACAGGTATAACCGGCAGTGACACTATGAAATTTCTCTCTGCCTTTGGGGACCATTAGAGTATTACTCAGGAAGTCACTGCTATGGTGTGCTGTGCTGAACTTGACAGAATCCTAGCGAGCTTTAAGAATTAACATAGCACTCAAAGGGCCTGACTTAAGGCCATTCATTTATTCATTCAGCATTATGCAGTACTTACTATGTGCCTGGTGCTGGGAGAAGACATTCGCAAATGTTGTATCATTTAATTGCCACAATAACCTATGAGAGGGAGAAGATTATTCTTGCTTTATAGAGAAGGAAAACAAGGCTCAAAAGCAAAGTAATTTGTACAGGTCACCATACACACACTGGATCCAGGCTCTTCCCAACCCCGTGCCAGTTCTCCCTGAACTAGGTACTGGGAGTTTGCAAAGCAGGGCTGAGGAGACATATGCTCAAACAATATGACACAAAGCTGAATGGAATTTGCACCGTGGGCACTCCTGATGGTTACAGAGCAGTGAAATGTCCTATCCCAGAACACACAAAGGGCTATTAGCACAGCAAGCCTTAGGATTCATATCCTTTCCATCATCTTCCAGACCTGCCTCTGCCCAGCCCACCACCTGCTCAGATAATATCTATCCTGCTTGCTGGGGGGTCTGGCCTTTCAGAATGAAAAAAGCCTTAGAGCCATGGGGCTCAGTGATGACACCACTGGATTCGAGTTGGAAATTTGTATACTAATTCTAGCTCTGAGGAGTCACTCGGGCCACTGGCATGGTCCTTTAATTCTGTATGACTCACTCACTCTTGTATGAGTGAATGAGGATGGTTTACTTCCAAGAAGTACAGCAAGAGATAAGTAATAATACACTAAAAATAGTGTACATCCCTTCCTGTTGCCAAGGTGAAATATAATTAATGAGTAGAATTACTTATACTACAAGGCCAGCATAGAAAGAGATGCCAATTAGAATCTATGATTTTATGTAATGGGCTCAGCAATGAGAGAAAAAAATCCCTTTTAAAGTGCTGCAAAACTACGTCATAAAAATTAAAAGAAAAAAAGGGATGTCGGGTTGTGGGTTGGTTGGTGGATTTGGGGAGTTTAAGATATGGTTTTTATTTTATAGGTTTGGATGTTTTAGATGTCTGGGGAACTAGTACAGCTTGTCTGATGCTAAAAGCAGAAAAAAAAAAACATAGGAAATTAAATGCCTTCTGGATGTGTCCAAGAGGCACCCATGGCCCCCCAAAGAAATGACACATCATCGTCACTGCAGGGAGCCCCAGTCCAATTCCTGCCTCCCACAACTATTTGTAATAGATCTGAGATCACTGAGGCATTTGCCATATGCTGAGTCCCCTGACAGCTTGAGACTTTGCAGAATGAGTCAGCAGTACCTGAGTTGGGACAGAATTGAAAAAGTATAGAAAACACACACAGAAAAAGAGTTGACCAGCCTCCCATTTGGGACCCATTTCTTTGGGTCCCTTATACAGCCCTCTTCTGAATCCCATCAAATGCAGTGACTTTAGTGTTTCTATCTTAGAAGGAGCTTTTCTGCTGGCAAGAACTTTCCTCAGGCTGACCGTGGGGGCTCAAAGCATTAGTGATATTCTCCCTCTGTGGCTGGCTAATAGGTTTGTCAACTTCTAAGTTTCTCTTTTTTGTATCTAATGAGGGAGTGTCTAGAGCAGTGGTTCTCAGCCATCCTAATGCTGTGACCCCTTAATACAGTTAGTTCCTCATGTTGTGGTGACCCTCAACAATAAAGTATTCTCATTGCTGCTTTCTAACTGTTATGAACTATTATATCTGATATGCAGGGTATCTCATTTGCAACCCCCGTGAAAGGTCCCTTGACTCCCAAAGGGGTCATGACCCACAGGTTGAGAAACACTGCTCTAGAATGTTGCTAGTGCTTGTTAGAAAACATGGGAGACGCTTGCCTAGCAGACCTGAGATATAAGCAAAAGTCAGGACATTGGACCTGCTGGCAGCCTGTCTCTCTCACAAGCCTGGCTAGGCAGACAGCCCTGATCATGACTGTAAGACTGTCAGTCTGGCATCCCATTGCCTGGAGGTGAGAACTTTAGGTTCATAATTCCCTAGGAAACCAATAATAAACACATGCTCTCCACTCCCCCAACACCACCACCACCATTTCCCCACCCAGTGCTGGAGGGAAAATGGCGCCACGAACTAATGTCAAGGGTACAGAGCAGAAGCTGTGTGTGAAACCTCAGAGGTTTGGGGGCTTTTCTTTTGCCTCAAAGTATCTTGCCTGTCATCACCCCTAGTTTTTCTTCTCCTCGGGCTCTAAAATCCTCCCCCAAATCAAGACCTGCTGAAGTTTCTTCTCATTTGCATAGCCCCTTCTGAAAACCAGACTGAAGACTGGGGGGGATCAGGTTTCTCATCAAGAAAACTGCATTTCAAATGAATGTCTTGTGTGTTTATGAGGAAGTTACTAATGTAGTGTAATGAGATGCCTGTCTTCCCCTCCCTTCTAGGGAAGAGATTTTATACTTTCATAAAAACCTAAAATTAATGATTTACAGGGTAGGGAGTAGCAGTGTTAAAGCCGTTAGGGAAGGTTTCCCAAAAGCAATCTGGGGTGGCATTTCATTCACTTACTCATTTAATGACTATTTATTGAATGTCTACTATGTCTAAAGTATTGATTCTACGTTCAAGGAAGTTAGGAAAATTTTTAAAATGTTAGATAGAGATTGATTTCATATTCACGCACATGTGAATAAAACAAACATGGGAAGTTGCAAGAACCATAAAATTTAGGATGCTATGGGCATTCACGGAAGATAAGTACATTCAGCAAAAGGCTTAATTAAGGAGGTAACATTTGATCTGGCTTCTAAGGGTACCTAATTACTACATCTTTAGAAAGTGTGCAAAAGTCTATGCATATTTATAAAATCTGGGTCAAGTTTGAATATACAGAAATTGCCGGGAGGCTCTTGTGTAGACCAGGATTGGAAGAAAGGGCTGAGCATGGAGAAGAGCAGTGGTTCTGGCTGGCTGGACTGTGAAGTGGGTGAGAGGCAGAAGTTCCAAAGACTGGAAAAGTGGGTGGGAACTGCAGTATGGTAGAGCTCAAACTCTTAGCTATAAAAATTTGTAGCATATTCTGTCAGCACTAGGCAAACCAGTGAAGATTCTTAAAAATGAGGAAATGACAAAATCAGAGTTTGCTTGAGAAAATTAGTACTTAAAAATAATACTCTGTCATGGCTCTGCTTTCGGGTAACAACGTAGGTGACCTAGCTGGTGCTTGACCTGCCAGACCATATAGTTCAGAAAGTCATAGAAGCAGGTAAATTGTAATAATTTAGAGGTCCAACTCTGGTGACAAGCTGCAGTTCTGCCACTTAATAAATGTGTGATACTCTGTAGACTCCTGAACTCTATGCTGCAGTTTTCTCACCTAGAAAATAAATTTCACGACACGTCTGCCTTATATTTTTATGAGGGCTAAAATGTGTTAATACATATAAAATTAGCAGAACAGTACTGAATCCTGGGTAAAGTCCTCAAAAATATTAGCTCCTAGTATTTCCTCCATTTATGGAGGAAATAGAATTTAAAGAATGCCTATGACTATAACATAGACATGAGGAAGGGTGGTGTTTAGCCACATGGCGACATGTGACAAAAGGCCTACTTATATGAAGACATTCAGTGAGTGAGTGAGGTAAGCAGTTTGCCTGTGGGGTGACACATCATAAGTCAAGGAGTTATTGAGTAATAGGATCTTTAAAGTAAGCTCGAGGTAGACCAGGAAGGACGTTGAATCATAACCTAAAGTAGGGAACACTGAAGAATTTGTGGATAGGGCAAGTGAATTGATCAAAACTTTTCCTAAGGAAAATTAGCTTATTAGTAGTTTGTGTGAAGGATTAGACAGGAAAGAGAGCTGAGGCAGGGGAGGTAGTTAGGAAGCTATTGGCAGATCCAGTGTGGCTCCGGAGGCTGGATTCAAGAATGTGATGAGAGGGAGAGAGATGTTACTGATGACTAACAGGAGAGGAGTACAGAGGAGGACTCAGAGGCTTTATCAGTTTGCACATGAGGGGCTGAAGGTGTGGCCGTCATTAATAAGGAATTGGAAGAAATAAGACGGCAGGTTCAACATGGTCCAATGGACCTGTAAATCACAACTCCTGCACAAACTGAAAGGCTGGTCCCAAAATTTATATGCAAATCCAACCAGGAATAGCCCAGAAAGTCTTGAAAAGAAAGGACAAAACTTGGACAACTCAAACTTTCTAATATTCAAACTTAACTACAAAGTGATAGTAATCAAGAAGTATTGTGGCTTAAGGACAGATGATGGAACTGCGTTCAGAGATGAGGAATAAGTCACATTTACAGTCATGTGATTTTATATAGCAGGGGCCAAGAGTGGGACAACTGGACAGCACCATGTAAAACAATGAAGTTAGATCTTTGCATCACACCATGTAAAAAGTTGGCTTAGATCCAATAAAGAAGTGCAAATGCTAAATACTATCAAACTCTCAGAATAAAACAGAGATTATGACATTGGATTAAGTAATTGTTTCTTAGATGTCCATGAAAAGCACAAGCACCAACAGCAAAAATGGGTAAAACAAACTGCCAAAGTTAAAACTTTTTCTTTTAATTTTTGAGATTATAATATAATTAAAACAATACTTCTCTCTCTTTCCTCCCTGTAACCCCCTTAATATACCTCCCTTGGTCACTTTCAAATTCACAGCCTCTTTTTTATTGATTGTTATTACATACATGTATGTCCATGTATATACTATATTCCTAAATATAACCTCTGTATAATTTACTACAGTGTATGTTTTCAGGGCAATTTTGTCCTTGAAGTGACACTATTAAAATGTGCACAGAATACAAGTGAATACTCGGGCGTCATGGATCCGATAATGGACTGGTGCCTAGTATATAATAAGAATTCTTATAACCCAGTGTTAAAAAGTCAACCCTGGAAAGAACCCAGATGTCCTTCAACAGAGGAATGGATATAAAAAATGTGGTACATTTTATATAATGGAATATTACTCAGCTATTAAAAACAATGAATTTGATAAATTCTTATAAAATGGATGGAACTAGAAATATCATCCTGAGTGAAGTAACCCAATCAGAATGGAACATACATGGTATTCACTCACTGATTATTGGATTTTAGCCCAGAAGCCTGAAATACCCAAGATTCAACTCATAGACCACATAAAGCTCATGAAGAATGATGACCAAGTAGGGGGGGGGGCTTCAGTCCTTCTTAGAAGGAGTAACAAAATACTCAAGGGTGCAAATATGGAGACACAGTGCAGGACAGAAACTGAAGGAGGGGCCGTCTGCAGACCATTCCACCTGGATATCCATCCTATGTGCAGTCACCAAAGGTAGAGGTTGATGTGGATGTCAGGATGTACATGCTGACAGGAGCCTGATATAGCTGTCTCCTTAGAAGTCTGCAAGAGTCTGACATACTCAGAGGCAGATGCTCACAGCTAACCATTAAATGATCATGGGGTTCCCAATGGAGAAGATAGAGTGAAGGCTGAAGGAGTTGAGAGGATTCGCGACACCATGAGGAAAGCAACAATCCCAACCAACCAGAGCCCCCAGGGTCTAAACCACCAGCCTGGAGCTTAGGGAGGGACCCATGGCTCCAGTATATATGCAAGGGAGCTATATATAAGTAGGAGAAGAGAATCCTTGGTCCTATGAAGGCTGGACGTCGTGGGGTGGGGATACTCGAGGGTGGGGAGGTGAGGTATGGGTAGGTGGGTGGGGGTACACCAACGAGGAGGCAGGAGGAGGGGGAAGGGATAGTGAGTTCCTGGGGGGAGGGGGGGAAATGGGGTAAGGAGGAACATCTGAAATGTAAATAAAATTTCCAATAAAAAAAAAAAAAAAGTCAACCCATTTAAAAGTAGGCAAAAAATGGACACTGCTTTAAAGAAGTCCACATGGCTGTTAATCAGATAAAGAAACAATTCCATTAGTCATCAAGGAGTTAATTACAAATGGAGATCACAGTAAAAGATAGGGATGGACCTCAAGTGCTAAAGCTTAGGCAGGAGTTTGATAAAATGAGATAGCACATCTTACCCATTAAGGTTGTATTTATATATTTAATAATATATATACATATACATATGTACATATAATGATTAATTTTAAAAAGCCATGAATTTGAAAGAGAGCAAGGGAGGTTTGGAGGGAGACAACAGAAGAGTAAAATGATGTAATTATATTATCTCAATAAGTAATAAAAACATTAAACATAAAAATTTTGACAGAGATTCTTATAGTAAATTAAAGCATCAGAACAACATAAATTAAATATTTTGTCCTTTTAAACGTAGATATTTTAATTTTGGTAACTAAGGTAATTTAATTTCAAATAAACCAAGACAGAAATATTTGAACACTCAAACACTGCTGGACATGTATAGTAGTGCAGCCACTATGGAAAAAAGCCTGGTATTTCTCAGATGCTTAAACATACAGTTATCATGTAGCCTGTGTATCTTGAAAACACACAAAAACTTGTGCATGTATGCCCCACAGTAGCATTATTCATATTAACCAGAGAGTAGAAACTATCCAAATATCTATCAATTTATGAATAGACAAGCACACAATGAAATCTTTGTTGGTAGGAAGAAAGAGCTAGATGTGATTTTGAATGCCTATAATCTCAACATTGGGAGGTAAAGCTAGGGTCAGGAGGTGTTTGAGGCCATCCTTGGCTACATAGTAAGTTTTAGTCCAACCTGAGCTACACAAGACCCTAAGTCAATAATACTCCACAAAAGAGAAAAATATAATACTGGTTCATTTGATAACACAGATGAACCTTGAAAACTTATGTGAAGTGAAAGAATACAGACACCAAAGAACACATATTTTACACCTCTACTTATATAAGGACAAATTAGATAAATCTATAAAAATAGAAAGTAGATCAATGCTTTCAAGAGTTTGTGGTTTAGAGCATGGTAGAATGAGTGGTAACTGTTTGTGGTCACAAGGCTTCATCCGGGCATGATGAGAAAGTTCTCAAATCCTTTGTAGTTAATGACTACATAATTCTGAGGCTACATTAAGAAAAAAAAATAGAATTGGACACTTTACATGAGGAATTGTATGATATGTAAATATCAATTGTCTTAAATATACGTTGTATGAATGTTATATATACACAAATTGTGTGTGTGTGTGTAGACTAGTAATCACCCTCTGCTGTGTCATGAGCCCTTGTGTTTTCTCAGTGAACCTGTAGCTTTCTAATTAGCTTTCTAATTAACTTGACCAGCAAGTTCCAGGGATCCTCCTGTCTCTGCTTCTCCAGCCCTGGATTACAAGAACATGCCCCACACCCTGCTTTTTCATTAGTTCTGGGGATCTAAGTCAGGTCCTCATCCTTGTGCTGCAAGCACCTGACTGATTAAACTGTTTCCTTAGCCCCTGTTTTAAATAGACTTTGAAAAAACTCTGTTACTGAAGCAGTACATGCTGCTGACCAGCTGGAGACCTCTGAGTAGAAACAGCTGCCGGCTGCTTTGAGGTTTCAAAGGCTAACAGAGAAAAAGACATGGCTAGGTGACTCAGTCTCAGTCAGTTCTCTTCCCTGCAAGAAGTATAGGGGACCCTAACATGGAAAAAGCTTTGACAACATTGGCAAAGAGGAAGGAACACGGGCCATTTGTCCCCCAAAGAAAGTAAATCCTTTGAGGGGCAGAGATGGGGGATGAGAGAAGATCTCATGAGTGGTCCATAGCCCTTAAAGCAACAGAAAGAGAATTCAGACCCCCAGAGAAGATAGCATTATGAAGAAAGAATCCAATGGAGGACATTTCCTGAAGAAACAAGGAATATACTCATTACACAGAACCTCAACCAGTTAGTTACCTCAAGTATGCAGCAGACAAGGATTGAGCTTAAAAGGATTCACCTCAACCTCATTACCAGCAGTACCCAGGCTGGACCTCATCCTGCCTCTGCCTCCCAAGTGCTAGTATTACAAGTGTATACTACCACACTCATCTTGTGTTTGAGTTTTTAGAAATATGTCACTAATGTCCTTTCATCCCATGTTGCTTTGCTGTTGAGGCAGGCTCTTGCCATGTAGCCTAGACTGCCCTCACACTCACTTATCCTGCCTCAGCCCCCTGAGTGCTGAGAAGTTTATTAGAACAGATGATATATGAAATGCAATTATTTTTTTCAATCAGAAGTGAAATAAAGGCTTGCCAAATTCCAGAAATAGAGTGGTCTTTGTCAATTTATAAATGTTTATGGATTTGATGTTCTGGAATTGTAAATATGAATTGTAGTGAAAACAATACTTTTGAATTATCAGCTTACTGCAGGAGAAGAGAGCAGAAAATGTAGATAGCGTGCCTTAATCAAAGGCTTTATGTTGGCAAGTCAAAACTGACCATTTGTTAAGGATGCTTGCCCGAGTTTCTAAAATCACTAACCATAGTCTCAGAAAGAAAAACAGGTGGGTTGGTGGTTTTAAAACAGGAAGTGATCAAGTAATCAGAGTTTTAACACGAATAAAGAGCAAGTACAGTAAGGACATGAGAAGACAGAAAACTGTAGCAGACAAAGAAGTTTGGAGTTCAGGGTCTTAGATGTGAAGTGGCTCCAAGTGTTTGCTTATCAAGCCATGCTTAGGAGTAACTAATGTGGAGTGCAGGCAGACACTGTTGTTGAAACCAGAAAGACAAGTAATGTCGGAGAATTAGTCCTTGGAGAAAAGTGAGGAGGGTTTTTGTTTGTTTGTTTTATTTAATTCTGTAAACCCATTGCCAACCTTGTACCTTGCATATAGTAGGCATTCAATTAATGTTTATTGATGGGTGGGTAGGTGGGTGAGTGGGTGGATGGATGGATATCAGATGAACAAACATTATAGCACTTAATACTGTTTTGTGCTTCCCTATATCTTCTACCCCTTACTGAACCATCAACACTATCAGGGTTTTGCCTCTGGATTCTCTCCTCACCCCTTTTTGAGACAGGGTCTCAAAGTTGTGGCTAATCTGCTAATTCACTAATAACCCAGGCTGGTCTGAAATATTGGGCAATCCTCTTGGCTGCAATTTCCTACAGACTAGCATTATAAGAATATGTTATCATCCCCCAGTATAGGGAATAATAGGTACTTGAGTCTGGATTTAAGTGACTGAACAAATACTGAGCCACAGAAAATAACAACAAAAAAAAGACAGAAGAAAAAAACATTGAACCAGAAGGTAAAGCTAAAGTCCTCGGTGGAGATAGAGGAAATTTTATAGGTCTATAGACAAGAATTTTAATAGTATTTGTTTAATATAAACAAATGATGTTGACTTTAAAGTGGAGATAGGAAGCCAGGCCTGGTGGCACAAGTATATACTTCCAACACTCAGGAAGTTAAAGCAAGAGGTCTCCATGAGTTCTAAACTAGCCAGGGCTACATGATGAGACCATATCTCAGGGGAAAAAAAAAGCAAATTATAATGAACAAGCAAGGAGAGAAAGAGGGGGTATGAACTTGGAAATGGCCATTTCTCTGCATACCACCCATTCATAGTCACCGGCCTCTAACAAGCTGCCCACCCTTCCCAAGGTTTTCCAGATGTCCCTGGCCCTGCGTCATTCTCATGCTGTCCTCATGCCTAGAGAGCTTCAAAGTCCCCTGTGCTATATCCTCTCTGCTTCCAGGCTTTATGATTTTTGTCTTTACATGTAACATCAACAATCAGAGCTCTTAAGTGTATTTTTTAGCAAGATCAGTACTTACAGATCTCCAGGGCTCCCATTTGACTGTCAAAACAAATGAAAACCTGAGTACTTTTCCATGTCCACCAGCTTTCTGTAAACGGAGGTTTATTCAGTGTACAAAATGCCTTACCTTTTTCAAAGCTTCTGATTCCTGTTTTTTCTACCCATCCAGAGCCTGTTTCACCAGAACTCCCTGAAGACTCATTTTCCCTACAGCTCTAATGAAGACAACTGTTCCAGAAACACCTCCCTTCCTTTCCTTCCTCTCTCCTAATTACCAGTCATGAGCATTATAGGTATCTTCTTTTCTTGGGTATCCCTTCATGTTGCTCTATTAATTTTGTCATGGAAGGTCCTCTCAAGTCCCTGTCTTTCTCATGTCAGTGCCTGTAGGTGTTTATCCCTGATCAGCCTTCAGTGTATTCTACACTAGAGTTCACTTATCTCTTAAGATGAAAATTTAATTGCGTCCCAACACAAACAGCAAACACATTGCACATGTACATGCACGCATATAACGTTTGAGATATTTCACACACTTTACATAAAGCCCAACCTCATTTATTTCTGTCTTTATATATGTCCGCTTGTTGTTTCTAGCCTACATGTCACATGTACTTCCTTCTCCGAACCTCCTCTGCTCTTAACTTCCATAAGCATCCCTGCAGCTAGCTCCCCTAACTTTACTGCACAAACTTTCAACTATCTCTTTTCTGCTGTGCTTTTGTTTTGTTCTGTTTGAACATTTCTAGGGATCAAATTCAGGTCTTATGCCTGCTACTGTCTATGCTTTTAAAATAACTCTTTAAATTTTTATTGAATTTATTTATTTTGCTGGGTGAGGCACATGTGTAACAGAGTTAGTTCTTTCCTTCTACTGTGTGAGTCCTGGCGATGAAACTCAGGTCATTAGACTTGGCTACAAGTATCTTTACCCATTGTGCTATCTCAGTGGCTTTAACAAAACTTTTATTTCAAAATCATCACATATTCGCAGGTGATTGCAAAGGGAAGTCCTGTGTACTTCATTCAGATTCCACCAGTTATGCATACATTCACTTATGTGTATGTGTGTGTGTCTATGTAATTTTATCATATCTGTAGCTTCACATGACAACTATAATCAAAATACAGAACTTTACCATCGCATGGCTGTGTCGTGGTACTCCTGTAACTGTCACAGCCATCTATAACTCCTGGCAATGGCTAATTAATGTCTTCCCTCTGTAGTTATGATTTTACAATGTTATATGAATAGAATCACACAGTATTCTTTTGAGATTGGCCTTAGGTACCCAGCATACCTTCCTTGTAATGCACTCAAATTCTTTGTGTATAATAATGGTTTGTTCCTTCATATTGATGTACAGTATTCCACAGCTGTGCCTGCTGGATTTTTTTAACCATTTACCTATTAAAGTACATTTGGATTTTTTTCCAGTTAAAGCTATTATATGTAAAGATGCTACACACATTCATGTACAAGTTTCTACATGAAAATAAGCCTTAACTCTCTGGAATAAATTGCCCAAGAGTGCAATTGCTAGCTCATAGGCAAGTCTATTTTAGTTTTGACAGGAACTGCTAAATTATTTTCCAGAGTGGCTATACCATTTTACATTCCACTAATGAGATATGTGTGATCCAGTCTCCACATCTTCACCAAGAATTATCACTGCTTCTAGCCATCTTGAGAATTGGCTCTTACATGGTGCTTCTCATCTTTCAGGACCTAAAGAGCCTCCATAGTCTCTGTAGGGCCATTTCTAACCTCACCTGGACCAGCTCACTTCTCTCTCCCTTGTGCCATATTTGATACTTCATTTATCACTGTGGTTTAGTTATTTATTGTCAGAGTTTGTGCATTCCCCTCTATTCTGAGCTATGTGATAACACAGACCATGCCAGATTCCTCTTGATTCCTGGAGCATCTGATCCAATTCCATTCTGAACACATAGTGGGTGCTCAGTAAGTGTGTGCTAAATGAAAGAACAGAGTGGAAAGAATGGTAGTCTCTCTCCCCCTCCTGCGACAAAGCTTTTTAAAATAGACATCACGCCTTCGTCTGTGTCTCCCAGCAGCAGTTAATAGGGTGCTCTGTTTGTGTAGATGCTCAATAAATGTCGCCTAAACTGTTCAGGGGCTTATCTTTCTTCTGCACCCATGAGATAAGCACATGAAAGAGAGAATAGACCTAAGAATCCTTGCATTGAGGATCATATGTCATAAATTTTGTAATATTCTTATAATCTCTACAATCACTCAGCATTCATCTGTGTGATGAGAAATCAAAACAAAACAGTTCTTTAAATCAAAGAACGCCTCTGTGACCATCATTTCATAGCCTGGTTACATATGAATTGGGGAGGGCAGTGTTTTATATCCCTGAATTCCTTTTGCCATCTCAGAAGGATCTGGGATTTTTCTCTTTTTCTGCACTGGTGTAATTTGACATGTTGATTATGAGAGGGTCATTAACTTCAACATTTTTGATCACTTTTTGACTCTGTATTTTCTCAACTCTGAAGTCTGTTAATTTGCACTTGTTTATATGTCTCTGTAAGAGTTACTCTGGCCCTTGAGGACTGGGATATGTTTTGTCTGGAAAGTAGATTGTAAGCCCCTTGAGAGCAAGGACCTTATAATTCCTAGGAATGCATCCTGGACATTGTCAGTGTTCAATTAATGACAATATTGGAAGCCTGACTAAGGTTACCTGTCACATTGATGTTTCCCTTTTCATCTGTAAGGCTTCATGCCCTCTGCAAATAGTTGTTTGGCTGATATGATAGCATTGATTCTACTCAAAATTACACTATTACCTACTGCAACTTGTTCTTTTGAGGTACTTTCCAATTAAAATTTTTGATCAGTTGATACTGTTCTCCTTATAATACCGTGCTTACATATGCACTGGGGAGGACTCTATTTCAGAACCCTCAAGTCCTCTGCATAATGAAAAGGAAGCTGATACCATCTCAGCTTTCAGGGCTTTAGCCTCTTGCCCCCACTCCAAGTGCGATTGCTATCTAAAATTATCAGAAGAAAACCTTCATAACTATTCGGTGTATATGTTTTTATTTCTCTTGATTCTAAAATGGAATAAATGTGTATACTATGCCCCATGGCTATGAAAGTTAAACAGATAGGAATTTTTCAGTGATGTCTAGGTTGTGAAAGGGAGAAATTGGTTCACTGGTGATGGTGAAAGTAGGGGAATTGTTACCATAAGTCAGGTTTATTAAAGTATAATGCACATACAGCCTGGTCCACCATGTAAGGTGGACAGTTTGATGTAATGGACAGGTTACATTTCAATTACTGGATAATTCAACTATCCCTTCAATACACCCTACTACTACTGCAAAGCCATAAATAAGCTGATCTTTTTCTGATGATTCATGCCCTTTCCTTTCCTTCAGTGTACTAAAGGAGGTATATCAGGCCTTCAATCCAAAGGCAGTGGTTTTACAGCTGGGAGCAGATACCATCGCTGGAGATCCAATGTGCTCCTTCAACATGACTCCAGTGGGAATCGGCAAGTGTCTGAAGTATGTCCTTCAGTGGCAGTTGGCAACTCTGATTTTAGGAGGAGGTGAGTACAGAGGAAAGTCACCAAGGGAACTTGTCAATCCTCCTCCATACTTTCTTGACATAGAAAATAAATTGAATTTCTTGGATTGGCTAGTATTAACCTGCCTGTGGCCCAGAAGTATAAGTCTATGAAATAGCTCACCTCCCCAGTTTAGCATAGACAAGTACTCTGGCTCATCCCTAGTTGGCTTGACATGTGTTTTGATACCTAGGCACCCTGAAGTTTGTTTCAACTCTGAAATAAAGGTTCAAAGTAAAGCATTTGCTTAGCATACACAAGACTGTGAATTCAAAGCTGAGCACTGAATAAAAAAGAAAAAAAATTTTCAGGTTATAATAGAGGATGTCAGCCCCAAAAGACTGTGGGCCTCTTCTGTCACAATAATCATTAATTCAGTTCTTACTATCATGTTTTAGAACCATAGCAATGAAATTCTATCTCTCCTCATACAGGAAGAGTAAATACATGAATTAATTGAATAGGTAAGCTAAATTCAAGAGTTACTCGTTTACCCCAAAGCATGATTTTGTTATGATGAAGCAAACTTGAGCGATACATAGTCTCTTGTGCATTCTTGCTTCCCTCATATTGATATTCACATTATTTAACTAACAGAATGCTAGGTCTATTTGGAAGAAGCATTTATATGTTTGGAACCTTACCGAACCTTGGCCACCTTTATAGGTGCCTTGCTTAGGATCTTCTGTTTCCCTACCAGCCACAGTCTTTATTTCACTGGACAGTAAATTGGTATGTTAAAATATGGTCAAGTGGGTTGAGATGAAAATGCACACATATGTCACCAGACATGATGGTGGCACATGCCTATAATCCCAGCACATGGGAAATAGAATCAAGAGGATCAGGAGGGCTAGTATAGGCTGCATAAGACCCTGTCTCAAAAATGAACAAAAATGCATATATGAAGGCTAGAGAGATTGCTCAGTGGTTATGCTCATGCCTCTCTTGGCAAAGGACCCAGGCTCAATGCCCAGCCCCCACTTGGCAGCTCATAACCATCTGTAGCTCCAGTTACAGGGCATCATATGCCCTCTTCTGGCCTCTGTGAGCACCTGGCATATGTGTGGTATACCTAGATACATGGAGGCAGAATTTGTATACAAATAAAATTTTTTAAAATATTTAAATGCATATATGATAAACAAGCTAATGATGTGTTCTTATCACCGTTTTATAAAACCCAGGTCTAGGTAAATTCACGGAAGGAAATTATGTAAACAAGTGAGCATACAGCACAGATACATCAGCCTAGTCCTCTGATATCCTCAAACCCCAGAGGGATCAAAATTAAAAACTGCTTACAAGAGACACTCTCTTATGAAAAGCTGGCATGAAATTTATTAATTTCATCTCCATAAAAAGGATGAAATTGATAACCATTGCATGGCATATTATTTTCCTTACCAACAGTAAGGACGGTGATTGTGATACAGGTCCAGCTTGGGAAGACCTTTCTACAACAGACATCTGTGAGAATTTAACTTTTGTCTGAGGCCTCTTAAAGAGACTATTAGCATGAACTCAAGCCCTTTTGCTTTTTTAACCTCAAGCCTGGCCCTTGAATATATGTGTTATAACTTCTTATGTAATATATGCATTCCTGAAAATGCCTGTGTATATGTGTAATTTTTCAAGTCCAACAATATTATGTGTATAGAAGAGATAACATACTCCTTAATCAAAACCTAATGTTCTTTTTTAAGACATAACTATGCAAAATGTGTCTCCAGACTAATTTTCCTGCTAGGGAGTTTAATACAGGTGGATAACTGGAATACCATACTGCTTTTATTAACACAAAACATATTAGTAAGATAGCTACATTTTAAGCTCACTAGGCCATGAAGATCACACCAAGAATATCTCTAGCCTCTGTCTTTCAAAGAGTGGAACTTAAGCAATAGTTAATGTATTCCCAGTTTAGAATATCTGTTCTAAGTTAACGAGATAGTATCATCTATGCTCCAAAATCGTACATTTTGGAGGATAATGTATATGGTCCCCGAACCTAAAAAGTAGTAGTGTCATTTATATTCTTTGGTCTGCATTCAAGGTTAGGAAATTATATGTCCCTAAATTAGACCTTATACTTTGGAATTTGCTAAAGGCCAATGTTCTAAGTGTTGCATGGCAAACAATTCCATTCCCATATAATTTGTGATTATTAACAGTGTAATAGGCGTGGTGTGACTGTGACATGACTGACGAGATGGGTCATGGTGTCAACATCAGTCCCTTCCTCGGCCATCATCTATTGATCTCTGCACCAGGTTGCGTTTTGGTTGAAGGAATGCTGATATAAGACAGGACAGTCTGTTTCTGTCAGCACTTTCCATTCTATTTCCTGATGCCTTAGGACTAGATCTGCCATAGCTTCAAAACAAATCGCACCTAGTCGTTTTAGATTGTGCAAAATTATCTGAAAAACCATCTGTTAAGGGAGTCCTTTCCAGCACTTCGTTTTCCTGGTTTCAGCTTTCAGACTAAGTCTCATGTGTTAAACTGAGTCTCATGCCTTCTCTGTGAATAATTGTTGCTGAGGATAAAAGCCTCAATTTGTATCGACCCTTGAACAGTTCCAAGTTCCACTCTATGCTCAATGTGAAACTGACTGGTCCCGTGATAGGTATACCCATGGTGGTTTACAAGGATATAATAGAATTCGCAAGTTGGACTTGTCTATTTGATGGCCCTTTTATTAAACACTGTTTTCTCGTATCTTAACCCATCCAGCTTGACTTTCTTTTGTTTTGTGACCAAAACTTTTCTCTTCTTCTTCCAACTTCTCTCTGTGTGTGACAACTTCCTTGCACACGACGGAGCTACCGTTGCCAAGCTGTCTACTACTTGACCGGGGTCATCCTAGGGAAAACACTATCCCTGAGATCCCAGATCATGAGGTAAGTAAGGCTCTGACAAGTCCTCTCTTCTTTAAGGGGAAGAGCTGAGTCATTCCACCTAATCAAAATCACGTCCTCACCACTCAATACCGTTTTGTTGAGAGACACTTCAATAACAGTAACACACTGTTTTGGCAGAATAGTGGACTCTTGTTCCAAAATAGCCAAGACCTTCTGCCTTTTTTTTAAAAAAAAAAAAAAAAGCTCTCAAAGGCCAACCAACTTTAATTTCTCAATTAATTACAGAGACTGTGGGAAGGGGTCACCTGTTCACACAAAGAACTCTTTGGAATATGTACATATTTTCAGCCCCTAGTCTCAAAAGGGAAGGGACTAGTTTTTAAATACATAAACGAGGTTTTGGGTTGTTTTTAGGTGAGATGAGACATATTCTTTGGTGGCCATCCTGTTCTCTCAATTGTCTTTGGCTAATGTAAAGTTCAGGACCCATAATCACTAAGAAAGTCAGGTCTGTTGGGTTTCGAGTAATTAGGAGTACAAAGATCGGGGCTGGACCAACCAAACTGAAATATGTCATTTAAACCCTTGCCATTTCCTCTAGTCATATGAGATGGCCTTAACAAAGCAGAAAATGTCTATTTTAGTTTTCCCAAAACAAGTAATAGAAGCTGTCTAGGAGCTGTGAGTGTGTTGATAATCATTAATTGAAAGGTGTACCGCACCTATTCCCACCTACTCCCTACCTGGGCAGGGAGTATTGTTATCACAAATGAAGATATAGCCACAGACCTTAGACAGTGGCCTAAAATAACAAAAACAGTCCGTGAAGCCCCACCTTCTCCAGCTATTTCCCAAAGATGAGGGATAGTGCTTTGCTTGTAATGTTATGATTGCTGCCAAATGTATTGCTGTATACTTGAGAGCATTATGCTTTTTGAAGTCTCTATTTTTTTAAAAATTAGAAGTAACTTAAACTAATTTGCTTCCAATTTTCTTCAAACCATAGGTGAGGTATAATATGTAACTCAGAGAAACCACTCAATATGTCTAAAATACAAATAGAAGGCACGCTATAATTTGAGACAATTTGCCAGTGTCAGGGTTAATGGAAGCCTCTTTTCTTGACTTGACTTACCTTTATTCAGTATTTGGAAGCTTAATGAAATATAAAGGTAAGTGCTGTGAACAAATGTAATTGCTGTTATTGCTGTGGGAATATCTCAGATTGCATTGTAATTTAGAGCGCTGGGACGCCAAAAACTGATCAAGTTATGTCAGAAAGCAGCCGTAAGCTGTAGTAGTCTGAATTGAGAGTGAGTGTTATGTTCCTCAGAAGCAAAAGCAAATCTAATGATTCATCTGTATTAAAAGAGTGATAAAATTTTAATAAACACGAATATTGCCTCTGGTACCTGGAGAAGCTAGGCGCCTGAACAGATGTAGGTTTGGCCTTATAGATTGAGATGCTCTGTCCTTATATGGACTCATTCTGCAAGATTAAATGAGATGTAATGCATGTCAAGTTCCTGAGACACAGTCCGTGGCACCTAATAGACAGTTCAGAAATGCAAGTTCTTTCTTCCCTTTTGTGTGTTCCACACTTCTCATATCCACACGTTTATGACTCTGTCATTCATATATTTGTCCAAACCCTTTGTGAATCCCTTCTGTCATATTCTTTGGGTATAAGAGATATGAGTCATCCAAGAAGGAACAAAGAAGAAAATTGAAATGACAGTCTTCAGGTACAATGAGATATTATTTTAATGAAAATTGCTGAAAATAGACCACACAGTATGAAGGCCTATATAAGTTTTGTGTCGCAATACACAGTTGCACACAAATATCCGATCTGCAATCAGATCATCAAATGGAGATAAAAACAATATTTTCTGTGTTTCCATTATTTACTAGGAACTGTACTACTCTTGGTGTCTTAAAAGATGCAGGGGTCAGGAAGACCTTATCCCCCATCTTATGTGGCTGGATATGGAGACTGTGCATGGGGGATTGTGCTGGTGCAGAAAATGAAATGCAGAGTAGGACTTGTGAGACCAGACAGACATGCTCGATCGCCCCCCCCCCCACGCTCTCTCTCTTTTTCTCTGTCTCTCTCTCTCTCTCTCTCTCTCTCTCTCTCTCTCTCTCTCTCTCACACACACACACACACACACACACACACACACACACACACACACAAACACACACACACCCCTATAATGTCAGCAGCCTAGCTACTAAAGAAGGAGGATTGTGAGTTTGAGGCCAGCTTGGGTCACACAGCAAGTTCCAGGCCAGCGTGGACCATTTAGGAGACCTTGTCTCAGAAAAAAAAAAAAAAAGGTTGGGGCTGGAGAGATACTTGGTGGTTGAGAGCACTGACTGCTTTTGGAGAGGACCCAGGTTCAGTTCCCAGAAACCCATGTGGTGGCTTAAAATCATCTGTAATACCAGTACCAGGAGATCTGACACATTTTTTCTGGCCTCCATGGGTAACAGACATGTCAATGGTGCATTGACATACGTGCAAGCAAAAATACCCTTACACAGTTTTTTTTTTTTCAAAATAATTAGAAGCTAGTCAGAACGATGTCTATGGAGATGTGCATTAACTTTAAAGAGAATACAAAGGAGGGCCCAAAATACCCTGCCCTCCAGGAGCCGAAGAGGGACTTGAGAAATACAGTCAGCACAGTCACAAGGTCAAGCTATTGCAATGGTCAGCTATGGCCCAGCTGACCTCCTACTATCTCTGCTTTCATTCTTGGACTTTGTTCTTCCATCTCCTAGGATAATAATTATCGTCCTCCTCCAAATGCCCTTTTGCCAATCCTGTGCTGTCTTCCTAGGTCTAGCTACAATCCCCGTGTTTTTCAAACCCTTTAACCTACATTTTGAGCTATTCCTTTACTCCCTTATTCATTTAACAATTATTTATGGGGCTCTTACTACTTGCCAGGACATTTTCAGATCTGGATTCAGTTACACAAACAAGGTATGCCCAGTGTCCTCAAAAATACTTCTCTCTTATTAAGGCAACAAAGCTGTATGTTGTAATCCAGGACAGGCGGGGAACAAAGTTGGGAACTCTTTCAACACAACACTAAACTAAGCTCTAAGTAGTAGTGCATAGTTGTAATCCTAACTCTCAGCAGACTGAGACAGGAAGATCATAAGTTCAAGGACAGCTTGAGCTACCTACGTAGCAAGTTCCAGACCAAACCAATGAGACTCTGAAACTTTGAAGTAGATTTTCAAACACTGATTGAGACTTTGTCAAGTGATAAAGAAAAAGGTCTATATAGTACACAAAAGGGACAGAAGCTGCATGACCAGTAAGAAATGTACTATGTGTTTAATACAGAGTGTATAAGATAATAGGAACCCTTGGAGCTTTAGTGGGGATTGTGACCAGATATAAAAAACCTTAAATACTGTGTTCATGAGCCTGAAAAAATATGAACTTGGTTTTTAGAAAACTAATTGAAGCTGGAGAAATACTTCAGTGGTTTTTAAAAGCACGGGCTATTCTTAGAGAGGATGTAAGTTTAGTTCCCAGCACGCACATGGTAGCTCACAACTCCAGTGCCAGGGAATATGACACCCTCTTATAACTTCTGCAGGTACCATTCATGCATGTCGTGTACATACAGTACATGCATGCAGGCAAACACACACATACACACATAAGATAAATCTAATATTTTTAATTGAGAAAGCTTATTTGTTAGAAAATAGATTGCTAAGGGGATAAACTTGTAAAAGTTATACGACTAAGTTAAAAGGTTCAGGTATACACTCCTGGAACATTTAGTCAAAAGAATTGGGAGCAGAAGTAATACAGATTTGAGGTTTTTGTCTTAGGAGGTTAGGGTTGTTTTAATTTTAGATTTTGTATAACTTGTATAACTGTATATAAATAATGAGATTTCTTGGGGACAAAACAGGAATCTAAACACAATCCATTTGTTACAATTATACCTTCTACACACATAGTGTGAAGATAACTTTACAGGCTGTTTTAATTTTTTGCATAAAACAATGTAAAGTGTGGTCATTACCACTTCTCATATAAGATTAACATGAAAATATTTTAGATTTTGGAACACTTAGGGTTTCAAATAGAAGATTCTCAAACCTGTACCATTTTTCTGGTCACCTGTGACTGGTTGTCTATTTTAGTGCTCTGTGTTTAGCAGAACGGTAAGCACCCACCTAGTTGGCATTCCTTCATTGAATAAACAACTAAGCAAGCAAGTAAAATAAGTTATATGTCAGAATTTACATAGAGAGAGTTCTCTTTTTAAGATGGGAGTCTTTCTGGGAACATAAGTCAACCCTAGTACCAACTTCCTATCCTTTGTAAGAAGCACTATGTATCCAAGCCATGAGAAATCAGTGTATCCCAAGGAAAAGTCTGCATTGCCATGCAGGGAAGGATCTGAAAAGGCATGCCCAGCACTGATTCTAGAAGCATTTAGGGGTGGCTCCTTGTGCACAACCTCATGAGATATAAAACGGTGATGACATAAAGCCAGTAATGAGGGAGTTGATGTCAGCCTATGTACTGGGAAGCCAGGTTGGACAGACAATCATGGAATAAAGAGATATCACAACTGGGAAAACTTGAGAGAATTGGAGCATACATGTATGATTGAGCCCTGAAACTCAATCTTTGCTTATTCCTAGTCAAAGAGGCAAAGCACTTCATTTTTCCCTGTGGAGTGTGATGTTAGCCATAGTGGGTTTTTTCCCCAATGCAGATTCTTTATTAGGAAAAGAAAGTTCTCTATTTCTGCTTAAAGGTATTTTTCTCACAAATGAATGTAGAATTTTGTTAAATGCTTTTTCTTCATCTACTAAAATCACCATCTAGTATCCATTTTTCAGGTAGAATAAAGACTCAGGCTGACTTTTTTCATGTAGAATAGCTGCATTTCTGGGATAAGACCTATGGGATCGTGATGTGATCTTGTATATTTAGTTTGCTGAAACTTGGTCAAAGGTTATTGTGTCTTGATGAGGATAGTTGGCCTGTTGTTTTCTTGCAGTGTATTTATCTGGTTTTGATATCAAGACAAAAGTTATCTTATAAACATTACTTGAAAAGTTTTGATTTTTGATGCTTTTTGGCTACTAATATTAATGATCACTTCTTAATTCCATATTGGTAATTTGTCTCTCAAGAAATGTATTCTTTTACTCATTATTATTGTTTTAAATGTCTACAGATCTGTAGGGCTACCCCTTCTTTCATTCATAGTAGTAATGACTTCTATTACTTACTACCACCACCACCATCATCATCATTATTATTTTAACTTATGGGCTATCAAGTTCCCTGAAGTATGGTTTTCTTTTTTTCTTTTGTGTTATCTATAGGTTTATGTGTGTGTGCCCCAGAGATCCTACTGTCTCTGCCTCCCCAACTCTGGATCATCAGTACATGACAGCTTTTATATGGGTACTGGAGACCAAACATAAGTCTTCACACATGCCTGGCAAGCAGTTTATCAACTGAATCATCCAGCCCCTGCTTTTGTGTGTGTGTAACAAAGCTACACATAGCCTAGGTAACCTGGAACTTGTTTCATAGCTAAGGATGACCTTGAATTCTTGACTGCCCACCTCCCCCACCTACAGAATGGTGGAATTAAGGGTGTGTGTCATGGTATCAGGCTTGTGGCTTTTGCTTTTTCTGAGATATAGCTTTTGATTTCATTGGCTTCTTTTGTTATTTTTCTCCCTTGTGCTTTCTTTTTGTTGTTTTTTGTTCTTATTCTAGTTTCTTACAATAGAAATGTAGCTTACTGGGCCAGGTAAGATGGTGTAAGCCTTTAATCTCAACACTTGGGAGGCAGGGCAAGTAGATCTCTGTGAGTTTGAAGCCAGCCTGGCCTACACAGCAAGTTTCAGGCCAGGCTATGTAGTTAGAACCTGTTTCAAAACAAAACTTAGCTCATTGGTTTTTAATGTTCTTTTTTTCTAATAGGAATGTTTTGAGCTATAGATTTCTATGGAAGCACCAAATTAACTACTTCTCACAAATTTTGATACATTTGTTTTTTAATTTTCATCTGATGCAAAATATTTTCTCCTTTGACATATGGCTTATTTTAAAATGTAGAGGCTTTCTTTTTAATGGACTGTCAAATATTTAAGAGCTTTTTCATATATTTTTAAAATTATTTTTTATTTTTTGAGATTATAATACAACTACATCATTTCTCCCTTCCTTCCATGTCCCTCCATATACCCCAGCCTTGTTCTCTTTCAAATTCATGGTCTCTGTTGTATTAATTGTTCTGACATATGTATATGTACTTAAATATATATGCCTAAATGTAGTCTTCTCAGTCTGTATATGTTACTTGTATATATGCTTTCAGCGCTGCCCATTTGGTATTGGATAACCATATATATTCCTAAATAAGTAGGTGCAGCCTTCTCAGTGTGTATAATGTTACTTTAGTGTATGCTTTCAGAGCTGACCATTTGGTATTGGAGAACCAATTCATGTACTCTTCAGTAGGGAAGACAATTTCTCCCAATCTCAGCACTCCTTAGTTGCCTGTAGTTCTTTGTGTAGGGTTGAGGCTCTGTGGGCTTTCCACCATCATTCCAATGTCAGCATGTCTACTTTTGTCCTTGTTTAGCTCATGTTTGGGAAGTTGTGCTAGTGAGACTTTGTTGGTACAGTCTCTTTTATTACTAGGAGACTATAGGCTCACAGCAAACCTCTGGCTCTTACAATCTGGAGTTTCAGTGGTTGTGAGCCATCATGTGTGTGCTCTGAACTGACCCAGGGCCCCTACAAGAGCAACAAGTGCTGTTAGCCACCGAGCCATCTCTCTAAAGCCATTATTTTTTATTTTTAGTAAATTTTGTTGTTACCAGAGAACATACTGTGCATCATTTCAGTTCTTTTATGCTTATTGACAATTTTATGGGCAATGTATGATTTATCTTAGAAAATGTTTGATATAGTCTATAAAGAATATGTGGTCTACTGTTCTTGAATGACATCCCTGGGATTATCAACGAAGTCAGACTGACTGCAAGTGTGGTCTAGATCTTCTGTATCATACTGAATTTTTTATTGCTTGTTCTGTCAGTTGCTGAGAGCTAAAATTTCCAGCCATGATTTTTAATTTCTCTATTTTTAAGTTCTATCAATTTGGGATTTTCATATACGAGGGTTGTTATGTCTTCTTGATGAATTGACTCCTTTATATATTATGAGCTATCCCTCTTTATCTCTGGTTATCATCAGTGTTTTGAATTCCACTTTGTCCAATTTAAATATTGTTACATATTTCTTTATTTTTGCTTGTATGAGAAATCTTTTTCTCTCCTTTTACTTTTAATGTATTAACCTCTTCATGTATATAGTGGATTTATATAAACAACATATAGTGATACTTATCAAGTATAATTTCTGCCTATTACTTGAGCCAATTTATAAATTTAGCTTTATATCTACCTTCCTCTTTGTTTTCTATTTATCTCATCTGTTCTTTGTCCTTCCCTCCCTCCTTCTTTTTCTCTCTCTCCCTCCCTCCCTCCTTCCCTCTTTCCTTCCTTCCTTCCTTTCTTTCTTTCTTTCTTTCTTTCTTTCTTTCTTTCTTTCTTTCTTTCTTTCTTTCTTTCTTTCTTTCTTTCAAGACATGTTTCTACACATAGGTCTGGGTGTTCTGAAACTGTATAGACCAGGCTAGCCTCAAACTCATAGAGATCTGCCTGCCTCTGCCTTCTTTGATCCTTGTGGCTGTAATAATAAACTGGTATTAAGGGCATGCACTACCACACCTGGCTTTATCCCCCCCCCTTTTAATTACATGATTTGGGAGAGTTTGTTTGTTTGTTTTGTTTACTGTATGGTGCTAGAAATGGAACCTAGCTAGGACCTTGTACATGCTAAGCTTAATGCAAAAGAAAGGAACAGAGACCAGATGAGACAAATAGGAAGATGAGAAGAACAGTAAATATTTTTTTCAGGATTTCATTTCATCTCCTTACTTGCTTATTAGCTATACTTCCATTGGATTCTTTATAGTTGATTTGGTTTTTACAGCAAATTTTTATTATATTTTATTTATGTGTGTGTGTGTGTGTGTTTAGGGGTATGCACATTTCATGATGCATACACATATGGAAATCAGGGACAAATTAGGAAAGTCTATTCTCTCCTTTTACCATGTGTGTCCCAGGGACTGAATTCAAGTCATCAAGCTTGGTGACAAGTGCCTTTACTCTTGGAGCCATCTTACTGGCCCCAGCATGAAGTTTTAATTTAGAGTTTACTTTCAACTATTGTTACTTTACTTCACATGCTCCCTGCAGCAGTATCCTTGCATTTCTCCCTTTCCTTTCTATTACTACAGCCACATACTTCTTTTTTATGTTGTAAAATAAAAACTCTTTGATGCACTGTTAGTGGTTTTGCTTTAAAAGGTCAGTGATACTTTTATTTTAAAATACTTGAAACTTATTCAAAGTCAAAATAGTAAATCCAACCTGTCCTGCTGTAAATAACACTTTTTGATGAAAAAGAACTATTTTCTAAGACTTAAATTCCATGAGAAGAAATGCTATTGTAAGACTTCTGCCTATTCTGGCTTAGTACGTAACAGCTCACTTACCTGCTTCTTCATTCAAAGTATGTTCACGTGGTTTGGGCTCAAATATATATGACAAAAGCAGAGCTTTGTGGGTATGAAAAGGATGGGATGTTAGCTGGAAATGGGAGGAATATTTTAATAACTTTTTATGTTCATTATGTGCATTCCCTGAGACTACACCAAAACAAAACTCTACAGATGCTAATTTCTTTAATGTTAATGCAGCATGGAGCCTGAAAGCATCTCAGTGAATTTTTACATACTATTAGGTTAAATTTGTATTTTGAATGAATATTTGACACCCCCTTTTACATAGTATTTGGAAAATACCAGTTCATTGGATTAGAAAAACATTCAAAATGTTCATACATTTTATGCAGCATAAAAATCATTGATGTCATCACTGTATTCACTGGGGGAAGCTTAAGTTTTGAAATGCTGTCAAGCTCACAATGGCAGAATCAAGTTTTCAGAAATCATAGTTTTGTTTATAACCACAAATTTGTTATCATTGACAACAAACACATCAGTTGTTTACCAGAAAATCATAGGCTCACTTCATTTTTGACAAAACATCCACCAGATTCCAAATATTTAATCATAATGTTGAATCGTCATAATCCGTCAGTTGTTCTTTTGGGCAAACGTAGTATTCCATGAAAACTAGCCAGTTAATGCTCACAGCTTAATCACAGACGAGCAGTTGCATGACAGTCTATATCAAAAGCACCTCATCATACTTCCTATGAACACCAAATGCAGCAGCAAGTTTTAACAAATTATCAATTTCACTGCTTCAACAAAGATATTCTCGAGTAAAGTTGGAATTTTTTAGTGGTTTATAGCAGTAAAGAATAGAGTCCCCAGTGGCATGCTTGATGCTCCTGCCTGAATCTGTACACGGTGCCAACGGTTTTCCTCACCATTGCTTTTGAAGTGCCATGCGAGTATAAACAGCAGTGTTCCAACATAAACCATGAGCTTCAAACAAGTTACTCAGCACTTTAAATATTGTAGCAGCACTTCTGTTTGTGTCTAATCATTCACATAAAAGAAAGTCTTCTGTTAGGATTATTTACTACTGATACCATGTGATATAAGCAAAACAGTGGCTCAGGCTGCACTGACACAGGTCTGTTGGTAAGGACACAGTTCAGAAAATGGGTTGCTATTGAAGTAGCCATATTTGCAGTTAAATATTTCAATCATTAAGCTTCTGAGTCACTGAGAAAAGACAGTGCCTTGAGTATTTTCACTAACTTTTCTTCCAGTAGGTAATGAACAGTGTCAAGTGTTCAAGGCTCTATTGTCCTCTGAGCTTGTGGCCTGCAGTGCTCCAATCAATAAACTTATCCATGAAGCATCTGTAAGATGCTTCAATGGCTGTTTCAGTTCTAGTTCAAAAAGTGCTAACAAACAGTTTTTAGTGTTTATTTATTTAATTAGTTATTGGTTTTTTTCTATTAAGTCAGAGTTGCACTATATAGCCCTGACTGGTCTGAAGCTTGCTATGTAGATCAGGATGGCCTCGGATCTGCCACAGACCCTCCTGCCTTTGTCTCAGGAGCTACCATGCCCAGCTTTGATGAGTTTATGATATCCATACTTGAAATCCTCAGCTTTTCACCAGACATGGTAGCTTACATGTAGAATCTAGGCACACACGAAGCTGAAGAAGGGGATTGCTTCAAGATCAGGTTCAGCCTGGGCAACACAACCAGCCATACTGAACCAATGACTTAGACTCTGTTTCATATATATATATTCATCTTACTTTATTAATGGTCTGAAAATGCTATAATTTAAATGATGAATTATATATATTCAAAAATCTGTTTCATATGACACTATATGGTAAATTAGTAACAAAAATAACTTTTATCCTATTTCCATTTCTTACTTATAATTTCACTCAATTTCTTTGAAGTGACTCCCTTCCTTCCATGAGTCAGACCCCTTACTGATGCTTCGGCTTCATCATTTTCAGGTTCTATAAAAATAGATGTTTCAGCGCTGGTTTGAAAAAGCAAGGCTTTTCATCTTCCTTTGTTCAGCCAACAACAGCACAGTAGGGTGACTTCAGTTCACAACAATTTATTATATATTACTAAAGAACCACAAGAGAGGAATTGGAATGTTCTCACTACAAAGAAATGATGAATGTTGAAGGAGCTAAAAATGCTAATTACCCTGATTTTATCATTACACATTGTGTACATGTATCAGATTATAACACCACTGTGCCTATAAATATATACTGCTATTATCTGTCAATTAAAATTTTAAATTAACATCTAAAAAATATAATATGTAAACAATAATCAAAGGATGTGCTAATGTCTATTCCTTTAAAAAAGACAACTAATTTTTTTTTACCATATAATCTAGCAATTACATTCCTGGGCATTGTTCCCAGAGAAAATAAAAAACCTACATCCACATAAACTATAAATAAATGTGTAACTTTAATAGCCCAAATTGGAAGCAACCCAAAAGTCTTGTAATTTATAAATGGTTAAAAAGGGTCGGATCCATCTATGCTATGGAATACTATTCAGCAATAAAAACCAATGAACTATTGATGTGTGGAATAACTTGGATTGACCTAAAGGGAGTTACACAAATAGCCACTCTCAAAAGATCTGACCTAAAATTGTACTACAGAGCTATACTAACAAGTACAGCGTGGCATTAGCACAAAAGCAGAAATATAGACCAACAGAATAAAATTGAAGACCCAAAAATAAACTCACACAACTACAGTCACCAAATCTTTGGCAAACTGTCAAAAAACATACACTGGGGAAAAAAGAAAAAAAAAGCCTCTTTAATAAGTGGTATTTGGAAAACTGGATGTCTACATATTAAAAGAAGGAAATGAGATCCACATTGCTTATTGTATACAAAAATCAATTAGAAATGGATCAAAGACCTTATTGATAAACCTGAAACTCTTAAACTGCCAGAGGAAAACAGAAGTAAAACATTTCAAAATATTGGCATAGGCAAGAAATTTCTCAAAAGGACTCCAGTAGCACAAGAAATAGCCCCCAAATTGACTAATTGGATTATATGAAATTTTATATGAAATCATGAAGCCTCTATACAACAAAATAATAATCACCAGAGCAAAAAGACAGTCTATGAGGTGAGAGAAAAACCTTTCCCAATTACACACCAGACAGGGACTTAATAGCTACAATCTATAGTGAGCTCTAAACTTTAAACACATAGAAAACAAAACAACAACAAATAATCCAACCGATAAATAGGTTGTCTCAAAAGAAGTGTAGAACCAGAGAGATTGCTCAGTTATATATATCATGATAAAGTACTTGCCATGTAAACATGGCAGCCTAAGTTTTATCCCCAGTACCCACATAAAAGGCTAATACATGTAATTCCAGCACTGCAGACTGCTGGGGCTCACTCACAGGTCGTCCATGAGCCAAATCAATGAGTCCAGGGCCCAGTGAGAGGCTGTGTCAGAAATACATGGAGAGAGCTACAGAGGAAGGATACCTAAGGTTGACCCCTGACCTACACCACACACCTCCACACATGAATCTATACATATACACCAACAAAATTGAAATGTCTAATATTTTTTTGAAATTGTTTAGTATCTTTAGCCAGCAGGAAAATGCAAACTGAAACTTTTTACAATTCCATCTCACTTTATGCACAATGGCTCTACCTCAAGAAAACCAGTAAGAACAAGTACTGGTTAGGACACGGGTGATGGGAATGTAAACTGCTGCAGTCAATGCAGAAGTCACTATGGAGGTCCTGTTAAAAACTAGAAATGCAACTACCATATGGCCCAGATAGACCACACCTGTATGTAAAGCCAAAGGACCTCAAATCAACATACCACAATGATACTTGTACACCCATGTCTGTAGCTGGTCTAATCACAATAGCTACTATACCTATCAATAGATGACTAGATAAAGAAAATGTAGCATATGTATGTAAAGAATTGTATTTGGCTGTAAAAGAGAATGAAATGATAATACTTACAGAAAAGAGAATGGAACTGGTGACCTTTATGTTAAGTGAAACAAGCCAGACCCACCCAAATATGTATATATAAAGTTTTCTCTCTTACATAATGTAAATATGTATGAATATACATATATGTATATCCATATATGTAGGACATGGGGAAAGGGATCTGTTCTTTTTTTCTTTTTTCTTTTTTTTTTTTTTTTTTTTTGATTTTTCGAGACAGGGTTTCTCTGTGTAGCCCGGGCTGTCCTGGAACTCACTCTGTAGACCAGGCTGGCCTCGAACTCAGAAATCTGCCTGCCTCTGCCTTCCAAGTGCTGGGATTAAAGGTGTGTGCCACCTCTGCCCGACAGGAGAACGAGTTCTAAAGGGAATGGGGGAAAGAAAAGTTAATGGAATATATCTGATATGAAAACAGGAGGGGCTACTTGAGGGAGGAAGAGACCAGCGGAAGAGGGCATGGCAGCAAGGATACTGAGAACAAAGTATAATGATCTATATGTGTAGAAATGTCACACTAAAACCCACTAATTTATATACTAATTAAATAGAATAAAATAAAAATGTTATATACTGCCCGATTCTATTTATATCATGTCTAATTGGTAAAAAAAAAAATTATAGAAATGAAAAATCACACTAACGATTTTCATGGATAAGAGATGAAGCAGTGGCAGAGAATGCGGCATCTGTGGTAAACAGTACAGCAAAGGTTTCTGTGGGGACGGATGGATTCTATATTCTGTAATGATGGGTAAACCAATCTATACACAGGATAGAATTACATGGGAGTAAATGTGCTGTTTTATTTGAATCTTCCTATGTCATTATATTTAACCTTTTGGGGGTGGGGGTAGGAATAGAACCTGTGGCCTCAGAATGTCATTATATTTTAACTGAGTTGTTTTATTTCTGAATATAATTGGGCCATGGTATTATTTTAATGTGTTCTGCCAATCTCTATTCTTTAGTGTAAACATTTAGAACATTTCTTTATAGTTGTGGGAATGAAGTTTTTAATTTTATTTTTAGTGTGTGTGTGTGTGTGTGTGTGTGTGTGTGTGTGTGTGTGTGTGTGTGTAAAGACAACTTTGTGGAGTTGGTTCTCTTCTTTCACCTTTATATGAGTTCCAGAGATAGAATTTATGTCACCAGGCTTACATGACAAGCATATATTATGCACTGAGCCATGATTTTAGCCTGCAAATTTGTTTGATATAGAACTCTTAACTCCTTAGTTGCCTGCTGCTGCTGCTGTACTTGCATGTGCATTAGTACACGTGCACACATGCACACGCACAAACACACACACACACATACTCACACTTTTTTCTTGGTTTTTTTTGGGGGGTGGGGGGTGGGAGACAAAGTTTCTCTATGTAGTCCTGGTTGTCCTAGAACTCAGTTTGTAGACCAGGCTGGCATCGAACTCAGAGAGCTGCCTGCCTTTGCTGGAATTAAAGGCATGTGCTATAATACCTGGCATGCATGACTGCTATCTTGTAGACTATTTTGTACCTTATTTGTATTCAAAAAGTTACTGTTTGAAGACATAAATACAAATCAGAAGCAGTACAATTGGGAATTATTATTAAGTGTCATTGTTGACATGGGGCTTAACTCTGCCACTTTAGTCTGTTTTGTTTTGTTCTGTTTCTCCCCTCTGCCTGATGGTCCTGTCCCACTAACCTGAAACTCCCCCCACCCAGGTCTATTTTCTCTGTTGTTCAGACTGCATATTATTTTGCTTTCAAGTTCACTAATTTTTTCCTCTTTCATCCCAATTACTCTGTTTGGCTTACCTAGTATGTTTATTTGAGTTATTGTATTTTCAGTTCTAAACTGTCCATATCTTTATTACTTTCTTTTATTACTAATATTTTCTGTATTTTTGTTTTGTTTCTAGTGTGTTTATAAATGCTAACTAAAATTTTTTGTGAAATCATTCTGTCATGTTCATTATCTTGGTGTTGACACTGTCACTGAGATTGAATATGTCCTGATTGTCTTTATAACTGATGAAATTTTTTGAGACTTTTAAGTGTTCAATCTCATCTTATTAAAAAAAACCTATGGCAACACTGAACTTTGTACTGTACTAGATGGCAGCCTTATGCCTGAGGTCAGTCATTCACTATACCAAGTACTCCCAGCATTTAGGGGATTAGCAGGTAGATTGTGAGTTTGTGGCCAACCTGCGCTTATACAGAGAACTCGAGACTGCTCTAAGCTACATAAGTGAGGCCTTGTCTGTAAACAAGCAAAGAAAAAAAATACATTAGTAAATTCCTCTCAACCAAGGACCTGTTTGATCTTCTTAATGCTGATTCTCGGGTACCCAGTGAGTGCCTAATTGAGAAATGGAACATGGTGCTATACCGAGTGCTTTATGAATTTAGCCAAACTCCCTTAGTAGTGTGAACTGATAGCTAAAACATTAAAACCATATATAAATGAAATATTATCCCCTTACATGAGTAAAGATAGCTATAAAGAAGAAAAAATCTACAACATGAATATTTGAATTTTACATTTTATCAAGTATCCATGGAGTTATTCTATTACTGAGTTTATATAAGTAGGATACAAAATGTGAATAAGAAAAATGCTTTAACATTAACTTTTTAAGTTTATCTGTGTGTGTGTATGTGTGTGTGTGTGTGTGTGTGTGTGTGTGTGTATATATATATATATATATATATATATATATATATATATATATATATGATGGGAGGGTGAGCGCTATGGTGTGCATGTAGTAGTGAAAGGACAACTCTGTGGGGCTCATTCTTTCCTTCTACCTTCATTTAAGTTCCAGAGATGAAACTACAATCACGAGGCTTGTTCCACAATGGCTTTTGTTGACTGAGCCACTTTAACATTCATTAAACACCCATTATTTATGTATATGCTAAGTCTTTCACATATATTCATGCATGTCTCATAGCAACCCTAGTGGGTCGGCATTATCCCTCTTTCACCACCACCAACAAAAAAAAGTAACTTGCCAAGGATCAGCCACAACTGAAGCCCAAAGCTGTCACATTTCTCAGCTTATCTGTTCTCTTCTTTCAGTGATACGACTCAGAATTTTAGTGTAAAGAATAATGGCAGAAAGCGAACCTTCGCAGAACATATACTAGAAGCCAGACAGAGTACATCACTTTTCAGTTCTCAAAGCATTCTTTAGTCCAGCCTCTCAAAAATCATAGAAGAAGAAATAGAAAGTTCATTGTACATCTAGTCTGTGCCCGATATTACACTGGAGCTTATATAAATTGCCTTTCATGTGTCCTCACAGCCCAGTGAAATATGTTATCCAGACAACTATGAAGAAGCTGATATGAACCTTCAGCACGCTTGCCTGCTACTTCAGGAAGCTATACAGGACACTTTTCTTATCAGCATTTTATAGAACACACATTCCATAAAACATGATGGTTGGTTATTTTTAAGGTATGGACTAGAAACACAAAGGTCTTTCCATGGCAGGGGTTTTGTCTTTTGGGTTGTCCTGGATGGCTCCTCCTCCCAGTTATGGTACAATTTCAGAGCATCCTGTAATTTCCCAAAGCACATCAGTGGAATCTTTGTTTAAAATTAGCAGAAACCTGCTTGGAAGAACAGAAGTAAGTCTTAGTAAACAAGAATGCTTGTTAATACTTCATTATTGAGCTAGGAAAGTCCCAGAGAACACTGATAGCCATCACTGGCCATTCTATTCTTTTTTGCAAAGTATACGGTAGTCACAGTTGTTTTTTGTTTTTTTCTGGCTAATACGATTGGTATTTCTGGTGATATAATGCGAACATCCTTGGTATCTACGCACTAAAGGCCAATAGCACAGTCTTTGCTTTTTCCTTTCCAGTTTGACAACTGAGACTATCTGCAGACACTGCCAGGTCTGTAGGGGCTGAGCAAAGTTGCCCTCTGTTGAGAACCACTGACTTACAGTAATTATAATTACCATTCTTGACTTACTCACAAGCATAAACGCCTAAATAGCAGACTTTCTTAAACGGTCTTTTTCTCAGTTTACATAGGTCTTCCATAAAACTTATTCAGCTGTACTGAGCATGGTCAGAAACATCGCAGCAATTAAACTGCTAGATAAATATGTAATGTTTTGTTACCTAGAACAACAAAGGAAACTGAATATAGCTTGCCTGCCATCCTCAGCTGATTTACTTCAGACGTCATTCAGTCACTCAGTGAACACTGACAAGGCCTGGGGCTACACTGATAAACAGTGCAGGCATGCTACTCACATTGAGGAAGTTTAAAATTCAGTGAGAAAGGGATGCAAGCAAGTAAAAAGGAAGCGAAAGAAAGTCTAGGTGCCAGCAAGATGGCTCATCAGGTAAAAGTGTTTGCTCTCATGCTCCAGGAACACACATGGTAGAAGGGCAGGCCCACATCTAACACTGCACTCTCAACACACACACACACCACCACCACCACAGCAATGAAACTAGTAACTAATGTAGACGCCATGCCCACAGATTCTGCAGCTAGAAAGAGCCTGGCATATTCTCGGTAATGAAAGCAGACCACCGTGGCTGGGGATAGCAGGGGAGGCACTAGACGCATGAGATGTAGACAACATACCAGATCCTGTTCCTGTGGCATCTGCAGGCCATGGCAAAGAGTTGAATCTCATTCTTAATCGAAAGTTAAAGTTGAACATTAAAGATGAAGGCTTTTCACAGGATTAATAGATGATTTTTTGAAGTTATAACATAATTAGATCATTTCTCTTCCTCCCTCCAAACTCTTCCTTGCCCTCTTTCAAATTCTACTTGATTTCATATACATATTTAAACCACTTGTTGTTTGGAGTGGGTGGGGCTGCCAAAGCAAAGGAATGGAAGTGTGGAGACCAGGTGGGAAGTTGGTACCAATTGATAAAAGTGTTGCTGACAGTGGAGATGGGATGAATGATATTGTTTAGTTATAGAATTGACATATATGCTGCTGAAAGAAACACTAGGTTGCTAAAAGGGAAAGAGATATTCCTTCCTTGGCCCAATAAACCACAATTATGAATACCTAACTAGCTATTCAATGAAACAGGAAGCCATTTCCTGTGGTACATGTTGAAGATACAAAGGAGTAAAAGACCCATCGTTTGCTAGAAGCCTGGCAGGAAAGACAAACATATAAACAGACAGCTTCGGTTGGCTGTGTTAAATGCTCAGAAGCATGCTCAGAGTCTATAAAGTCACAGAAGAGAGCCAATTAGTCTGACTTGGGCTGGAGAGTGGGTTAGAGGTCAGGAAAGATGTTGTAAACATGATGTCTGGGCTGAAGCCTGAAATGAGGATTAGCCAGGAAAATGTGTGAAAACAGAGGAAGGAAAGGAAGCAGCGATCGAGAGGCTCAGAGCTGTGAAGCATGGTGATGCATTTCGGAAACGACAAACACAGATTTGAAGACAGAAAAGAGTAGGCCACAAGCGGAGGAACATGAGATTGGCAACAGCTGACAATTACTGAGCACTTAGATGTCAGGCACCCTGCTGGGTGTCTTACATGGATAGCTTAATCCTCACAATTACAAGTCCAATAGGAAATGGAGACAGGGATACTGGATACTTTGCTGAGTGTCTGTCACACTATCGAAGTCTAGATTCAGTCTAAGCAGTTCAGCTCTGAGCCACAGGAAATCTCAAATGTCATCTTAAAGAACCTAGACTGTACCTGTTAGCAAGGCTGAGTCATGGAAGGACAGTGACGTGGTCAGATCTGGGTTTCAGTGAGATGACTCAGGATGATTTAAAGAGGCCCTGCTGGCTGCAGACAGTTGCAATATATCAGGGAAGTGGGGGAAAGAACTTGAAGATGGAGATGAGGAAAAGATTTAAGAAATGTTTAGGAGGTTGCATTAGCTCAACTTGGTGATTAATTGAATTCTGGGGGCAAAGGAGAAGGAGAAATCTGGACTGTCACCATGTTTTCTGGTTTGGGTAACTGGATGATGTGACTGTATGATGAATACAAGGAAGAGCACTTAGAAGCAAAGCATTTTTTATGCCAAGTACTAGTGCCAATAAGACGCCCAAAGGAAGCCATTCAAGAAGGGTCATGACTGGGTGTAGGTCTCAATGGTAAGAGCACATGAGACGGAGTTACAGTCATTAGGGTGAATATGATTATCCATGGACTCTGTGGGACAGGATGAGCATAGGGCCAATGAGAAAACTGTAGAGAGTTTCATTGAGGAACCATTAAAACAAACTCACAAGGGAAGTTTTTAAAAATAGAATCACAAAGATAAACCACATATCACAATGATAAAATCATAACTGGACCCAATCTGTATAAGTTTCTATGCTATAGGCTCTGCCACTTAGTAGCCATATGACAATTGGGAAGACCTCAGTTGCTTGAGGATCTAATGTATGTAAAGTGTTTCATATAGTACCTGATAAACAATATTAGATAAGTAACTGACAAGAATCAGAGACACAGTTGAGGAGACAGAAGCCTAGAGCGTGCACCTCAAGTTGGATTCATACATGACTGTAGTTTTCTTTCATGGAGACAGAAGAATTGGAGGGATATGCTATGAGGAGGCCCAGAGCACTGGTGGGAACAAACCTTGAACTTAGAGAAAGAAGTAATGGAGATAGCACAGAGGCGAAGGTGCATTGGGAAATCAGGCATATCAGAATCAGAGTTCTGATAGTAAATAGTTATGTGACTCAAGGCAAGCTCTTGAAGGCTGCAAGCTTGTTTCAGCATCTTAGACGGAAGTAGAGTAGCGGGGGCTGAAGAACTGCTACCACATGGTCACACTTCAGGAACTATTGGTCCCCTTTTCTCCCACTCGGCATTTGCTTTTCTGGGGACCTGAAATAAATGCCAGTTGGCCTCCTTTCGTGAACACATGAAACAAAAGAACTCAAGAGTAGAGGTTACAGAGTAAGGTAAATAGATGAGTTCCCTTCACATTGCTGAATACAATACTAGTGGAGCTATGGGAGCCATGACAGTAATGGCTGACAGGAGTGAGGGAAGGCTTCTCTGTTGTACTAGTCACACCCCAGCTTTTAGTGTCTAGTGTTGCAGAAAAGTAGCAGAAGATAGACAGATGCCATTTAAAGGGGAAACAGCAGACACTTGAGCTTTTATTTTCCTAGTCAATATCCCAGGACTGTGATGTTCAAGAGAAGGTGCTAGTAAGGAAAACTACTTCTACATGTTTGTTACATGAATGAAGTAAGAGGGGTTTGAGGTGACTGAGAGGAGTAGAAAGACTTTTAAGAGTTCAAGGTTCCAATGAAAAAGGTGAGGTCCAGAGCCCAGGTTACCCCTTTTCACTAAAGTCAGGAGAAAGAAAGGATACAAAGCCAACATGGATCATTTCTTTTTTTTTTTTTTCCAGGAGGAGAAGCTTATTTAGGGCAGAGGGGAGAGCAGAGAGAGGTGGCTAGCCATGACCACGTGGAGGGGGGAGGGAGAGGGAAAGGGATACAACCTGCAGGCGCACGGGTCAAGGGCAAGAGAGCAAGAGCAACATGGATCATTTCTGTCTGAATGAAAAGTAATCGACTTCTCAAATTGCAATCTATATGCATTTCCTTGACTTTTATTAACTGAATGTTTCTTTTAGCATGTTCCCCCAAATTGAGTGCATGCTTGCTTTCATTATTAGGACTTAATTCATCCCTAGACAAGCTGCTTTCCCCTTTCCAGTTCCCATTCATGTCCCATGTGATGGTTTGTATGTGCTCAGCCCAGGGAGTGGCACTGTTAGAAGGTGTGGCCTTATTGGAGTAGGTGTGGCCTTGTTGGAGTATGGGTGTCACTGTGGGTGTGGGCTTTAAGACCCTCATCCTAGCTGCCTGGGAGCCAGTATTCTAGAACTCTCAGCTCCTCCTGCACCATGCCTGCTTGGATGCTGCCATGCTCCTACCTTGATGATAATGGACTGAACCTCTGAACCTCTAAGCCAGCCCCAATTAAATGTTGTCCCTATAGGAGTTGCCTTGGTCATGGTGTCTGTTCCCAGCAGTAAAATCCTAACTAAGACAAAAGTTGGTACCAAGAGTAGAGTATTGCTGTGATAGGCCTGACCATGCCTTTCTTTGGAAGAATGTGGATTGGGGATTTTGGATGTTGGAATGCTTTAAATGGGGCTTAATGGGCTAACCTAGTAGGAACATAGAAGACTTTGCTACTGAGTGATTTGAATTGTGGGGACCTGGCCCAAGAGGTTTCAGTAGAGAAGTTCAATATTAGGCCTAGAGACTGTTTTGTGGTATTTTGGTGAAGAATGTGGATGGATATTTTTTGCCCTTGTCTGAAGAGTCTGCCTGAGGCTAAGGTGAAAAGACTCAGATTAATTGCAGTGACAAAGGAAGTCTCAGAAATGCCCATCATAGACTTTGTTCTCTGGTTAAGTCTCATGAAGAGCATTTTAAACAAGGATTGCAAGCTGAGAAAGGGAACATATAAAATATATGGTTCAAGTGTTAAAGGGGAACCAGGAAATGAAATGGAGCTGAATCCTGTGTTCAAGGAGATAACAAATTAAGGAAATGGGACTTTGAGTCAAGATCCTACCCAGCTAAATTTCTATCCAAGCATGGTGGTGCAAGCCTTCAATGCCAGGAAATAAAGTCAAACAGATGTCTGAGTCCAAGGCCACACTGGGACACAACAAGCTCTAGGTGAAGAAAAATTTAAATCCAGGCTTGGTGCACCACACCATTAATCTCAGTGTTTAGGAGACAGGCATGCATAACTCTGAGTTCAAAGTCAGTCTACAGGACAGCCAATATTAGGTAGTGAAGGAGCTGGAAAACAGAAAAAAAAAAAAAACAAAACAGAAAGCTGGTGATAATGTAATGGAACAAAGGGGCCATGTTCCAGCACCAGCAAGCAACAGAACTCAGCAGCTTTGGCCACATGGCTCTGGCTTTAGAGTTCAAAGTAGAAGGGACTACTGGGACAATTGATACTGGTTAGCTGAAGCTAAGAAATTAGTAGTAATTAAGAAGAGACCAGCATCATTGAGGCAAAATCTTCTGGGAAGTGTTTTCTGAGAGCACAAAGAAGCTGTGTTCCAGGGATAGCCAAGGTTGTACCTCCTGCAGCAGCTGACTTGGTAATATGTAAGAGTCACTCAGGTGGTACTGGTTTTGAAGGCATGAAGGGGTCATGAAGAACAACTGAGGCTTGACACTGTGAGAGGCTATGGAGGCCCATACATACAACCCCAGCTGCAGTTGGTGGCCTAGGACTGAAGAGATCATGCAAAGGATTTGAGGCTTGGCACCATAAAGAGAGCCTATGAGAGGCTATTGGTGAAGCCTAGTTGTAGAGGAAGACTCCAGTGTATTGGAAATGCCAGTACCCTGAGATAATCACCAAGAACAGAAGTGGCAGTGGAGTAGATTAACCTGAGCTTAGAGTGCTACAGTGGGCAGAGCTGGAGAAGTGACGCCAGCCCTTTGGAGGAGCCCAAAAGATCATGTGTGGATCCCAGACACTTAAACAAGAAGTTGTAACATTGAAGTTGCCTTGGAGACCCAAGATGTTCGAGATGCCAGAGCCATGGGCTATCTACTGAAGAAAGCTGTTAACAGGGAGTGGAACCAGCTCAGGAGAAAGAAGTTTGTTGCAGTCAACAAAGATGAAAAAGGAGTTGGAGATCTGAAGACTGCTTTTAGCATCAGCCATAGAGATGCAGAGTTTGGAGATTCCCTGGTTTCCTGTCTCGCTATGGAATTACAGTTAAGTGATTAGATGAATCTCAGAAGACACTTTCAACTTTGGACTTTGAACATTGAGACTGCTATAGCCTATGGGACTTTGGAAGTTGAACTAAATGTATTTTGCATTATGCTATGTTTAGGTATGGCCCCCATAGACTAATATGTTTGAACAAGCCTATGGAGCCAGGGAGTAGAATGTGATGGTTTGTATATGCGTGGCCCAGGGAGTAGCACGAATAGAAGGTATGGCCCTGTTGGAGTAGGTGAGTCACTGTGGGTATGGACTATAAGACCCTCATCCTAGCTGCCTGGAAGTCAGTATTTTGCTAGCAGCCTTCAGATAAAGATGTAGAACTCTCAGCTCCTCCTGTACCATGTCTGTCTGGATGCCACCATACTCCCGCCTTGATGGTAATGAACTGAACCTCTGAACCTGTAAGCCAGGCCCAATTAAATGTTGTCCTTTATAAGAGTTGCCTTGGTCATGGTGTCTGTTCACAGCAGTAAAACCCTAACTAAGACACCATAACACAAGTTTCCAGCTCAAATTTTACCAACCCACAATAGTAGAGAATTGGCAACCTGTGCTTTAAAAGACCCACTGTTCTGATCTTTGGGGCCAGCAAGCATCTCCCCCTTTTAAGACAGTATCCCACAGTTATTTCTCATAAGCATGTACTTCCATGAAGGACACCTTCTAAAGTGATGTTTCCTCACCGTGGAATAGAAGAACCATCTCTTTCTCCCAATTAGTACCATAGCAGGAGACAGAGTCAGACTTCTCCAAACTACATCATTTTAATAAAATCAGAAGAATTAGTTGAAAAAACATTTTAAGAGACTTGTTAAAATTCAATACAAATTGAAACTAGTCTCCTTCTCCACTTACTATTACAAAAAAAAAAAAAAAAAAAAAAAAGTCAGGTTAAGGGATGGCAGCATATGCCAGTAATCCCAGCACTTAGGAGTACTGAGACAGAATTGTTGTAAGTTTGAAGCCAGATGGAACTGTATCATGAGACTCTAAATCAGAAGCTAGCCAGCCTTGTAAACTACATATATACATACATGCATGCAGGAAAGAGATTTCCAGGGAGGAAGACCATCCTGGTAAGAGGATGGGATTCTTCCAAGGTGAAGAAAAATATGATGTCTCCTTAGAGAATATAACAGAATAAAGACATGAGAAAATGAGGAAACCTTGTCTCTTTAAATGGAATTAGCAGATCTCAGTAGGAGAGAGAGGGAGGGAGGGAGGGAGGGAGAGAGAGTCAGAGAGAGAGAGAGAGAATTTATTGAACACCTACTATGTACATAGATGCTTTCAGCCTTAAGTTCTACATCTATGAAAGAAAACCCCCTGGTTCCTCTGTGATCCAGCATCTACTGACTGAGTACTAGATGAGAATAAGAGAAATTCATTAAGCCTACTTGAACAGCATAGGAGGCTTCTGTTGTACTTATTAGCATGTCGATTGCATTTAAGGCTCAGTATATCTGTGGGCAGCCCCTTCTATTTCAGAGTGACTACAGAACTCCCATTCTTGAGTTGCTTTGACTTATCCCCTTCAGCCTCTATGTTCGTTCACTCCAATCCCTGAGAGCTAATCTCCCAGACTTGCTCAGCTAATGAACATGAACTTTATATTTTTTATACTCATTTCTTCGTTCATTAGTTCAGCCAACAATCATTCATTAAATGATGACAGTGTCAGCAATCTTCCAGGCACTATAAAATCAGAAGGAAAGACCCAGTTCCTACCCTAGAAAGATTCAGAATTAGTGGGGAATGGGAAGACATAGAATTGTTGGTTTAAATCTTAACAAAGGGCAGTGACAGACCTTGTTTTGGCAGTCTAAGTTTAAGAAGTTGTACAGCCAGAGGTAGAGAGCTATTTTAAAATAACAAAATTGTGGACATAAAATTAGGTATAAATAGGTATTTAGGATAACAGGGAAATCACAATAATATGAAAGCTCTAAAAAGCTGAAAGTTACTGTAAACATCACTTAATCCAAAACAATTCTAACATGTTTTATTTATTAATTAAACATGATACAACTATGCTACTTTTTCCTACTGCTTCTCTGCATGTGCTCTATTCACCTCAACAACTGACAAAATTTTGTAATCTTGTGTGTGTGTGTGTGTGTGTGTGTGTGTGTGTGTGTATGATCCTAGCACTTAGGAGGGAGGGAGGAAGATTAGAAGTTCAAGGCTAGCCTTGGCTTCATAGTGTTTGAGATTAGCCTGGACTACATGGGACCTATTGTAAAGCAGAACAAATCAAGAATAAATAATATAATTGATCCCTATATCCGATGATTTTTCTGTTGCTATAACAGAATATTGTAGATGAGGTCATTTATAAACAATATAATTTGGCTCACAGTGTTGAAGGTCGAGGAGTCCAACAGCATGATTCCATCATCTGGCAAAGGTCTTTGTTTTATGGTGCATGATAACATGGCAGAAGGACAAGTGACCAGAAGAAATAAAGATAAAGTTAGGCTAAACTCCTCCTTTTAACCATGAACCCACTCCAATTCTACCTAGCCCACTCCCACAATCCTTTAACAACCAATCCCCTTCCTAATACTGTTAGAATTAAAAGATATTTAACCATAGTAATCCCCTATCTCGTGGTGTGTGTGTGTGTGTGTGTGTGTGTGTTGTGTGTATGTGTGTATGTGTTAGTCAGTTTTGCACTGTTTTGACAAAATGCCTAAAAGAAGCAACTTAAAGCGGGGAAAGATACACTTGACTCACTTACAAGTTTCACTTAAAGAGATTTCACTTAAAGAGCTAAAGAAAAAAGTGTCAAATTCTCTAACAACTACACAGAAACAATTATAAATCTGTTATTGTTTATGTATAAATGTATAAATTTATACAATGTATAAATGATTAACTTGTGAAAAGAACACTATTATACAGAAGTGGCTGGAAATAAGCAGGAACAAAGTTGATCTCAATTAAAACTACATTATAATAAATTTAGGATGTTAAATGTAATACTCAATGGTATGTACTAAAAATGTATAAAATGTACCAAAATGATTTTCTATAAATAGCCAGCTATTTATAACTAATGGAAGAAATAGGAGATAAAACTAGGGAGAAAATATAAAGAAAATAAATCCTTCCTAATCAACGAGCAGAATAAATATGAGTAGATTAAAGTCTCTAACCAAAAGACAGAAATTTAAAGAATAAATTTTTGTTTAACAAATAATACTGGGCATGTTGGCACATATATTTAGTCCCAGCAAACAGAAGGTATGGACAGGTGGATCTCTGTGAGTTCAAAGCCAGCCTGGTCTACATAGCAATTTCAAAGCAAGCTAGGCATACAGTAAAACCATGTGTCAAAAAGAAAACAAAATCAAAATGTTGCCTATAAGACACCCACTTCTAGATACAATGATTTAATTACTTAAAAGTGACAAGGAAGAAAAAAGTATTTCATGCAAATAGTAACCTGTCAGACAAATCGAAATGACATCAAAATTGTCAGGAAAAACAAAGACAGACATCACATACTGACAAAAGGATCAATTCATTGGGAAGATGTAATAGTTATATATGCCAAACAACAGTTCTCTGGCATATATAAAGCAAACAGTGGTATACCTGGAGAGATGTAGCTCTGTAATACATGAAAACATCAATCCACTATTTCAATAATCATATAGATAGAGAACTATAACATTCCCCACAATAGACCATATGTTAGGTCAAAACAAGTATCAGTAGTACACTTTAAAAGACTTCAAATCAGGGGCTGAGGCTGTGGCTTAGGGCTAGAGTGCCTGCCAAGCATGTACGAAGTCCTGGCTGTCGAAGGATTGAGAGATGCCATGCAAAGAGTACCATGGAATAAAGCTTTAAAATGCCTTTCAGAATAACAACAGATGGAAGAGAGAAAAATCTTACAAATGTCTTTAAATTAAATACATTTTTAAACAACCAGTGGCTGAGTCAAAGAAGAAATCACCAAGGAAATTAGAAAATATCCTGGGATGAATGAAAGCAGAAACATAATATAGCAGTGGTTATGAGATTCAGAAAGAAGTATGCTCAAAGCAATACTCTGCCTGCTTTTGCACTAGAAAAACTAGGGGAAAAAAACTAAATCCAAAGTTAACAGATGGAAAAAAAAAAACCTAAAGATTAGAATGGAGGTAATGAAATAGACTGAAGAATTGAAAGGATTGGTAAAACTAAAAGTTTGCTTCTTTGAAGAAAATCTTCCAGCAAGAGAGATATAAGAAATATGCAAATAACTAAAATCAGAAAATACTGACCTGGGTGGGAGAGACAACTCATTGGTAAAGAAGAGTTGCTGCCCTCAGAAAGGACCAGAATTCAGTTCTTAGCACCACATCAGGAGTCTCCCAACCACCTGTAATACAGTTTCAGGGGATATGATATCCTCTTCTGGACGCCATAGGTACCACACTCATATGCACATACCCATACTCAAACACACATACATATAAATAAATAAGTAAATAAATAAATAACAAAATCTTGTTCATAGTTATTGATCTTACACAGATGAACCATCTTATGATAGAATGTTATTAACAATTGTAAGCTAACCAATTGGATACCTTGAATAAAACAGACATGTAATCTAGAAGCAAACAAATTACCTCAGGCGATATATAACTTATTTTATAAAATAAAATACATTCCTAACATGTATATTTATTAATTTTTTTCATAACTATGAGCACATATCTGACAAGAACCAATTTAAGGAAAGAAGGATTTATTTTGGTCCATCATTTGTGTCATGTTGGAGCAGTTCATGACTGGCAGCAGGAAGGTGAGGTGACAATTCAAATGATGTAAACAGTCAGGAAGCAGTTCTGACAGGAACCAAGCCATAACTTATACCTACCCTCTGCTCACCCATTTTCTCCAGCTAGGGAGAATGTTCCAGGCCAGCCTGATCTAAATAGTGATTTCCAGGACAGCCAGGGCTACATAGTGAGATCATAGCTGAAAAATAATAAATGAATGAAGGCTCACACAAGTACTTCAGTGCTAACTTTATAGATCATATGCACAATCATCAAAAAAGTAGAAACAACTCAAATATCTGCCAAAAGATGAACAGATAAAGAAAATGTGATAGAAGCATGGAATTAACTATTAACCCAACACTAAAAAATAATAAAGTTTGATCTACTATCACACAGATAAACCTTAAAAACCTTACATTAAATGAAACAAAGCAGGACAAGACTCCAAATAATGTGTGACTCTACTTCTATGTCATATCTACAGTAGACAAATTCATGAAGATAGAATGTAGATCAGAGATAACCAGCAGCAGGAGAAAGGGAAGATTGCGGGGATAGTTCTTAATGGATACAACAGTTCTTTGGGAAGTGACAGGAAAATCTAATAAATACATAGTGATAATGCTTACACAGCATTACGAATGTGAATTCTCCACTTCAGATGGATATAGTGACAGTTTTATATGTTTTAGCAACCTAATATAGAAAAGATAAAATCTTTTCTTTTCTTTTTTTTTTTTTTTTTTTTTTGTTTTGTTTTGTTTTTTCGAGACAGGGTTTCTCTGTATAGCTTTGGCTGTCCTGGAACTCACTCGTTAGACCAGGCTGGCCTTGAACTCAGAAATCCACCTGCCTCTGCCTCCCAAGTGCTGGGATGAAATCTTTTTAAATGAAGCATATCATGATTCATTAAACAAAAACCCAGCAATGGTAAAGAAGAAAATCAAACAACAGGGAGTATTCTCTAGCCAAAATTAAATCAATCAGAAAATCAAGACAGAGAAAAGTCTTAGTATTTAAGAACCAAAGAATATACTTCTAAATAATCCATAGGTCTAAGAGATTTTTGACGTACATTAAACTGAATTAAAATAAATTATGTCAAAATTTATAAAATGCAGCTAAAGCAATACTAAGCAGTTTATAAAATTGTATCTTTTATTGTAAAGAAGTTAGTCTCTAATCAATAGTTTTAAGCAGCATCCTTAACAAACTAGAAAAGAAAAGCAAATAAACCAGACACAAATAAGAGAGAAATCGTACAAAATATATAAAACAAGAAGAAACTTGGTGAAATAAAAGTGCAGTGCTTTCTGGGGGGAAAATCCATAAAAAATCAATAAATCTGTACTAAGGCTGATGAAGAAAAAAGCAGAAGACACAAATTTTTCACATCAGGAATAAACCAGGATATCACCACGGACCCTGCACACCCAAGAAGAGCACTTGCAACACAGCAAGCAAATCTGCATGCACACACGTGACAACTGAGATGAAATGGACTAAATCTTCACAAAACACAAACTACTCTAATAATTCACCAAATCAGAAACAATTTCAACATCTGTATTGCTTAAAGAAATTGTAACTTTTTCACCCCCCAAAGAAGTAACCCTCTGAGCCTAGATGTTTTCACTGGAGAATGCTACCAAACATTTAAAGACAAATTCACACCAATTCTACACAATCTTCCAGGAAATAAAAGAGAAAACACCTCCCAACTTTATTAAGATGCTATTATCATGACACTTAAAGCAGACAAAGATAGCATAGCAAAAAGAGAGCAGCATCCCTGCTCTCAGCCTTGCATATCTGAAAGACACAGCAGGCTGCATCTTGGGAGCACACAAAACAGAAAGGGAAAAAATAACTCTCTATTTGTAACTGACAGGATTGTGTACATAGAACATCTCAAGTAATCTACAGAAACCTCCTGGAACTACTAAATGAGTTCAGCAAAGTTGCAGCTTACTTCAGTATACAAAACTCAATTCTAGCTCTGCACGATAGCGCTCACCTGGAGTCCTAGCACTTGTGAAACTGGAGCAAGAGAATTGCTTGAGCCCACAAGTTTATAACCAATGTGGGTAACACAGTGAAACCTTTCTCAAAATAATGTGTTTAATTATTCTTCTATATACTATCCATGAAAGTGTTTTCATGTATTATCATGGAGTACATACAAGCCAAAAATTTAAATACAGTTTTCATTTTACAGTCAGTTTCAAGAGTTCTTTTTATTTTATTTTTAGGGTTCTATGTTTATTTGTTTTGAGACCGGGTATCACTAGGTGAGCCACATTGGCCTAGAACTCCCCCTATGTAGCCCAGGCTGGTCATGAACTCATAATTCTCCTGTCTCCTAAGTGCTGGGATTGCAGGCTTGTGCTGTTGTGCCTAATGGTTAGTGGTACAAATGAATCTTAGCAAACAGGTACTAGGTTTGTATGCAGAAAACTCAACCAAGCTGATGACAGGAATCAATGAAGCTCTGACTACATGGAGAGCTGTAGGACATTCTTCTGTTGGAACTCACTACACTAAAGAAGTTCGTTCTCTGATTTTATGCATGGATTTAACACAGCTGCTGACAAAAGTCTCACATGACTTTTTAAAGATATAGACAAAATTATACTAAAACTCATTTGGAAAAACAACGGAGCTAGAGAAGCCAAAACACTTTTCTACCAATTTTGAGACTTAATAGATAACTACAGTAATGAAGATTGTGTGGTATTCAAGGAAATAGACACATTAAAAGAACAGAATAAAAGATCCCAGGAACAGACTCACAATAAACATAGCTGAACTGGATTTTGACTAAGGTCCAAAAGCAGTTCAATGAAGGGAACGCTTTTTAGTGCATAGCACCAGAGCAGTTAGATATCCATCAAGAAATTAGTAAAAGACAGAAGCAGGCATTTGTTATGCTGTCTCTTTTACTTTTCTTAACTCTTCTTGGGATGTTTCTTCCCCAGGACTAAGGAAGTTAGAAAATGAAGCATAGACTCAGAATTGAAGGAAGAAGAATGACAAAGAATATGTATAAAAACAGACGTCTGCTTCTTAACGAGTCCACCTGCTTAGGGACTGTTTATGCATGGTTACTTGCTCTGCCTAGCTTTCCTTGCTGTCTCCAACCACTGCTCTGATGGAGAAAGACAGAGGGAGAAGTGGACTTCCTTCCCTCATCCCTGCCTGCACTTCTGCCTGGACAAACAGTAACATAGGTTAGCTATCTAATTATTTTTCAAATCATTTGTCCACCTCCACCTCTCTGTGACATGCTACCCTTCAGCAGTTTCTAGTAAGCTGATTAGATTGCAGTTTCTTCAAGTTCACACTAGTACTGCAGGTCCACCCTGATCACTATATTTACCTGTGGGGATTTTCTAAGGCTCCAGAACCAACACATCTGTAGCCAAAGTGGGTTTTTTGGGGGTGGGTTTTTTTATACTCCCAGTCATTCTAGGCCTTTCTGCAAAATCTGAGGCCATCCTACTATATCAGCGACTATGACTACCTTTGTGTTCTTACTTTGCTCTTTTTTGCCATGACCCTGCCATAGACCGTTGTTTTTTTTTCCTAACATACTGAGAATATCACTGCTCTACAAATGTCTTTTGTAAGTAGTGTGAGCTAAAGAAGGTATAATAGATAAAATGATAAAATTAGGTAATTTATATGAAACTACTTTGAAAGTTAAAAGCACTGAACAAATGTGAGGGACTGCTTTTGCTGTAACGTAGTAAGTAAAGCCAGTAACTGTTCCAGGCCAGTCTTCATGGGAGATCGGCACTGGAAGATCCTCAGGCTGTTCTGCTCTGTGGAGTTTTGCTTCAAAGATTGGTTTCTATTAGATTTAGGGTTTTGGGGTGTGTGTGTGTGTGTGTGTGTGTGTGTGTGTATGTGATGTGTATATGTGTGTGTATTCATGTGCACGAGTGCAGGTGCCCACAGAGGTTTAGAGGCTCAGTATCTTCTGGAGCTATAGTTAGTTATAAGTAGTAATCAGCATCCTATGTGTGTTCTGGGAATCAAACTCGGGTCCTCTGCAGAAACAGAATGAGCTATTTACCACTGACCCATTTCTCCAGGTCCTGCTCTATGGTTTTGCTGCCACATAGTTCTCTCCCATTTGCCGTCTTATTATTTCCATGGCCATCTCTGGAAACAGAGTAACTAACATGTCTGTTTTCCTCCACCTACGTCATTTCACTCGTCATCTCAAACATTATCTCACATCACCCTTTCGTACACACTGGAGTAACTCTTTGCTTTGTCATTCTCGACACTTCAACATCTCCACGTCCCAGTACACATGCAGGACTCCTTCCACCACTGTGCCCAAAAGAAGTCAAGCTTCAGTACATCAGCACTTTTACTTACCTTCCCCCATCTCACAAGGAGTCACAGTATCTTCATGTGCCTTTATGAGATCACCAAAAGCCAGTCTGTTGTTTTCCTGCAGAAGTGTGCATCCAGCTTTGGGGCAGAAAGAAATTGCTGTAAGTCTGAACCAGAAACCTAAGCAACTAATTTTCAAAGACAGGACACTAAAACTTAGGAGGAGTAATGATTCAGTAGAATCACATATATAAAGTACTTGGCACATAGTAGGCCTTCAGCAACCATTTGTTAAAAAGAGAACAAAATATCCATGGTCTCCCAACTAGTACATTGCAAAGCCAAACATCCCAAGTCCCTTCGTTTACCCTTAAACACAGTACCTCCAAGGTCATCTCAAATGTTTTGCTTTCGTCCTTCGCTTTATGAAGTACTTTGTAAGGAAGAACAGCACAGACTGTCTGTGCTCTTCCTTCATTGTGGACTGAGACTTGTTGACTTCAAGGTCAGAGTAAATTTCCTTCAAGCTTTTCCTAAACCCCTGCCTCAGAGGCCTTTGTTTGATTAAATTCCGCCTTTTATTATCATCTGTACATCCTTATCTCTTTTTTTCTGGCTTCTTGAATGCAAACTGTTGAAGTGTAAACTTGTTCATCTTTCTGTTGTCCACAGTCAGTGCCAGCATAAAGCTTAGCACACAGTAACGCGGAGCAGATCTCTGGAGATCTGAGCCGAATCCCACTGGCCCTAACCTCTGCAATGTCTCCGTGTCCTCTGGCTACTGTCTGCAATCCTACACCTTTGTTTCACCACGGTACTGAAAATGCCACAGTCAACAAATTGCTACTACCTTACAGAATTTGTCAATCTATGGTTGGGGATGATCCCCAACACAACGTTAAAATGCATACCCCAGTACGTGGGAAGATCAGAAGTTCAAGGTCACCCTCAGCTACAAAGAGAGTTTGTAGGCCAACATGTACTATATAAGACCCTATCTAAAACAACAAGAAAGAAACTTGTAAATCTAATAGAAATTTTACAATAAGCACAATAAAATAGTTATATACTGCAATAAGTGCTAAGAAGGAAATAAACAGATGATACAGAGATTAAGAATCTCTGTGGGGATCGGGCGGTGGTGGCACATGCCTTTAATCCCAGCACTTGGGAGGCAGAGGCAGGTGGATTTCTGAGTTTGAGGCCAGCCTGGTCTACAGAGTGAGTTCCAGGACAGCCAGGACTACACAGAGAAACCCTGTCTCAAAAACAAACAAACAAACAAAAAAATCTCTGTGGGGAAGTCAAAGAAAGGCCTGAAGTATGAAAGATGTGAAGAACGCTAACAAAGAGATAAATTCCAGTCAGAGGGAATAGTATGTGAAAAGAGCTGGGTATGCTCCAGCAAAGGGAAGATGCCCATGTGGGTGTGCATATCATGGAGCAAGGAGGATGGGTGGGATGAGCTCAAGGAGACAGGAAGGAGCCTCAACAATCGGAGGCCATATAGGATGGGGGATGAGTAGCACTCTGACTCCTACTGTACTGGAAGCCAGGGAGTTTTTCAGCAGAGGAGTAGTAAGTATCAACAATGGGGATCCACACTGAGTGGTGAGCCGTTAGGTGATCTCAGGACTGAAAACACTATGTAGAAGGTAGTTAGACAAACCTGGTTGGTATAGGTCAAACACTCCACGTGGCCTCTTGGTACAGTTGACAGATTCAATAAACATGAGACAGATGAGGAAGCTGCAGCACAGCCCTGTCTGTGGTGGTTTGTCGTTATCGTTCTGCTTTGCTTTGATTTTGTTCTTGTGGTTTTGAAACAAGGTCTTGCTATATAACCCCAGCTGACCTGGTACTCATTATGTAGCCTAGCCTGGCCTCAAATTTCCTATTATCCTATCTCAGCCACTGGGTTTACAGATAGGAGCCACCACACCCTACTATCATACTGTTTTATAGTACTTTTAAAAAAAATAATTAAACCAAGTTTCTTCTAAAATATATTTACAGTAAGGGTGCTTGCTGTCAACCCTGTGACCTCCATTCAATCTCTGGGACCCACACAGTGCAAGGAGAGAACTGATTCCCACAAGTTATTGTCTGATCTCCATCTGTATACACCCCATGGCACATTATGAATACACACAAATGAATAATCGTAAAAAATGAAGTAAATTACTATCATTGAAATGTAGGCATTGTTTATAATTGTGTGTGCCTCGTAGCTCAGCTCTTGTTTATGCTAGGTCACTCAAGTACATGAGCTGTGTGTTGTCCTCATTATGACAATTATGGTGTCACTAGTCAATAGGAAGTTTCCAGTTCCAGCTTTTTGATGTGTGCGTGTGTGTGTGTGTGTGTGTGTGTGTGTGTGTGTGTGTATACAAGTATGCACACATGTGCCCATACATGTGGAGGCAGAGGGCAGAGGTCATTGTTAGGTGCCTTCATCCATCACTCTCTACCTTAGTTTTTGAGATGGGGTCTCTCACTGAACATACAGCTCAGTGATGCTGCCAGACTGGCTAGCTAAAGAGCTCCAGGGATCTGCCTTCTTCACTTTGCCACCACTGGAATTACAGGCCTGCTCTAGCTGCCACAGCCTCCTTTACCACGGATGCTGCGATCCAAGTTCAGGTTGTTACGCTTCCACAAACACGTTATCTACTGGCTCAGCCCCAGTTCCCTTTAATTTTCTTTATTTTTATTCTGGGGTTGGACCTAGGGCCCTTTGCGTGCTAGGCAAGGACTTTTATCCTTGACTACATCCCTAGCCCAATTCCATTGTAGTCTTATAGTATTTGTACATACATATGGGGTGGGGATAGAGAGACAGAGACAGACAGACAGACTGACTGACTGACTATGGAGTGGAGGCAGGGAAATTCAAAAGACATTTTGCTGGTTGATAGATTTGTTGATCATTTGAATGGGTAGCCTCTTTGTTATATTGTTTAGGAGAGTTGATCCTGTGCATTGAGAGTGACAAAAAAAAACCATTTTGAATTGCCTTACTTGTTTGTTTTTTTTTTCTTTTCCTCTTCCTTCTCCTCCTTCTCCTTCCTCCTATCATCTCTTTGAGACAGTTTCTCTATGTAGCACTCACTGCCCTGAAACTTGCTATGTAGATCAGGCTAGCCTTGCACTCAGAGCTCTACTTGCCTCTTTGCCTTCCAAGTGCTGGGATTGAAGGCATGAGCCACCGCTGCCCCAGTGCTTTATTGGTGTTTTTTCTTTGTATTTTTGAGACAGGCTCTCAATCAGCATCTCATGAGGCCTTGAACTCACTATGTAGAGGAGGGCTAGTTTGTTGCAACTCTGTCCCTGCCTCCCAAGAGATAGAATTGCTAGTGTGCACCGCCATTTCCACTGACAAAAGATAATAGTTTTACTGTGATTTAACCTTGATTTTCTAACCTGTGGTCTCCTTGTTCTCCACATCTACTCTGCTTTTGGCAGCTTTGTTGCTTTTGTGTCTTCCCCTGTATAGAATCACTCATCAAGTCAAACTGCTTCCATTTGTCCTATACTGCCTTGTCCTGCCATGTCCAGTGTGCTCTAGGAATCTGTAACTGCTTGCTACCTGGGCCTCTCTCCCCTTGGAGCTTTGCCATGTGGGTCATCTGCAATGGCATCATTCCTACCATGCTTCTAATAATGCTCCAGCAACTCCCTGCTCGTTCAAATGGAAATCCAGACTTGATGTGGTGACTTCATAGTACTTCCTCTGCTAGCTCTCTCTACCTAGGTCTTCCTTCTGCTCATTTCCCATTTTAATACAGCCCTTGCCTCCAGTTTCTTAGCTTCCCTGTGGCTCCCCAACCACTAGACCAGCCATCCTATATATGAAATTCTGTCTTTCTCATCCTAAAAAGTTTTAAGTGATGAAGAATTTGACAAATCCCAGGAAATGTTGATCAAGAAAAAGATGAGGCCCAAAACATGTCACTAGAAAGGAAGAAAGTTGCTATAGGTATGGTAGATAATAAATTTAATAAGAGAAATCAAATACACTTTTAAAATGGGGCTAAGGATATGGCTGAGGAGTGGACAAAGTGCTGGCCATACAAACACAAGAACATAAGTTCAATCTCTAGCACCCATGTCAAAGCTGAGCACCCATAATTCCAGTGCTCACTAAAGAGACAAGCTCACTGGTCTTGCTGGTCCATTTAGTCATATCATTATGCTCCTGGTTCAGTAAGAAACCTCTTCTCAAAAGGTGGAGAACTATTGAGGAAACACCTTATGTCCGTCACCCTTGGCCCTCCACATGCACATATGTATCTATGTGAGCACATAAGCACATACAAGTATAACCAAATGAACACATTCCTAGAAACATTAACTAGCAAAATGTTTCAAGAAGAAATAGAAAACATGCATAACCACCAAAATTCAATCAGCAGCTGCACATGGTGGCACATGCCAGAGTCCCAGCACTTAGGAGACCGAGACACAGGAGGATCAGGAGTTCAGGGTCAGCTTCCACTATTAGCAATTTTGAGGCCTGGGCTTTTTTTTTTTTCACCTCAAAATTAGAAAGTTCAGTCAATAATTTAAAATATTTTTATATGGAAAGAACAGCATGTGTAGATCACTTAACCAAATAGTCAAAGGTGAATTAATTCCAGTCTTCACAAAAATTCTTTCAAATAATAAGAAAAAATGGAGCACTTCCCAGTTCATTTGATAAGATTAATATAATCTTAATAGTCAAACCACACAAAGATATTATTGGAGTGTCTTGAGGGATAGAGGAGGAGGAGAGTGTCTGGAGCAGAGTGAATGACAGGCTTAACTGAGGCAGCGGTGTGGGGCCTTTAAGACCATTTTTTAAAAGCTTGAGATTTTATTCTGAAGGAAAAAAATGGAAAGTGTGAATGAATTTGACAGGACTGGAGATACAAGCTTGCTCACCCTGGCTTCCGTTTTAGAGGAGACACTGGAAGAGCAAAAGTGAAAGCCATCAGAGCAGTGGCTGGACAGCAAACAGAAAATGTTGACAGGACTCTAAAGGGAGGGACACTTGTTATGAAGGGCCCAGAGAGTCCCTCCAGAGGGACTTCAGTCATATGAGTGTAGATCTGACCTTCCTCCTCAAAAAGAAAAAGAAAAGGTTGACAAATGATGGGGAAACAGAATGAAACTGGCTCCTATATGGACCATCTGCAATCATGTTCAGAACGTGTTCATGGGTGTTACGCTGGGCTTTGTTTGTTATAAGAAGTCTGTGTGTACTCACTTCCCCCATCAACCTCGCTGTTCAGGAGAATGGCTTTCTGGTTGAAATCCAAAATTTCTTGGCTGAAAAATTATTGGAGGGCTGGATAAATGACTCAGAGCACTTATTGCTCTTCCAGAGGATCCAGATTCAACTCCCAGCACCCACATGGTGGCTTACTGTCAGCCATAACTCCAGTTCCAGGAGACCTAACATCTTCTTCTGATATTCAAGGGCACCAGGCACACATGTGGTGTGTGTACATACACACAGGCAGGGCACGTATGCCCAGTAAATACAATAAGTATAAAAATTTATTTTAAGAAATAAATACACTTTATGAAATAAATAAAAAAAAAGAAAAATATATCTGCAGGGGGTCAGATGAGGACAGGTGTTGCTTGTTCTGTCTCTCAAGCACCAAAGGATGAGGTAATCCTTGAAGGAAATGATACTGAACTTGTTTCAAATTCAGCAAGCCACAACAGTTAAGAAGATACCAGAAATGTTTTGGATGGCATCTATATGTCTGAAAAAGAAACAGTACAGATGAGTAAGACCTAAGTCCCCCATACTGAGAGTTGGGATCCCGGGATTTCTTTGGGGACAATGAGAGACTGCTACCGAAAAGAAGAGATGGTGTTTCCAAGTCTATGTGAAATACTTTCAAGAATGGAAGAGTTAGGACCTCGGAAGAACCACTCCAAAACAGCAATACAACTGGCGATGATTGCTAAAAACAACAAAGACTAAACAAATAAGTAAGTAAATAGATAAACAAACAAATAAATAAATACAGCCCAATTATTTAAAGTCTCCAGAAAGTGTTCCAAAGGCATATAGCAATGGGCAAGCCAATAATTCCAGAAA